>OY101443.1:55208696-55720413 GCA_956483585.1 Gymnocheta viridis | reverse complement strand
TCGGCAGCCAATGGCGCTGAATAAGCAAGAGAGACTGAAATATATAGAGTAGTTATTCATCTTAGATGGGATTTCGTACTAACCGAAATTGATTTGACATGTGAAAATGAATAAGTTTGTACTTTTCGTATCCTAATTTGTTAAATAATACGGTTAAATAGTTGATATTCCTGATCACTAGTATCCACCGTCAAAAGTGGTAAAATTGAACAAAGAACGCTGATGAGATGGTGTAGCGACCTCGAAATCAGTACTGATCCGTTCTGCTAGTATGATGAATAATAAAAATGGTTCTATATATAGTACTCTCTTAATAAAAAATAATAATGAATTTATCCAAAAAATTTTCTAATAAAAATTAAAAATAAAAAAATTAGAATAAATAAATGGGTAAATTCGGGTTTGAACTTGAGCCAAAATTAATCGTTTCAATATATAAAAATATTAATAAAAGTTCGACTAATTACTTATAAACATTAATTATAAATAACGATGGCACGCGTCAAAATCTACATGTTTACTTGGTCATAGTTGGTTGAATACTAAAAAAGAAATTCAACTACAAATGACAGAAACCTAACAACATGATTAAGTACCGCTTATTTCTCGGCAGCCAATGGCGCTGAATAAGCAAGAGAGACTGAAATATATAGAGTAGTTATTCATCTTAGATGGGATTTCGTACTAACCGAAATTGATTTGACATGTGAAAATGAATAAGTTTGTACTTTTCGTATCCTAATTTGTTAAATAATACGGTTAAATAGTTGATATTCCTGATCACTAGTATCCACCGTCAAAAGTGGTAAAATTGAACAAAGAACGCTGATGAGATGGTGTAGCGACCTCGAAATCAGTACTGATCCGTTCTGCTAGTATGATGAATAATAAAAATGGTTCTATATATAGTACTCTCTTAATAAAAAATAATAATGAATTTATCCAAAAAATTTTCTAATAAAAATTAAAAATAAAAAAATTAGAATAAATAAATGGGTAAATTCGGGTTTGAACTTGAGCCAAAATTAATCGTTTCAATATATAAAAATATTAATAAAAGTTCGACTAATTACTTATAAACATTAATTACAAGTAGAAATCTTTAACTGCACTGAGCAAATTCAAAACTCAAAAAAAGTTTACTCCGAAAAACGCAACATTTTTCCGAAAAATTTATATTTAATTTATGTATTTGGAAATGCAACACAAAAACTTTAAATTTACCAGATATCCACAATTTCTTGAACACAACTAAATATTGGCAAAAATTAAAGTTACTCCGAAAGAGTAAATAATTTCTAAAAAATTATATAGATAGTGAACACACATTCGAAAATGCACGAGCCAGATAAAAAGCATTAAATTCGCGAGAAATTTATAATTATTTCGTTAAAGAAAAAAAAGTTACTCCGAAAATTCCAAAACTCGTTATTTAACACTGTCTCGGTTATAACTCAAAAGTGCTTTAAAATCACAGAAATCTATAATTGTGCTAAACTAAATATTCGCAAAATTTAAAGTTACTCCGAAAGAGTAAATAATTTCTAAAAAAATTATATAGATAACACACATTCGAAAATGCACCAGCCAGATAAAAAGCTTTAAATTCGCTAGAATTGAATAATTATTTCGTTAAAGAAAAGACGTTACTCCGAAAAATCCGAAAACTCATTATTTGACATTGACTCGGTAATAAGATCAAAGTGCCTTAATTTCGCCAGAAATTGCTTTATCTTTAAAAAAAAATATTAAAACTTCTCCGAAAATTCATATGCATATGCATTAAAAATGCATTAGAAAAACTTTAATTTCACCAGAAATCTATTATTTAAGTACATAAACTTTAAACCAAAAAAAAATTATGATACTCCGAAGATGTAAAAAATTCTCCGAAAATTCAACATTTAACACAAATTCAGAAATGCATCGGAAAAGACTTAATTTCGCAAGAAATTGATATATATTTTAGCACAGAAACAAATCGATGTTACTCCGCAAAATTCGAAAATGTTTTATTTAAAAAATTTTAAAAATTTTAAGTTACTCCGAAAAACATGAAAAATCTCCGATAACTTATATATATAAATCAAGCATGCAATTTCTCATAATTCCATTCGTCCACTTAAGAAACTTAAAGCTCGCAAAAAATCCAAGTTATACATGAAAAAAATCAAAAACTGTTCGGCAGTTGGAAGTTTACAATTTGTTTGAAAGTACTACCTGAACATCATAATTTTTCTAAAGAAATAAAAAAACTCTCAAGAATATATATTCCGAAAAATATATATTCCCGAAATTTCAAAATTTAAAAAGAAAAATGAGACATATACTCACATAAACGAGCCCGGATTCAGAGGAAGCCCGCACGACACATATACAAATGTGCCCTGTGGTTGTGAACAAGTTAAAAATAGAAATACTTATGCGTATGAACAGTACAAAATTTTGAATGAGCTCACTATATATATTTGATTTGAATAGCTTTGTGGTGGCATGTTTCAGAGATTTTCATTGGCATAATATATCATTCACATTAAATATATTACTTGTAGTGTATTTATAGTTATATTCCAAAGTGTTTCTATAATATCGTTTAACAATGTTTGGCAAAAATAAATTTCTGAAACCAACTAGCTGATTACTATAAGCCTTAAAAGTTGCATGTTTTCACAAAACAAATCATCAATTGAACAACACAAAAAAAGACATTTCATTCAGAAGTTTAAAAATATTGTCATTTTGAAAAATATTGTCCATCATTTGAAGTATTATAAATAGACAAATAACTTTAAGGAGTTGCGAATTATGAATGTGTCAAAACTCATTCAGTTAAAATATTTTTGTTAATCTTCTATTCTATCAAAGTTTGAGGTCTTGTAGTTTTTTGCTGACGTCATTCATTGTGCTTTTTTCCTTCCTTTTTTCTAATTAAGCTTTATACAAGTGGAAGAATTTATTTGTTTTTCAGTTGCTGTGTTTTTTTATAACAAACTTAATGATTAAATTGCATGTTTGTGGTGAATACAAACTGGCCTAAAAGTAAACGTAATTTTTTAGTGCTTTTCTATTATTAAACCCTTTATAAAAGGAATAAACAGACGTAACGTTTACGAAGTTTAGATTTAAAAATTGATTTTCTTCATTTCATGTATTTTTTCTAAGTTCGCGATTGTTTTTAACTAAATGACTGTTTATTGACCCTTAATGTGTTTTCGTGCGGAGACAATAGAAGGCACGAATACGAATTTGAAGGTGCGTGAAGGAGTGTTATAAAAAGTTTATTGTAATGAAAATTGTTGATACAATCTCATAAATACTAATAAATAAAAGGCTTATTATAAATGCTGAAAATGCTTTAAAAAGAAATCAGGGGTTATTTTCGCGTGCGCCGAAACTCAAGTAGTTAAAAAAAATTATTAATGCTTTTGTTTTGATTGGAGAAAGTTATATAAGCATAATTCGATTTCTTAAAATTACATACAAATACATACATAAATAAATATGAATTTCGGTATGCAATGCCAGATCGGCAGAGAATAGTGCTTCTGTGCTTTAATGAGTGCAGGAGAATCCGTTACAGTGACGAGGTCATTAGTGTCAGCAGCAATTGCAACAAATCAATGACGAGAAATATCCTTCCAACAGGACAGTACTACATATCGCACCACAATGAATATTCTGCATAAATGATCCGCTCTTATTGGAAGATCCTTTACAAATGAAGCGTAATTACCTGGGACCGAAAATAATAATTGTTCTTGAATTTTCAAAGGAATAAAGCAATCATAAGGAAATGTCGGAGAGATAATTCAAGTACATCATTTTGATAGTTTTCCGCAATATTTCCAAAAAATAATATGTTTTTTAAATATTTGATTTTTTTCAGGAGTATTTGTCAAATTCTGATTTTTATTTTTTCTCAGAAATATTTGTCAAATTCTGTTGTTGTTTACTTTTTTTTTGTCAGATTCTGAATTTTTTGATAATCAAATGATAAAGTCATCATATTTTAAAGTTCTGAATCTGACAAATATTTCCGAAAAAAATACAAATCAGAAACTGACAATTATTTCTGACAAAAAAATAAAAATCAGAAACTGACAATTATTTCTGACAAAAAAATAAACATCAGAAACTGACAATTATTTCTGAGAAAAAAAATAAAAATCAGAATCTGACAAATAAAATATTTCTGACAAAAAAAAATTAACATCAGAAACTGCCGAATATTTCTGACAAAAACAAAATAAAAATCAGAATCTGACAATTATTTCTGAAAAAAATAAACATCAGAAACTGACAATTATTTTTGACAAAAAAATTAAAATCAGAATCTGACAAATATTTCTGACAAAAAAATCAGAATCTGACAAATATTTCTGAGAAAAAAAAACATCAGAAACTGACAAATATTTCTGACAAAAAAAAATAAAAATCAGAATCTGACAAAAAAAAAACAACAGAAACTGACAAATATTTCTCACAAAAAAAAATAAAAATCAGAATGTGACAAATATTTCTGATAAAAAAAAAAATAAAAATCATAAAATAAAAATTAGATTTTGATTTTTATTATAAATGTCATAATTGTTACGGTCTCTGGCAAATACTTGTTCACTTCAACGCCTGTGACAAGAGGAAAATACACCAAAAAGTTACCAACAAAAATATATAGCCCACATGATTTTCAATTTTCGTTTTTTCATTATAATCGGAAATTTATGAACAAGAATACCACCTCCTTTTTGAGATGGGTGAAGATAAATGTTAAAATTTAACATCGCAGACATAAGCCATAGAGTTTAACAGAACTCTGTTAACATGATAACTTGACGCTGTTAAACTTTTAAAAATTGTATTTTTGCATTAAAAATTTTATAATTGACACATTTTTCAGCAAAGCGAAATATAAAAGCTTAAATGTTATTTACGCAACGACTTTATCTAAGAAATTTCCACTTCGAATTAAGTTGATTTAAGAATATATACTTGAAAAAAAGTTGGCAATTTTCAGAACGAAATAAATGTTCACCAGTCAGAAGCCTCAAGAGTTTATGTTTTCAGAAATTGTAAAAGATTTCAGAAAAAAAAACAAAAAACTGAATTTTGCTTAAGACTTTTTATTAACTTTTTTTACTTTCTGTGCTATTATTTAATTTTTGTTTTTTGAGTAACAAAATTGTCATATCCTTTTTATTTCCGAGTATCACATTTTATGACACTTAGAACTTTTTCAGGATAAGTTTTTTGTTGATTACAAAAATTATGGTAAAATTTTGTTATTCTTTTGATTGTGGGTTTTTGTTGCATGTTTCTTCTATTCCGCCGGAAGATTTTTATGCTTTTTTCATGTGTTTTCTTATTTGATTTTCCTTTCTTGTTTTATTTATTTTATATGGCTAAATTATAATTTTTATAGAGTCAAGTGTGCCAGTGACATGGAACTTTGGTTTAGGAAAAATTGCCATAAAAGTTGAGTTATTAAACGGATATAAAAAGTTGTATAAGCAACAACTTGTAGTGGTAGTCTTTTCAGTATTGTAGTATAAACAAATGATTATAAGCAAATAGGAAATACAGGGTGCCGCAAAACGAACTTTATTGTAGTTTTTTGTTTTTTAATAAAATTTGTGCAAAAAACACTTGGAAAATTTAAAATTGAACAGTTAACAAAGATTTTCTGTTATTTTATTTTTTCTGACAAGGGGTGCTTATTGGCGATATTTTAGTGTGCAGAGTGGACGCTTAGCTCCATAAATAAATCGGCTGGCAACCACTTTTCGATCACACAGTTCGTTAAGAAGTCTTTCTGGTGTTGAAAGACTACGTACGGTGCACACGGCCGTAGATGTTCATCAAGTTACCCGAGACTGTGAAAGAAAATCCGGAAACATCTCCCAGGTGACGTTCTGAACAACTTGTGCTCTGTTCCATTTTAAATTTCTATACTGCTGCATTTTAAATATTCCAAGTCTTCTTTGCACAAATCTTAAGGAAAAGAAAAAAAGAGAAACTTTAAAACACCATACCGTTCATTTTGCGCCACCTTGTCCAACTCTGAAGTACATCTAATTGTTATGAAATAATTAATTTCAAAAGAAAAACAATAGACTTGAGAGTTTTAGGTCACAAGGACAAGAAAATATATATTTAAATAATCTAACGTTGAGTAATTTAATCGGATGATTTAGTTGATCGTAGCAGAGACTTTGAAATACGAAAACATCTTTAAATTTGAGAACACAAATTTTGTGTTAAGAAGGACAATTTCCTTTGAGGTGTTTTTCTTCAACTAAACTGGAGATTTTTTTATTTATTTAAAGGCCAACTTAATTTTTTTTGTTTTTTAATGTATTCTGCGCGTGTAGCAAGCAAGCAAGTCAATTATTTTCGACCCTCGCTGACCATGACTGCCGACCATAATGTTATATGTCCTACTTAATACCAATTAACTTTATAAACTTTTTTGCCATTAAATTGTACTAATTAAAGTTCCTGAAATATTTGGTAGCAAATCTTGCTAATTAAACTATTTTTATTGGTGTCTCTACAATAAACCATATAATTTGAACACTCTGTGTGCATGTGCATGTAAAACACGAACACAAATGTAGTTCTCGCACAAAGAATTTGTATGCGTGTATTACTGGCATACAGAATGTACAAGTGACACAATATTGGAATTTATGTTATGGGAATCGTGAGCATTTATAATTATATTAACACCAGTTTGCTATGTACAAAATATGGGCTGGGAGGAGGAAGACAGACAAAAATATGAACAGTAAATGGCAATAAATATGAGAGTTATTTGAAATTATCCAAAAAAATATTATTCATGATGTGAGTTTTTACTTTTTCAAAAATTCTTACATTTAAGGTCAAGAAGTAAAAGAATATTTTTAAAGTATACTACACGGTGTTTTATGTTAAAGTAATAAATTTTGAATAACTTCCATAGATTTAAAATATAAAACATATATTTAAGGAAGAGACGTTTGTTTTACACAGTTTAATACAACGAAACACCAGGAAAGTGCCTGAATTGGAAGTTATTGATATTATTTAATACGAACATCAGCTGAATTTTCAAATAAACATGCAACACAGAAACATAATTGTAATAATAACGCACGGAAATTGGCGAAACTCATACATGTGTGTACATGTCAATAACAACAACGGCACGAATATAAGTTTTAAAATTTATTTAAAAATTTGTGAAATCTGTATTCTTTAAAATTAATCATATATTAACTGATTATTTTTTTAATCGTTTGTTCGTTTAAGTAGCTGAATTTTCAAATAAAATTTACCGCTACTTAGCATTTTGTAATTAAAAAAAATTTATAAATATAAAAAAAAATATAATTGAAAATCTCGCCGCAAGGTGCAGCAAAATATGTTTCGTTGACAGCACTCGGTTTGAATATACTAAACATTATCCAACTGAAGAAAGCAAATTAAATATATATTAATATTACATGTGACAATATATACAAAAAAAATCACCCAAGTGCGACTCTGACTCGCGCACGGATGGTTCCGTTTTTGTAGAGAAATTGTTTAATATTTTACTGAACTTCCCTGTGCGAATTTCCAATTTCTTTAGGGCTTCACTTGTTAATGTACTCTTTAATTTTTGGAATTAAATGAATTCACAATTCGATCGGAAAATTAAGAGCAACAAACTTCGATGAACGGGTAATCAGACAATTTATATCAATTAATCGATTAAAATTTATTTCAGAGTTACTCGCTCAGTATATTTTTAAATATATTTACATATTTTTCAGATTTTTAAATCATAAGATTCTTGAAAATTGTTTTGCACGCTTTCTGTTTTGACCTCTCTTAAAATTATACCAGAATAGCTGCCGCTTTTTTATTTTCATTGTCGAATTATTTTTTGATTACCTTTGATTCTTTTTGATTATTTGAATGAAATCTTGATCATTTTTACATTATTTGTAATCGCATCCAATTAGTAATCAAAAAAACTATTTTCAGTATTTTTAGATTACAACAGTTTGTAAACATTGGTCTAGCGTGAATCAATTCATTGTAGTGTCAACCCAAACGGACCACAAAGCAACTGTCAGCTGTCAAATCGGGTGGTTGTCAAACAAAATAGTGTTGCCAATTAAAATTCTATCGGACTTCAAAAATATATTTTACACTCGTATAATCAAACATTAATCACAGACGTTACTTTATTTTTAATAACGCTCATGCATTCATAAGTGATTAGTTTTTAATTTAAAGCAATTAAAGTACTTTCATGCGCTTGTTATCAAGGATAACTCTGCACTTAGTGCACGACAAATCTTGAAATGATTAGAAGATATTTGTTACCTGTTCATCCATTCATCCATGTTCTGTAATTTTTTAGAGGCGAAAACAAGTTTTGTCATATTCTGTTTCGAAAATGGTATTTAGTGATTTCAAAAATTTTAGACGATCTTTGGAAAGTGTGAAGCAGTGTGACTTAATTTTCGGGAGACAATAAACATGGACATTAATTTTTTGGAAAAATGTTGTTTGCTGTTTTGTTGCATATGAAAAACTTAACGGGAAAAAAATGTTTGTTGTCTTTTCCACTAGGAGGTATGCTTGGGCTGGAAGTTTTAGAAAATTTCAAGAAAAGGAAGGATACCGCGGTGAGAGTGCATGAACGTATTAATCAAAATGAGCTTGCGTGAGTGTGATTGCTTCGTGATTTTTTGTGGCATTACTGAAATTTTTTTCATTTATTTTCTTTAATATTTTATAGTTTTCTTTTCTCGTAAGAATTTCATGAGCGTCAGTTTCGTGGTTATGAATAACCTTTTTCACTCAGGGTACATGAACGTGAGCCAAAAATATAAAGTCGTGCATAAGAGTGCATGAGTAAAATCCTTTTGTAGTGAGCGTGCATGAGCGCGAGTGAAACGTTACTCACGATCCCATTTATGATTTTATTATAGGAAAATAAGTTTCATAATTTGAACAAAAAAGGAAACAAACAAGGCGTATTAACCAGGTGACAGTATAACGGCAGCTGAATTCTTTGTCTTGCTTATGCTTTCTATTTTGAATGTCAAAAAGAGTGCCTTTATATTTTTCTCTATTTGTATTCTGTAGATGTTTTTGACAGAACTAATATAAAAAATTTCACCTGTTTAACATACCTTGAAAACAAACGAAATTTCTTTTCAAGTATAAAAACATATCTGTCAACAAATTTACAAAAATATTAGGTAACCATTGTTTTTTTATATAAATTAAAAATTATTCAGCAAAATATCGTATCACATCATTTGACACTGTTGGAGAATAATTTATTAAATTATCATAATTGTATATTCGAGGAAAATAGTTGAGTTTGAGCAACAAAATCCCTCTAGTAAATTTATGCCAAATATTGAAAACTTCCGCAGTTCACGTTTGTTTTTGGAAAAGACCAACATCCGTTTTAATAATAATTTATATTTATCTGTGTTAAACTGATGGGAAATATGGCAGACTTATCTTTTTTAAGTAAGTTGCTTAGATAAATGTTATTTTTGTAACGGAAATTAAATTTAAGGCCAATCAGCGTCGCTTATATTTTGAAATAAATATTTGATTCGGAGAAAAATTAACTCCTACATTCAATTCATGAATATTTTGCACGTATTAAAATAGCAACTCACATATTTGCGTTGTGCCTCTTCCTTTGAAATATCGTTTGAAAAATCTTTTTTTTTCAAATTGATCTATTAAATGACCGGTAAATAAACATGCTTAATGCGAACGTGAATTTAAATATTAACTTTTATAAAAACAAAATAGCTGGTGACCAATAACAATAATGCCTCCTTAGGTGTTGCGGTGATGAAAAAAGCAAGTAAATATTTGCAGCCGTTTTTTTAATAACAAATTAAATGCAATTTAAAAAAAAATTTTAACCACAAAACTTTTTAAATATACGAATACTTCTGAATATAGTTAAACATGTATGTTTATATTTACATATATAAATATTACCAGACAGTTTGTTAATGGTCTATTTATCAGACTGTCTGTATAAAGTGGATACGTAGTTGAAAAAATGTTAAATAATTTAAATGATATTTATATGAAATTAAGAAACGAATGATTAAAGTTGAAAAAATAATGTTTTAGAAACAAAAAGTTACATTGAAGTTGGAGTGCTCTACTTGAAGATATTTTTGTTTTGAAAACTATTATTTTTTTTGGTTCTATTAAGATTTCTCCAAATTGTCTGGATAATTTGTCTATCCATAAATACCACTGTAAAACACAAAAAAATATATAACAAGGCTCTAACAAATGATTCTGGTTGAGAGGACCAACAAATAAAAATGCTTGTATCAGCATTCCCCTTAAAATTCGCTCCTTTTTGCACCTTATTATATTGAAATCTTGTAATACTTACATTTTACGTATGAAATGGATTCAACAGATTAATGTAAAAAACTACAAAAAAATTTTAGTGAAACATTGTAGCACTCTAAATCTAAGGGCCTTTTCGACCCTTTTCTGAAAGAGGGACAAAACTCTCCTTAAATAGCAAACTAGCAGGCCGAAATACCCAACAAACATATTGGTCATAAAATTGTACTATAACCCTTCAAAAACAGCAAAACTCAATATTCAAATTACGACCAGAAAAAAGGCAAAACTGAAAATGTCTAAGTACGAAATTAACCCTTAAACGCATCATTAATTTTAAGATATTTCTGACGTTTATAGTAAAATTTTGTGCAAAATATAGTTGTAGAACATTTGAACCTGGAGAGCTTTTTGACTTTTTTATAGAGACGCAAATATTGAAGAGATGGAGAGTTAAAATATCCTATAAAAATATTTTTTTTATATTATTCTATATTCAATATTCACTAAAAATTTTACTGTCACAAATAAGAATTTACTTATTTGATATGTTTAAGGGTTAATTGGGTACTATGTTGCCTTTGCAGGCTTATAGGGAATATTTTCCAAACAAATATTTTAGCGTGACATTTAAAATTCACGAATACTATTTTAGAACATATTAAAAAACTTTACTCGCTTTAGAAAAATTTTAAATTTAATAAAAATTGTTTGCAAAAAAAAAACAAACACTGCTGATTAACAAAAATCATAAATTCAATGAGATGCACGTATGTAGACTAGATTAAAACTGAACAAATAAAAACCTTTTTGAAATAAATTCACATAAATAAATCGAATAATGAAAACAAAAATTGAAGAAAAATCTAGAAAGAGTGGGGTTACGGAAATTATGCTTATACATTGTGTTTGGAAAGTGTTTCCTTTCGAATCGAAATACATAGTAACCCACTGAAATTTCCTAGAATAACGAAAATTTATAACAAGTTGATAAAAATCGATATCAAAATAAAATTCATTGAGAAATTAGTGCCCTCCGAAAGTTTATTAGTTGGTGGTTATTAGTTCAACTGATGTTTCTACACTCAAACCAAAAATCTGCGCAGTTTATATGAATTTGTTTGAATAATAAATAGGAATTTCTCTGCAAATCACACGGCAAAAAATAAATGCCAAAACAAACACATTAAATTAGAAACATTTTAAATTCAATTCAAAAATTAATTTTTTTGGGGCACCTGAAATTATGCTGTCAATCAAAACATTTTAATAAAGGAGCACATGGTTCGTTAGATCATTTTGCCATGATGACAAAGAGTTCCGATTCCGAAAGGTATCATTTGCTAGCAATGATATGCAAATGGGAGCCTTAACTAATAACACAGTACAATATATGATTTTGGGACTCAATTCTGAGAATTGCACGTGAAAGTAGTCCCAAAACTAAGAACTTCTGCATCATTCCTTTTGTCAAGTTGGCTGCATTAATAATTTAATGGACATAGGAATTTTTTTGCTCAAGGTGGATTTTTAGCACTTTTTATATTTTAACGCAGTTATATTTCGGTACACTTGTCATTTTCCATATTGAAATATTTAATGTTCTTCTGGTTTTAAAATGTAATTATTAATTATTAATAATTAAACTTGACAAAGCGAATGATGCAGAAGTTTTTATTTTTGGGGCGACTTTCATGTGCAACTCTCAGAATTGAGTCCCATTTCAATGAGCTGCAAAATGCTGTACTGTGTAATATGTTTAATGATTTTCCCATATATTTGTGTTCTTTCATATAACGATTTCTATTTATTTATACATTTAAATAGTATTTAGTTAAAATTTTAACCAAATCATTTGAAATAACTCATACTCCTATTCCTAAAGTAGAGTGCAAGCTTTAAAAAAATATTAAAAAGTTAATTATCCATCAATAAAGATTTTTTATTTAACTATGGACATATAAATACGGTTTTAAATTCATATAAATGAGCCTTTTGGGTATTTTTTTCAACCAGTAGACAATCATCCTGTAAAATGATCGAAAGCTAAACGATTGACTCTGACTGGACATTGTTATTGAAGTTTCCTAAGGCTAAAAATAAAACTCAACAATAAAATAAAATAAAACACCAAACTCTTATTCATTAAAACACATGAACAAACAACAACAGCGAAACTCCAACTGATGATGATGGCGTCGCGTCCAGCGAATAACTCTGATAATAATCATTTTGTTATTTAAAATTTAATATTTTGAATCATTTCATTGCAATTGTAGCCGGGAAATTATATGGTTAAATATTTACTTTCCCCCATACCAATCAGACTGGTAGGCAGAATGGCAAGCTGCGTTATGCTCCTTCCCACCATTTAAATGGTTATTCGAAGTGTAAGCAACTGCTCGGCGCTGTCGTTTAACTGTCTATTTTTGTTTTATTTGTTTCAGTTGGGTTAAATTGCAATTGAAAAGCCACATTATTTTACATTTTAAAATTGATGTACATACCATACACACAAACAGGCAACATACACACATACATCCATACATACATACTACATGTATTGTTTTATGCAACAGAGCTACATGAAGATTCAATTGAATTTTTAAACAGGTTGTGGTAAAGATTTTGTGTCCTTGTTATTGGTGAGATTGTTTCGTGATTAAAACACATTTGTAAATAAGTTCTTTGTGAAAATAAAAGGACTTTGTGTGCGTTTGATGCGGGTTTTTTTTTGGAAAACAAGAGAGATACGAGTATAAGCAAATATAATTAAGTCATAAATTGGCTGAAGTTTAAATATTAAAATGTTGTGAATGAAGAGAAAATTAATTAGTTTCAAATTAAACCATAATGAAATGAATGAGCAAACGTTTTATTATACAAAAAAAATTTAAGTGAAGAATGATTTAAAACACAAAGCAATCAAGGTTAAAATTGAAAATATGAAAAATGTACATATTTATTTATCTAAGTGCGCATCAAAATGATAAGTTCACTTTCTCGGGGTTTTTTTTTGTTTATGAAAAGATCCACACACAGAGTTTTGTATCGTAGCGCTACAAAAAATACTTTTTGTAATACTTTATATTTACAAATCAAAATATTAAAATACATAAACATATCGCACTGGCTGCTATAAATAGAGTCCACTCAAAATTTGTCAATTTTCACTCTTTGCAAGAAATTGATAAACAGTGGTAACTTTAAAAATTTTACATAATTTTCTCTACTCATTCGCAAAAAAAAGCGATTGTATTCCGCTCTTGATATAAAAGTACCCTACAAGAAATGTTCCTGAAGGAAACGTGGGGGCATGTTCCCCAAGTCTGAAATGACTTAGTACTTTATTTTTAGTACCTATATTTTTCAAACGACTGTTATGAATTACCGGCTTTAGCCTTTTATTTTTTTAATGAAACTCCAAAAGTTAATAAAATTTAATTTTCATTATTGACATCTACTTCAGAAAAGTACCTAAATTTAACAATAGAATTACTAAAACCTACTAGTGAATCACTGGTTCAAATGTCTACATATGGTCCCAAAAGAACTACCTACTCAATAGTATCAATGTCAGTAGTGGATTTTCAATGACACGCACATGTTAAATGTCTACAGTAAATAGCATTGTATGGGGTATTATAATTCACTAGTACTGCTGACTGTGTCAATAGTAAGTCAGTACAGTTTTACTATTGACATTTCCTGCAGGGGTATGACCGAAACTAATACGTACACAATTGTCATACTAATACATTTATAGGAATTTAACATTTGAACAAACATATGACTGTCGTTGGTGATAGAAAAATCCGTCAATGTTGACCAATTATGTTTACATATTTTTCACATATTTTGGGATTATGGCAGTAAAAGTTTAAAATACTCAAAATCTTTATAAAAAAAGTGACAAAGCTACAAGCAAAGAGATATGTACATACATATTTAATTAAACAGTGTTTTTTCACACCACATCACTTTGAATACCAGCTATTATTGATTTTTCCGGCGACATGCCGGAGGAATGATCAGCCGGGCGATTGCAAGGATATCAATATCAATATTGATTCAGATGATGGTAAGGAAAATAAAGTGCATCTTCAATATGTGCTGTCGCTAATTACTGTAATTATTACTCTAAAAAGTTTTTTAAGCTAGAAACAAAATTATAGTTATCCGAAATTTAACACAAAGGACTGAAAAGTCCTTTCCCTCTATGCCATCGACGCCTGAGAATCAAAGCAAACAAGTTGCTGAAGAACTTTTGGAGCTTTTAACAAAACCCACTGCCAAAGAACGTACAATGTCAGAGAAATTTAAGTCGCATGGTGGTGCTCAAGTCATGGAGTTTTTCTTCGTGACACTAAAGCGAAATGCCTTAAGGAACAACAAAGCGGCAGAAAAAGATCAGTTGGAAAATCAACTTAAAACACAAATAAGATTGGTTGCAGATGAATTAGGTGCCGGAGGTTCTAGTTTTGAGGATTTAGCTGTAAAACGCTTAATATATTAATTTAATTTTACATCTTGGTTTTATTTATTTTTACATTTAAATTTTTAAAAGCTGCAAAGCCATTGAACACAATATTGTATATATTATTTTCTTATATAATATGATTTGAAAATAATATAAATTGAAAAAAAGTCGCGTTTCATTCCATCAAGTTTGACAAGTCAGCGGTGACCGGTATGCCCATCAAGGTTGATTAGTCAAATGTGACTAATATTTTTGTCAACGGTGATCAGTAAAAAATATAAGAGTTAGCAGTTCAGGCATATGTTCTATGTACGATAAAATTTGGTAGTTAGATGAAAATGCAAGATCACGCGTACACAAAAGATTCCGTAATTTTTTTCATATTGGTCTTAAAAAAGTTATAGAAACTTTGTTCTACGTGATGACCGATATTTCTATCACCACTGACAGTCATATAACCGGTCAAATGACCATCACTGTTCTTGTAGAGTAGCAAAAATATGGCTTTGTGCCTCTAGAGAAAATTTTTAAATTTTCAATTGGCTCTCTTTAGCGGAACAAGTGCGATATGTGAACAATTACTTGACAAAACCCGAATTAAGTGACCATATCATTTTGACTTACATCTTTTTTATCTTTAAACGTATTTTATAAACAATGCTACCATAATTTGTTTAAAAAAGCCTTCATTACCTACTGTGCAGCTTATTTCGATTTGTACAAGTCTTAAGTAATTAAAGTTAAAACTTTTCCAATTTTAGTAATTTAAAAAACAGCAAATCATACAATCCTCAATTTTATATAAAACAAGCAACATGCAAGATCTGCAAGTTAAAAAAATATATAAAAAAATAAATAATAAATAATCATCATTGCCTCTAGTTATTTTGTGGCATCTTTTTTTATATTTAAATTTGTTCTTCTGGTTTTAACTTTATTTTCATGTCTTTCCCTCAAAGCATATTTTGCAAAACAATTTTTACACCTCATTCGATATTGTGTGAGTTTTTTGATTTCTTGTATTTTTAATTTTTCTCAGAAATTTAATTTGAATATTTACAAATTGTTTGTATTTTTCTATTGTAAAATGCACCCTGTGGTATTATTTCTTCTATTATTTCTTCAATAACTTATTTTATTTATATAAATAGTTTATATTCAGGTAACAAAATTTATGCAAGATGAGTTAAGTTTGCGAATAATAAATGCAAAACGAAATATTTATCTCTATGCTAGTGTGCAAACAATTATCTAAAATATGGAAAACATTTTTTGCTCTTAATGGACAATAAAGTATAACGAACTTTTCTAAGCAAAACATTTTTCATATTAAAAAGAAAAAACAAAATCAATAAAACCAAATCAAACAACAAATTTAAATGTAAAACAATAAAGGAATTTGTAGGATAAATAATTTGAATTGGTACATTAATTGGGCAAGATTTCATATGAGATATTGTGAGTGAATGTTACCCGGCACCCGATTTAAAAAAATGTGGTTACATTTTAGCCAATGCTCTCTCTTCTAAAAACTTAAATTTGCAATTTGCTTGCATAAACAAGTTTGCAGTACACTATACAACTATTTTTGGGGCGCCAAAAACCTTGGTATGTCTCCCAACAAACCGAAGAGGCTTATAAGGATTGTGCTTGTTAAAAAAAAATACAAATGTCAATTAGTAAATTATTATTTAAGAAAAAACTTTATAAAAATTATTCTATTTTTTCAACCTTTTTATTAATATTTTAGTACAGACTATTAGTGATATTGAATTTCATAAAAAGAATAGAGGAAAAATATAAATATATATTAGAGGATAATAACTTCCCAAATCAACTAACTAATAATTTGATTAGCCGATCACTGTAAATGAACCTAAAATTAATAAGTTTTTGATTTATGTACCAATAATTTCTGAACGATTAGAGAATTCTAGAATTTATGATTTTAAAAATTATAGGATAGCTCATAAGGCATACAGTGAATTCCTTATAACTTGTTTATTATGATTTTTTTATTTCCATTCAGTATTTTGCAAAGAAGATTTAGGGAATTTAAAATGGAACAGAACACAACTGAACAAATTGTTAAACATTTTTTCTCAAATCAACGGTCCATCGCTTATGAGCGGCGAAGCTAATTTTTAATTAAATAGGTTCGTTAACAGGCAAAACTGCAGGATACGGGCTAAAGAAAATCCAAGAGCAGGTCAACGGCGACAATTATATCCACTTAAGTGTACTGCTTGATGCTTTGATTCGCCAGAAAGGATAATTGTCCCACATTTTTTTTTTAATAAACACGATGTCGCCGTTTCCATCAGTAGTGTTCAATATCAGACAATGTTAGAAAATTTTCCAAGTAAAGCCTTGCAAAACCATCCAGAATTATGGTTGCATCAAGATGGTGCCGCAGCGCACACTGCAACAGACACAATGGCACTCTTAAGCGACTTCTTTGGAAAACGAATTATTTCACGTTTAAATAAATAATCAGTTTTTTCGTTTCAACTATTTATTTAATAACTTAGAGCTCACTGATGGAGTTCCTAAGTTCAAGTTAATAATGTTTAATAATACAAATATTTAATAATAGAAATAGCGGTCATCTGATCTATTTATTCAATGTTAACCTAAATACCATTATCTTTCCATAATTGAAGAGTAATGTGCGCATCGTCATTCAGTGCATTTGAAATACACAAACAACAATGTTGTCTGTAGTGCCAATTGCCACAACAACAGCCAGCGGCACACAGCAAAGTGTCGGGTGACGTCTGCTGTCCATGTGTACTTCAATTTTGGTTTTACTATTTAGTGACACATGCGATTCTTGTTAAAAATCAATATACGAGACGAAATCAACAACATAACATCTAAAGTTTTGCGAAAGGTCATGGAAAATGTGTTGGAAAGAGCACAAATATGCGAAGCATAAATGGCCACCACTTGCGAGATATAATTTTTCATAATTAAATTAAAAATACTCTCCATTCCATATAAATTTAGGCCACCCTGTATAATATATAACGAAGCTTATTCAATAAAATTAACGATACCACGTAAGGATTAGACAGATGTAATGTAGTTCACAAAATACCGTGTAAAGAAAATAGTAATGGAGGGTACATAAAAGTAATGTAGCCCAAAACTATAGACATTTAATTTATAATTTAGAATTTTAAAGATTTAGGTTAGTTTAGGTTCCATTGGCAGACGTGATCAAGCACAGCTCACGTGAGTTCTTCAATTAGTTACCGTTGTGCTACCAATGCTAGCCCCTTTGATTTAATAAGGGAGTTGATCTTGTTTAAATCAATATTAAAGAGATAAGTTTTGTCCCCAAGGGTTCTTTGACCAAATAGTTTAAGTCTTAGATCTCCAAATCATCGGACAATGACAGAGATATGTTCCGTCGATTTAAGTACTTTTGTATTTTGTTATACTTCATGCTCAATTTTGACGATTTTTGTTTTCATATAATTTAGAATAAGTTTTTTATTGTTTTTGTTTTTTAAACTGAAAAACTTTATTAATTTTTTTATTTGTATCCCTAAAGTTTTTCATAGAGAAAGCGAAGTATCGGAAAAAATTAAGTTTTATATTGTTATTGTTGAGCCTAAGCTTGGATAAGTTTTCCAAAAATATATTAAACATTTTTATTCGCAAATTTTTAATTGCTTGTAGAACACATATTTGAAATGTCACAGCACTTTTACTATTTCTTAAAATTAATATCTAATTTAATAGTTGACCTATAGTTTGATAATTATAAATTGTAATTAGTTCAGCTTGAGGTCATTAAAAAACACACTAATTTTAATTCTGTATTTTTATTTATTTTTCACTCCTAATATTTCGATCAACGTCGTTGATCATCTTCAGGGAATACTTTTATGTTGAAAGCTATATGAAACAATGTTTTAAACTTAGGTATTTACACTATATTTGTTATTCAGTAAGAGTTAACACACAGAATTAAAATTAGTGTGGTTTTAATGACCTCAAGCTGAACTAATTACAATTTATAATTATTTCTTAAAATATTTTAAATAAAATTTGAAATTCCAAAATTAGCGGCAAAACATTACGACTCTGTTCTTTGAGTTCGCAACGACCTCTCGTCAGTGTTATTTTCTTTTTTAATTAAAATTCTTTATTTATTAATTTTATTTAACAATATTTTAATTTTATGAAACCAAGCGTTAGCTTTTGAACTTCATCTTGTAGTTATTACACGCCCTAATCAGCGCTACTACGCATTACCACTATTGAGGTGGTTTCATTTTAAGTCTTATTGATCATGCGCATGTTAGTTTCCATTCATCTGGTTAATTTTTTTAGGAATTTATGTTCTGAAGAAATTATCTTTATGCTGAAAGTTTGGTTTCCTTTGGGCTTTTGTCTTCAAGATTTTTGGATTTTTTTATGAATTTGCAATTTTTGTGTCAAAATATTAGACTGTTCGTAATGGATTTAAGTTGTTCAATTGATATCATTCAAGCCAATTAAACAAAGTAGCCGGTAGTAGCGAATCCGATTCGCTTTGGCTTAGATAAATCGGTTAAAAACATAATTTTTTTTATAAAGCAAATCCTTTTCTTGAAAGTCAATTCAAAAAACATTTTGTACGTAAACCAGGAAGGATTAAATTTATAATCTGCTTAAATTTAATATTCTTTTAATAATAACACTATTTCTTAATCCTTGATATAATAATAACATAAGTTCAATTATTTTATTTGTATTCTCATAATTTCTTGTCTAAATAGAAAAATCTTGTTGTCATCAACACGTGTTCAAAACTACTGCAAAAGAAGTACTTCAAGAAAACAACAAAGAACGGATACAGGAGGACATGCCACATATACGAATTACAGTCGTTACGAAAGACCTTTTATAACGTTACGGTTCAAGGATTGAACAAAAAAAAAACAAAAAACACAACAATTTGAACAATGAACATGAAAACATGCCAACAAACAAAGCATCTTCGAACTTGGAAAGTCAAAGTAAAGAAAGCAACAACTATTTCATTTCATACGAGCTTGAGTATGTATGAGTACACTATACCGGAAATACTCAAACACACATACATTTAGAGAATAATTGAAAGGACTGCGTATCTCAAGTATTGTACGATGTAAGCCAGGATATAAAAGCACTTAAGGACTTTTCTTTTGTATACGAGTACATACAATTGTTTGGGTTTTGTTTTTTTAGCTGCAAGTTTTTAAAATCTGTTTAAGAAGACATACAAAAACAATAAAATGCTTTAAGAAATTAAACAAGAAATCTCAAAAATTCATAGAGTAATTTGATTTGTTTTTTTTTTAGCTTCCAACTTTGTTTACTTTTTTGCTATAGCCATACATATTTAGTATAAGTTTGAGCTTATTTAATGGAATGTATTTAAAATAGGATTCCAAGGAATTTTGCAATAGAGTAGGCAATTATTTAAACAGAAAAAATAAATGGTAGGGTGATGGCCTTTCCTCTACGATGGCGATAAAGAGCGTTAGCACTGTTTTATGTGCTTTGCAACGCGAAAAATTTTCGATTTAGTGCTCCCTGCTTGTAATTTTAGTTTTTAGTGTTTTTTTATGTTTATGTCTTGATTACAAGGATACGAAAAATTTTAAATTTTGCTAAAAAAACAGAAAATATTTGCAAGTGTGAATCTGAATGCAACATTGAAAATTGTTTTACTCTTTTATTTTTAACTTGTTTATCCAGCGGTCAATTCAATCGACCTCATTTTAGAAATTAACATTAAACATAAATACATACGATAAAATACAAAAATAAAAAACATTACAAATAAACAACTTAAAATTCTCTCATTTCTATGCAAAAGCAAAGTGGACCAACACACATGCTCACTTCGTTTACTTTTCAAAGTGAAGCTGATAGATATGTACATGCATGTGTAATAAGTGTGCATGTGTTAGTATCAACTTTTAACGCTTATAGGTTCGTAATTATCGAACCGATTTAAATAAAATTGTGCACATACAAATACAAAGACCCGTTAAAAACCATATAAATCTTTACAAAATCGGTTCAGTGTTACGGCCGTAAAAGGGATGAAAAAATGTGTTTGCCTATTAATAATATAGATTTATTATTATTTTTAACTCTGCTCTCGTTTGGATATTGTTATAAGTCAAGCTTCAGCAAAAATTAGTTACATGTTTTTCGCTACTTGTTGATAAGCCACTGTTTGATTCGCAAAAGAATTTTTCCTATTCCAATTTTTCAGTCACTGTCCCACGAATCAAAATATATATATTTTAAATTTAGGATTTTTTTAAATTCCATTAGATTCCGTAAAATTCTGTAAATGTCTTGAAGTACTTGTTACTGGATAGGTGACGGCTTAGTATAGACGTCATTTATAAATTTCCTTTATAAATTCAGTAAACAAAAAGAACGAAAAAAGAAATCCGAAACTTTATTTCTTCATTTATTTCTTTATTTTGGAAAATATGCGTTTTCCTTGATCTTAGTGACTCTTTCAAGTGCTCGAAATAATTGCCATTTTGTAAGTTTTAATTGTACAACAGAATTTTTCTTATTTATCTGAGTTGTCGAATTTATCGAAAGTTTTCACTATGGCTCTCCTGTTGCAACTTATTATTTTTTCCAAACAATATTTAATTTTATGTGGGTTACAAGCTATTATATGCAACATATTTTATGCGAGATCATCCGTAGACAGTTATCGGTACTTACTATTCTCCCTACGTCTTCCCCATATCATAAAACTCGTACCGATTCTGTCATACAGCTAGAATGTTGATTCGTATTGTGGTTAATACCAGTGATGCCAGCAGAAATTTAGCAAAATCCCTACATGTCTGGAACAAATTCCCCCTTTTTCCCTACACTCAAAAAAAAGTTTCCTTTATTTTTGCCTACTCTAAAAATTTTTTGATTTTATGAAAAAATAACATTTTATTTAGGGTTTTAAAGTTTTGTAGATTTATATCGCCAGACAAAAAATTCAATAATAATAAAAAAATAACATAAATTCGTAATTTTAACAACCTCCAATATCTGCCCTTGTGCCATCATAGTCCTCAAACGACTGTACTAATTACATTTCTTCAAAAATTATTTAGTTTTTAAGGGAAGTCTTTTAACTTAAGAGCTGTTGCACCATTATTTTATAATTCTTCGCATTCAGTGCTAATATAGATTTCTTAAATTTTTAAAAAATTCAGAATTCTTAATAAAATTTTATCGAAGTTAAAAAAAAATGTGACGAGGAAGAGCGTTTGTAAGAGCGCATTTTAATATTTAAAATAGCTTTATATAAATTTTTAAAAAGTCTTAATTTCTATATCAGACCAAAAAAAAATTATAAAATATTCAAATTTGTTATTATTTTCAATACAAATTCTATTTCCAAGAAAATCGGACATTGCTTTGCCTTAAGTTGTCTCTATATATTATTCACTAAAAGATGTTTTCTGTCTGTATGAAATATTTTGCGTAATACTGTAACAAAATTTAAAATTTGCATTTTTATATGTTTTATCACTTTTGTGGGGTGTTTTACACAATTACACCGCAATAGAAAAGGAAGAAAAGCAAAGTTTAAAAAATTCTTTTTATTTGCCTTAAAATGAGAAATCTGTACCTTTTTCACTTCCCTTGAAATTTTTCAATGAATTTCCTATAAAAAGGGAAAATTCCCTACTCTTGGCATCACTGGGTTAATAGAATGATTTGTCGAATACATAATAAGTAACAGCTTCATTTTATGATAGAATAATAAAGTAATTATA
Source organism: Gymnocheta viridis (assembly GCA_956483585.1). Lineage (NCBI taxonomy): Eukaryota > Metazoa > Arthropoda > Insecta > Diptera > Tachinidae > Gymnocheta > Gymnocheta viridis. Next base: position 55,697,763 of record OY101443.1, on the reverse strand, counting down.
GTCATTTAGACATTTATTGCCATTTATTAAGTTCTTAAAATTTTTTTTAGACTAAACAGAGATGCCGATAATCGAGGATAAATTTTAAATTCACATCTAGTTAGGAAAAATTTTAAAATAATTTTATTAAACATTGAAATATTCAACTTAGACAACATAAAAATTAGAAGAACGATGGTGAGACTTATATTTTCCTGCAAAAAGCTAAAAGAGAAACATAAAAAATACTGCAAGTGCTTAAATGACTTAAAGGCATCTGTGGATGGATGATCATAAATGTGAAGCCATCATAATATCGTTTCAAAATCTTAGTGCCAAATATGTTAAACGTCTGGCCAACAAAGCCTGCTCTTACATTCGTCCGTTCTTTTTTCTTAAACTAAAGTATAAATATCTGTAAGTTAATAAACTAGCAAGAGCCTTACAGTTCTTTAGAGTAGCCTGATCTGATGATTTCATTAGCAGACACACTTGTGATCAAGCTTATTAGGTCACACACACGCTTAAGAATTAAGACACAGACCCAAAAAAAATGGAAAAGGGATATTTCCTCTCTCCCAAAATATAAAAGTATTCATTACTTTTACTAAGTTGCGTTAATTTTTTATTAATACCATCCGAAAAGCTTAAGCTGCGTCAGCCTCTAATATGGACTGACTATTTGTATTCAATCGATTAATTGCAATAATTAAAGAAACCAGTTGACTTGATTTTGCAATATTGAGAACCAAGTAAATACTAAATAATATTGTGCTGAATATGATTATCAAGACTGCTGGGTTTCTACTTTTACAAAATTTATTCGAATGGTCCAAACTGCGGATGCCCACATATCTTTCACTTAAATCTGAGCAATTTAAATCCATCGTTATTGGTATCTTATGCAAAACGTGTGCGCGTATAATTATTGTATTTTATGTTTTAGTATGTTGTTTAAAGTCACACTTACTTAAAAACTCTTGAATAAAACTTTGCTCTCATAACTAAAACTCATAAAGATCTAGTTTTAATTTGCCACAAATGCAATGTGTTTGCATATTTACTATGCACGAGTTCGTTAAGAAAAGTGTACATAATCTTAATACAATTAGTATGTCGCGTCAAAGGATACATAAAGATAAATTAAGCTGCCGCTTATAAGCAAAAAGGTAAAGTAAATTTAAATACATGTATGTATGTCTATTTGAGAATCATGTCAAACGAGTATTTTTTCATGCCTTAAAACTTGTAAAATTGGATGAGTAAAATAGTAATCGTGTCTTAAGTGGTACTAGAGCAATTAAGATGGCGATTATTTTGACAGTTTTTTTTTTTATTAACCGAAAAAATTAAGTGTAAATAAAGTTGTGTAAGTTAATGTGACATAAAATTATTTGTAATTAAATTTTAAACAATGATTATGACATTTAAGATAATTGTTATGTTAAAAGCAATAGGAACAAATAGAAGCGGCTAGATTAACACCTTCCTAGATTAACTACTTCCTGGAAACTTATTTTTTTATGTACAAAATCAAGCTGAGTAGGAAAACTAAAAAAAAAACATTGTTGAGTTCGGCGTTTATGGACGAGCTTTTAAAATAAAATAGTAGCAGTAGCGAAGAAAGCTGTCAATTTAATTAATAACTGTGTTTATTGGTTACAACAATAAATTTTAAAACTAAGCAAAAAGATGTGTATAAGAAAATGTATATTAATAAGTGAATTTTGTAAATTCCATGAATTGGTAAAACATTTTTAAATAAGCCTTTATAGATATATAGTGTTGGATATGGATATTGATATAAAATGGCCAAGTAATTCGAATTAACGAATTGTAAATGCATAAAAGTATCCCAGCCAGCATTTTTTGAATTTTTTAATCAAATTCAAGCAGTAGAGTCAAATACTGCGCGATTAAAAAGTCGAAATATGCGCTCATTTTCTAAACATAAAATATACTTTTGCTGGGAGAAAAACGTGACTACCCGCGACTCTTTCTGATAAGTCATTTTCTTTATTAGTTTAGAGTCATTTCTAGTAGTATTTAATCAATTTTTGATCACCAAAAGTGCTCTAGGTAGAGTCAGCAAGGTGATTTTACAAAAAAACAATCTTCCAAATGCTAGATTTTATACAATTAAAAAAATGTTCATTTGTTTTGAAGACTATATATGTACATATAAATATGTACATATGGTCACCTAAAATGCAAAACAACGTATCATCAAAATATAAAAATTTTTAGTTTTTTATTGATTACGATTAACTACATCATATTACATACATATGTGAGCAAAATTTCAGGTTTCTGTTAAAAACAAAAAAGTTATGACCCAAATTCAAAATAACGTATCGTCAAGTGAATAATTTTATTAAACTATTTGCATAAAAAATACGCTGTTCTATTGCTCAAATGTCGCTAGAAAGCGCGAAAGACCGTGAATATATGATTTTAATATCTCAAACAGTTTCCATAATATACAGTTTTTTGTTTCTCCTGTAAACTTAGGAAAAGTGATGTTACGTTATTTTGCATTTTATATGACGATATACTACGTGGATATATTTGAATAATGATACATTAACCACTTCATCATTCCTAAATACAAATATACTGTTATACTTTTTATCCAATATTGAATTGAACTCAAAAGAAATTTATGATTTTTATATTATATATTGATTAATATGTATATAAAAATATGTATGTACCAGTGAACGGCAAAGGTATATAATTTTTAATACTTAGCACATATCGACTTTCAAAAGTATAGGATTATTAAAATGTAAGGGTTAAAAAAAATAGGTTCACAGAAATCAATGACTACAAACGGGTTACAATATAATAAGTAAATATGTTTTTTGTATTGCTAGGAATACGTCGATGGGCATCCATAAATATGACTATAAGAGACAGTTGTAGAATTTAAAAAACAATTTTTGCAGAACTATAACAAAAAGAAACAATTTCTTTTCAACTTATATTTGTTTTAGGCAAAAATTGCACTTCTTTATTTGGTATAAACTTTTTGAGTAAAACTAATTTTTGCATAAAAATAAGGTCAATGAAATCCATGCATATCGGATCAATATTCTGTGTTCATTTTTAAAATCTTAAAAATTCAATGAAGCAATAAATTATATCGCGATAATCGCGAAAGTTCGCCAAATTTACGAAAATTTGTAAAAGCCGTAAAATTTTCTAAAATGGGCTGGCTACAAATGCAAGGAATGTGAAAAACTTGCAAAAAACTGCAAAAATTACGAAAATTTGCAATAACTTCCAATCACTGTGAAAATTAAAATGTTTAATATCATTTAAGAGTTCATGAAACAATAAAAAATAGAAAAAGTCACCGACATTGCAAAGTTGCAAAGTTTTGAAAAAGACGTAAAATATTCTAAAAAGACTTAAAAATTTAAGGAATGTGAAAAATTTGCAAATTATGCAAATTTTTTGCGGATTTACGAAATTATTGCAAGCAAGTAGTTACCTTTTTTCGTTTCCTTCCATTTTTAAGCTTTTCCTATTTTCAAAAATGTTTGCAAAAATACATACAATTATGAAATTGAACAGATACGAAAAATATTTTTTATTGAAAATATGCAATATATGCTAGAGCAATTTATTTATTATTCTATCGTTTGTCGTTCTCTGGTATGTACATAGATTTTTATTCCTTTTTTGTTTATGCCCTTGAAGTGAATTTTTGTATATTAACTTTTATATGGCATTTACATCAGACTAAAATCTAGTAATTACGAGATTTCGAGCAAAATCTTGTTAATTTTGACTAGATTTCCCATATAAAAGAAAATTTACTTCGCGACTAGAGTTTGTCGAAAACTGGTAGTTCTCAATGATGCAACTTTTTGCCAAATTATACTAAACAATACTACGCTGCTCAATAATAATTCTTTGTAAGGTGTGCTCGACAGCTGCTTTGAATTTAAATGATAATTTTTTTTGTACATAGTTTGACAATTGAAAAGGAAAATTCCAATCAACTGTTTATGGTATTGATACGAAATCTTGATAAATGTCAGAGATTTCAATTGAAATCTAGTAGATTTCATACAGATTTAAATGCACTATCAACATATTTTATTAATTTTTTTAGTCATGAATAAAAAAAATTTGCATCTTTTAAATTATTTTTTTTTGGCGAATTAGCTTTTTCTAGACTTTTTAAAAAACCCATTTAGCTTCTTTTTTCCCCAGCTTCTGGCAACACTGCTAATGACCAAAATGTATCAACCAAATAAGTAGTCTCCTGTATTGAGCACACAATTTTTATTACATATTCCATCAATGCTGTGGCGGTATTAATTAAGACTTTTTTCGATGAATTTTTAAAGTTTTTTTATTGTTGTTGTTTTTATGTTTATGAATTGCTTTTTAAGCTATTGCATAGCTTTTATCGTGAGCTTTGAGCGCGGCGTCCGAATCAAGATATTCCTTAACGAAAATAAGACCTAACACTAAGTTTGTTTCTTAAGTCTTTTGTTTTTTTAAGTATTTGATTCGCCCAGAGTATGTTAACCCCTAAAGTATGCTATTATTTTCATTAACATACAGTACTGCCAGAACAGATTTTTACATGTAGGAAAACACAAAATGGCGTATCGTGGTTGACAAAAAATGATATACACAAATAAATAGACAATTCGTAGGTTTTTAAGCTATAGTGGTATTTTCATTATATATTTATTGGATATCAAGTCTCAAACTTATGTTTCTTATTTCAGTTTCCATAAACTATAGTTTCAATGATAAAAATTCCTGAATAACCTACATGTATTGTAAGATAATAAAAATATTTTAAACGATAACAACTTCTCATATATTCAATAAAAGAAAAAAAATTGTTTTCTTATCGATCACCACGCTCAAAAAGTGTAACTTGAATTAATATGAAAGAAAAAAAAATAATGCAAAAATAAAAAATAAATAAATAATTCTAATTGCATAAGTTGATAAAAAATGCTATGCAATAGCTTTGCCGCTTCAGTCCCCAGGTCCCACACGTCTTTTTTTATTTTTTATTTTATATATAAAATTATTTATTACAATCCTTCATATCGACATAAATTTAATATTCATTTTCTTCTCCACTTCCATTAAAACTCAAAATTAGATGCTATTATGTAGAGTTTTCTCCTTGCTTGCATGTAGAAAAATTTATTGTAAAAACTATTGTAAAGCTTTTTTATAACACTATTGAAGAACTTTTACGTTTTTTACTTTAATAAGTTCATAATAAGTTTGCTTATAAAAAGTGTTAGGAAATCTCTTGTGATACGCTTATTCTACAATTTAAAGGTACAGTAGTTTTCCGGTTTAAAGGAACAGGTCAGTTTGCTATATATTTTTTGTGCTCTGTTTAACGAACAAATAAGATACATAATTATAGTTAAAAAAAATAATCTTCATGAACTTTTTATACAAACAATAAATAGAAACGAGTACTGCTATTTTAGGTTCTGCTTGCATAGCATCATGGTAGAATAATACAGGTAGTGACGACCCCACGACAACACTGCTTTTTATTGTTTCTAGGTTCGAAGTTGTCAAAAAGCGCAAAAGAAAAATGGCAAAAAATTTTATATTCACATATGTGTTTGGTTGCAACAAATGCATTTTCTGCTCTATAAAGAATTTTGTTTCATTTCCTTTTCTTATTTGCATTTGCAACAAATGTTAAAGTGTGATTTTTTAGCAGTGTGGCTGTGTGTTAGTAAAATATAAAAAAATTCTGACAGATGGGAACCCCAAAAAAAGATCGTTAACGTTTCGACACTACCTGTATTATTCTACCATGCATAGAATTTTTGTTTTCATTCGTGGTGTTAACATAAGAAAGATATGGGGGAACAAGTGACACAGCCCAAAAAAATATATATAGGTATATAGTGGTGTAGAAAATGGTGAAATAAGAAAATGTTAAATAAAAAATTGGGGGAAACATAGTACCCGAGTTATGGGCCTCTGAAGTTTCCATATTTATATGTGATTTTCCACTGCATTTATAAACGTATATGGGCAATATTGGTATCATTTTAAAGCTTTTGAAGAGTTCTCTTAGAATATAAAAAATTTAATGAAAAATATTTAACTCTTGAGTTTTTAATACAGTTTATACAAAATTTTATACGAAAATGTTACGAATGTGCACTAGGTAAGTATGTACTTAGTTTATTCAAATGAAAATATTTTCTCCTCTCGCTCGCGAAAGCAATTTTGCATAGCCGGCCTTCGGCCGGGCTTAAGGATTTTCTCCTCCATGTATAACGAACACCGGCTTCGCTCACTAAAGCATTTTTGTGTAGACGGCATTCGGCCGGGCTTAAGGATTTCCTCCTCCATGTACATATAACGAACACCGGCTTCACTAACTAAAGCACTTTCGCATAGGAGGCCTTTGGCGGACATCGAATAATTTTTTTTGTTTAATAATTCTTTTTTTTAGTAATAGTTAAGTAATTTTAATAAATTTTTTATGTTCTAAAAGAACTTTTCAAAAGCATTAAAATCATACCAATATTGGTCATATAAGTTTATAAATGCAATTTTTGATTTTACATTTTCTTCTTATTCCACCATTTTCTACACCCCTATATATATTTTTTTGGAGCTGTGTCACTAAACTAGACTTAAGCCGAAATGGATAAGAGAAAAAGACTGTTTTTAAAACAAAAACTAGAAATTGTTGATGATCGCCGCAAACGCCTGCGAATTGTATATTTGTGCAAAAAGCATGGTTTAAAAAAGTCCACAGTAATAATAAAAATACACTATTACAAAATGCAGAAAGTACAAACTTTGGATGCAAAAACAGGAAAGCCCTGAAACAAGGTTAATTTCCTACAATGGAGCAAATACTTTTTTCTGGTTTGCTACGACAGCGAAATTCATAGATGACTGTTTCTGCTGCAGTCCTACAGTTCAAAGCCAAAGATATTCATAGAAAGCTTTATAGTGGAGGTTTCAATGCAAGCAACGGATGGTTGTCCAGAATCAAAAAACGGTTTGGCATACGGCTTTTAAAACAAAAGAGATAAAAGCTTTCATCCAAAAAGGAAACTGTTGAACCTTTTTATATTTTTTATAATTATACAGATCTCAGAAATCATTTTAAACAAAATAAACGACTATTCCACATAAGTACTGTGTACAACGAACTTCTCAGTTTAACAAACAGGCCTGACACTCTACTAGTTCGTTAAATCGGCAAACTACTGTAATTACATTTTGCTTACGGAATGGTCTGTTGGGTTGTTAATTGAATCATTTAAATTTGTTTTACCAGTAAGCGCTGTTGCTTTGAAATTCTGAGGTAAAACAACTACAAATAGCAAAGAAATAAAAAGACACGACTATCAATCAAGCAATCGTGTAATTAATTTTGATATACATACATACATACTTGTTTAAAACACATTCACGAACCCCTTAATAATACTCCTTAGTTATAATTAAACTATTATTATATTATATTACACTTCACTTCTTGTTTGCGACTTTATTTAAACTCTTTAACAATTTAATTACTATTAGTTTTTGTTTAAACAAATTACATATTTTTAATAATTTATGAACTCCACACGCACTGAGTAAACGTGACTGTTAAAAACAATTGAAACGAATAAAGCAACAAGCAAAATTAATTTGTCGAAAGAGAGGGAGTTGTGAAATAAAGAATGAGAGTGCAATCGCCAATTTCACAAAAACAAACAAAACAAAATAATGCAACAACAAAATGCATTTGTTTTGTGGTTAAAAATGCACACATATGCAAATATGAATACATTCCATCAACACAAGAAATGACCGTTGTTTTTTATTATGCATTATCTCAGCGTTGCCAGAATGATGATTTTATGATATTTTTTTTGATTTTTAAACATACTAGTATATGATATTATTTTAAGAGATATTACGATTTTTTATTTTAAATATGTACAACTTATTGAGTTCTTGTTACAACTTTGATATTGTTTAAACTTTCCATTGGTTTTAATGAAGGTTTAATATAATATCTCCAGTTGTTCTATGAAATATTTGGGTAAAGTTCCCTGATGATCTGCATTAGCAACAGTGAAATGCGCATAGGAACAAGCTATACTCCTCAATAATCAATTGCAATTTGTTTTTAACAAAATTGTTAATATGTTACTGAATAAGTAAAATATTAATTTTGGGAAAAAGTGCGAATAAAAAATTTTAAGTACAAAAGCACCAATTATTAGCTTTTAATTACTTTGCACTTGTTATCCTGCAACAAACACATAAAAAAGCTATTTATCTGGGGGTTTTTGTTTAACAAAATATTTCAATCTCAAAGGTCACTGCAAATGAATTTATTGAAAATTGTGTGGGATTTTACATTTTACAAATAATAAAACAATTTGATATTGCCGATATGTTCTTAAAAGAGCTCTCATGGGTTGACCCTTTGAAAATTATAAATAGAAAAGTTAATTCCTTAACCGGCACAATACAAAATTTGCCAAATTTAGTTAGTGAAAAGGATATTCAAAACTTTAATTCAATGAATATTTTACAACTCTAGTCAATCTTGCAAAGAACTTTGGTCAAAAGTTTCAAAAATAACACGTGCTGACATTATTGTAGCTCTTCCCGTCCTGTCAAAAATTGTTCAAAACTTAAAATGTCTTCCTATTTCTTCAGCAAATGTAGAATGTATATTCTCAACAGTCAATTTAAATAAAACTAAATATAGAAATAGACAACAGCACTCTCGAAGTTATCTAATATGCAAAAAAAAAAATACTGTACAATAAAAAACTGTACCTGCTATTAATTTAAGATAGACCAAGATATTAAAGATATGAAACCTTGTAAAGGTATATTATAGTAAAGGTTCTTCATTAAACTATTTCATAATACATGTACTTTTTAATCTGAATTGATTTTTGTTTGGTGTTCTTAAAGAAGTAAATATTTATTTATCTAAATACATACTGCCATTGTACTAATGAAATCAGTTGTGTGTTTTTCTATGTTTTCTGTTTGTTGGTTGGTGAATGTATTTTTTTATCTTAAATAAAATTTTGTATATAAAAAAATTATGATGATTTTTTTCCATAAAATATGAGTTTTTTCGGTATATGATGATTTTCTTCACAAAGCTTCTGGCAACGCTGATTGTGTTTATTGTTATGGAGATGTCATCTTGTAGATTCTTCAATGTAGAATGAATCTAAAAAAGTATTTTGCAATGATTGGAAGGGGGAAAGAGAAGTAATGGAATGTTCGCATTAAACTTAAGCATGGTACAATTATCACAGGTAATAGCGATTCTACAACAAATTACAACACCAAAAAACACAGGCATTTTGTTGGTGGAAACGTACGTATTCTTGTACCATGAACTTAAGACAATTTTTAATGCATTTTTACCCTCAACTTCTCCCCATCCCATAATATTTAGAAGCATTTTAAAAAAATTATGCAATTCAAATTCAAAAAATATAAATTCAGTAACTTAAACTGGTAACTATTAAATTCCTTAACAAAATATGTATGTATGTATGTATGTATTTTTGAAGTAGAACAAAGATAGAATACAAAAACTTGCAGCTAACAGAAAGTATAACCAGTCATGACTCATTTACTACAAACAACTAAGGACAAAAATAAATGGAAAATCTATTAATATCATTCCAAATAGAGACGATAGAAACCACATAAGCATTAAGGGAAAATCAATCATTAATTAGGAATCAATTTCCATTTTCTAATCTTTCAAGTATGATAACAACATACAAACATACTTACAATAACATTGAATGGGGAAACAGAAGAGAAAAAAATGGAAAACATAATGAAAAGAATTTTATTGGCAGGCTCCATTCATCGGCAATGAAATAATAAACTCTCATCCTGATATGTGAACATACACATCCTTGCAACAGTTGGAGCATGAAAACTAGTTCAGCCATGCTAAGAACAAAAATATGTTTGACAACCACAACAACAGAAACAACAACTACACAGCTTTAACAAATTATTTTTAATCAAGCAGCAGCAGTGCTGCAAAAAAAACCTAGAATTTTCATATTCAAAATTTATGTCAAATTTAGCCAGAGGCCATGAGCTGCACTTAATGTGTACATGAACAAACTGCTGCTAAGGAAAAAAATGGAAAACAGCATCTAAGATGCAAATTTAAAGGAGATTGAGGTAGAAAATTAAAATGATCAAGCTAAAGATGCATTGAAATTAAAGTGAATGAATAAATGAGAGTAGTGCAATTAATATGTTAATTTGCTTTAAGTCATTTTAGTAACTACTCTTCAAATTGGAACAAGTTGCTTAAGACCATGGAACTTCATAGTTTTTTTTCCGTATACTATTTAGTTTCAAAAAGCTACTCTGGCAGGCCAGCTATTTAAGCAAGTGAAAAGCTATAAAGAACACAAATTTGCATAGATGTTTTATGGGTAATTATGAAAAGGCAACAATTTGTTGCTTCCCAAATCGCTGAAAATAGATGGTTAGGAAAGAAAATGGCTTATGGATGTGGGAAACAGTGGTCAGAATAGTATGTATTTCGTTAATACTTGTGAATCAATAACAAGGTTTGGAAAACCAATAGTAGCAAATTGTTTACTGCAGCGAGTAGGCAAACGACAATTTTTTACTTGATGTTGACAAATTTTTACAGAATACGGGGATTAAATGAAAATTAAGGGCAATGTCATTGCAGACATTGCAGAAATTGGAAATGATGTAAGAAGTGACAGCAAAATATATTTTTACTTGATATGGAATCTTTAAAAATCGATAGAATTTTAAATATTTCTTCAAGGCATTAAAAATTGCACAAGAACAATTTTAAGTGTATTTAAGAAAAGTCTCTTTAAAACAGTTGTTTCGAAAAATACATGAAGGAGGAATTTCAAAGGGATCGTTTAACTCGAGATATCACAACAAGGTGCAAGATATGACCAAATCCGGTTTTCTTTGCTTATTTAAGCATGAACGTTAGTATAAAAAAATTTAGATTGAGTGATTGTGCATGCATAGATTTTTGGCGTGTTTGTGCCGTGACTTTTTTGCGTTATTGTAATTTTTGTCATTTAATTTTTAAAATGTTTAAATTTATTTTATAGTTTTTTTATAAGTATTTCATGAGCGTGTGACAATTTGCGATTATGACAAACTTTTTTTCCAGTCTCGTGAACGTGCATGAACGTGAGTCAAAAATATAAGGTCGGGCATGAGCGTGCACTAGTAAATTTTATATCTTGAGCTTGAATGAGAGTGAGTGAAGAGTCACTCGCGATCCCATCTCTAATTAATATAGAAGGAAAATAGAAGATAAAAGGCTGTAAGACTGTTTTGTTTAAACTTGCTTTATTTTAATAAAGGTAACCGTAGATGACATGTTTTTTACTTCTGACTTGTCACCTTTGTGACTTATATCTAATTGTGCATGTCTGTCAAAATTGTAATTTTACAGAAGTTTTATCATATTAGGTCACAAACGTTCATGTAAAATTACGTCTGACATTGACCATGTTTATTTGCAACAGCTGATCTGAGCGCAAATTTTATTAGAATTCTTTTATAAGTGTTTTATTTTAATAATAGTAATAATTTTTATCATAATAAAAACAGTTGATGTCAGAAGGTTTGTCAAATCAAAATAGATCATGCCTTAATGTTAATAGGTAACACACGACGTGTACGTAATTTACAGTGCGAAATTTCACTAGTCAGACATAAAAAACATGGCGTCTATGGGTACCTTAAGCTAACAAACTAAGAAACAAACTTTTATTTAATAAAATAATACACATTTTTTTTAATAAGCCTTTAAAAAAATAAACAAAAAATGATTGAAAAATGTTTTTCCATCCAATAAACTTTTACTAAAGTGAATTTTTTTAGAAACATTGCGTCACTCAGAGATCAATTTACTTTTTTTATTTACTTGTAAGTGATTATATGACTACTGTCAAGAAATACAGACAGTGTGCAGTTTGTGTGTAAAAGTATATTGGTCTTGGTAGGAGTCGTCACACAGTTTTTGGTGGGTTCTTTCAAAATGCTGCTTATAAAAATATTTCACCCAAAATATATACATATATATTTTCATTTTAGAGAAAACATTTTTTATATACAATACATTGCAATCTAATTAAAATATGTGTTTTTAAAAATTTTTGAAGGCAAATATTATAAAAATTAAAATCTTGCAAACGTTCTTGTTATACAAACCTTTTTTTATCTCACCTACTTTCTTTTAAAACCACTGTACACTTTAATATACAATTTTGTTGTTTTATATATGTATGTAACTGTACTCGTAAATATTCTAAGCTACTCCCATTAAATATTTATAAATTTGTCCATTATTATTTAGCTGCTGGTGTCTGGAAAATGGTAGTCATTTTTCATTTTTTCCTATAAATTACAAAAAGATTTATTTAAAACGATTTGTCAATTTTTAGGCGATCATTCGATGTCTTAAACTAAGGCGACATTTTCGAAAAATTAATAATGCAAGAAAAAAATGCGAAAATTGCTTGAGCAGAGGCCACCAGTGTGGCAGAAAACGGACTACAATAATTTATCTCTTAAGAAAATAATAAATAAAATTCAAATTACATAAAATCACAACGTGTTTTTCCCCCTTTTAACCGGCCAAAAACAAATATTAAATGAATAATACGCTTATTAATTTAAAAACAAGTTGTTTTAAGTGTGAAACAAAACAAAAAGTTGAGCAAAAAGAATAATTAAAAGTAAATAGTTTAGCTAAAATATTAGAGAGGCCAGAAATTTTAGTATTTTATGGTCGTTAGCTAAATCGTTTAAGCATGAGTGTGTATGCTTGTAGCTCAAGTTTAACCAACTGCCCACCGTTAAATGAATTTTATTTGTTTCAAATAAATTTTACGACTTCATGGCACCAAATTTGCGCGTGGCACTTCATTTTAACGCTAAAATCCTAAAAAAATTACATTTTATTTTTGCAGATTTGTAAGTTTTTTCTAGTTTAAAAGACTCTTAACTGACTGGACGCGATCATTTCTAAACAACAACAAAAATAAAACGAAATAATGATCTGGAAAAAATTGCTCAGCTTAAGGAAAAACAACACAGAAAATTATTTAGCGGAGGCCTGAACTTGTTTTTATTTGGATTTTAGCCAACGGGCAGGCACAGATATTTTTGATTTGGTTTGGGTGGGATTTTTTTCCTTTAATCTTTTGGGCAGCTCTTAAAGATTTTTACATGTTTATCTGAGTATGTGAAGTCTTTAAAAAGCAGTGTTTTTTTATAGGTATATGAATATATTTGGTTTCATTATTTCTATTTATATTTAATTTGAATATCTTGAGGAGCTGCAAGAAAAAAAACCTACACGAAAACTGCATTTTACAGAGGCATTTTTGTTTCTTTACATATTTTAGAGATACAAGTAGCAAACTCTATTTGTGTATACAAGAATTTCAGCAATTTTTTTTTTGCATTTGCGACTTATTTTAAAATTATGATTTTTCATTACATCAGTCACCACAGATCGGAAGGGTATATGTATATGTTTGAAATTTATTATACGATTAAATTTATTATTTTTTAAATTTATTAATCGAGTTTGTCTCGATTTCTTTTTTCAAAGATTTTCAAAAACTTTTGTTTGTTGAGGGGTTTTTTTTTATATACATATAGAATAGCTAAAAACCCCTCAACAAACAAAAGTTTTTGAAAATCTTTAAATTAAATTAATTATTTATCAAATGAGTATATATTAAAAAACTTAAAAAATTTTTATATAATTACATATTTGTTCTTTTGTTCATGCTCAGAAGAAATACTTACAAATTTTAAGGTCGAAGAAAATAATTAATATAAAAGTTTTATATTTGAGATGTGCAACTTAGTTTACTACGGGTCGTTTTGATTACAAATTAGTGTTGTAAAAAGCGGATACTTTTAACTACTCAATACTACTACATTACTTTTTCAATTGAGTACTCGATACTACACAATACTTTTAACGTTTTTTTCTTATTTCTAAACAAAAATATTTAATGGGTAAAAATTCGATTTTATTGTTACACGTACCACCATAATAATTCATGGACTAGCCAATTTAATAATCCATTTAAAATATCTAACTAAACGGCCAGGCTTATTAATTGCTGCAAACGATTAAATCATTTGCTCTTAAATTTCCTCCAAAGCGAGTTGCATTAATGTAAAACATTTTTAAACAAAATTTTCGTATTTGTATATGGAAATGCATCTCTGAAAGTATTGAATAGTTATTTTTGGGTATTGAGTACCGGGAAATAGTTACGATATTGAGTACTCCATTACAAATCAATGTAAAAGCACTTAAGATCTGTCTGCATGAAGTTTCAACGGCTTACAAGCAATTCAGTTATTTGTAACTCAAAAGTTTCTGTTTCCGATCCATTATCATACTATTGTTGTAGCGTAACGAATTGTTGCCTTTTCGTACAGTTGAGAGATTTTTGAACGACCTAAATGGGGAAGAGCCGCGTTTACTCGAAATTGCTATTAAACCTATTAAAAAGAACATTTTGATATTTGCGAAATTATGAGAATATTACATTTTATAGCAAACTGCCACAAGTAACCTCTTTAAAGATTTTAAAATCAATGATATTGTTTTGTTATGTTTGATATTATTTTAGAGAGATTTTTATAAATTGTTTTCTTGTTTTTGCTATATTTATCCGTGTGCAACAAAAAATGCATTTAGATTGAAAATGTTTGTTTTCCTTTTACAATTTTATGGACATTTTTCTAAAAAATAAAGAAAATATTTATAACAACATTTTTGCAAACAGTTTGGCTTAATACAAAACAGGAATTGGCAAACACAATTATGACTGCAAGCGACAACTAAGTTTAATTTTCATATTTAGAGTTTTGCCATTTAGATCATAGTTCAAAAATAAACTAGGTCCGTCTTTTAGTTCAATTGCTGTTTGTGGACTATCAGATAAGCACAAAATCGGAAAAATCGTGGAAAAAATTGTGAAATTAATTTGTTATTGTATAAATTAAAAAATATTCTCTATGTTAGTTTCAAGAATACTTTATCCAATTAAAGTGAAATCATGAATTTATTATCTATCTTTATTATTAATTGACAAACACGTTTTTTAAATCCCTTTTATTGACGTAATACTGAATCGATTTGGAAAGATTTATATGTTTTTAAACGGGGTTTTACATTGATGTGCTCAGTCTTAATTTTATTTAAATCGGTTCGATATTTAGGAAGCTATAAGCGTGAAAAGTTGCTACTAACACATGCACACTTATTGCATATGCATGCATCATCAGCTTCAATTTAAAAAAAAAATAAGCAAAGTGTGCATGTGTGTTTTTCCAATTTGATTTGCATAAAAATGAGACTGAGTTTTGGGTCGATTATTTAGAATGTTCTTTGTTTTTTTATTTTATCGTATGTATTTATGTAAATATTTAACATTAATTTCTATAATGCGGACGATTGAGTCGAACGCTGGATACACTAGTTTTAATAAATCCATAGCTTCTCAAAGATAAACATATTAGGCAATAGGTCTGTTACAGGTGCATAACAGAATAGTCAAGACTATTCAGAGTAAAAAGAAAATTATTCTCTGAATGTGACAAAATATAATTTGTCAAAAAAATATAGGGGCAGTTATTGAGTACTCGTATATACCTATACATTACAACACTACTTTAACTTGCAAATTTTAGCAAGTAAAGTGTTCATTTACTTTTTCACATTTTTGAGAGGAATTTTGGAAAACTTCTTGTTACTCTCTCGTTGCTAATTTTTACTAGTAAAGTAAATGAACAAACCTTTTGCTTCCATTTGAAATAATAATGCTGCTTACTTTTGCAAAAAAAAATTTATTTTAATGATTTTAGATGCTTAAATTTCATAACATTTTAAAAACTTCTTCACTGATCTATAAAATTATTTTTTTTATTAAAGAAAGTTTTAAATATGCACAAATATATGTACTTACAACTTCAAGTTTATTTGAAAAATCTTGCACTTTGCCTTTTCATCAATTTTAAATAAAAACTTTCTTCTTTTATTTAATTTTATTTTATTTTTAAATGTAAGCAAAAAAACAGCTGATAATTTAATTCTATTCCGATTTTACGTAAAGAAAAAGTTCATACAACTTTGTACAGGAAAAGAAGAATGTTACTCTCTGATTTACTGTCAAAATTGCATAAAAATTGTTATCTGGAACGCTTTTGTACTAATTTGTGCGAGTTCGGAGTGTTTTTCTATGGACCTGGAAGAGACGTAATATTGGATAACATATTGACAATTAGTATGTATGAATTTATTTTAAATTTTTTTTTATATTAAAAAAGTATATTTTTATAAAAAAGTCCTCAAATTTTGGGCAACCATCGTCCAAAGGCTCTCAAAGTCGCAAAAACCTGACAGCCTTGATGAGAATGATTATAAAAAGTACAAGGTGAAATAAAAAGAAGCTCTGACCAAACCAAACCAAAGGTTAACATTTTCATTTCATTTTGTTCAAATGTAGTTCAAAGTTGAACTAGTGATTGCGATTATATTCCTATCCTTAAACTTAAGCGTTCTTTCCCGTGAATTACCGTCTTGGAGATCGCATTTCCCCAGCACCAAATACCAAACAAAACTCTTTTTTGGCTGGATTTGTCGATTTTCAGAAAAATGTTTCCGTTCTTCGGAATATCCTGTTTTAGCGATATTTAAATGAACTTATTATTTGTCTTAATTTTTTATTTCTTTAAAAATTTTTGCTATTTTGTTGCGTTTTTGCGGAAATTAAATATTTGCTAAAATTTTAATTATTTTTTTTTTAGATTTCAATACTTTGCGGGACTTAAAGGCTTTCTGTAAACTTTTTGTGAATATTTGGATCTTTGTTTTGAACTTTCCATATTTTTTGAACTAAAACTTATTGGTAAATTTTTAATTTTTATATATGTATATTTTTGTTTGTTTTTGCCTTAAAATTTATTTTTGTGATTTCCTTTTTTTCGAAGAGTTTCTGCTGGTATTAATTAGTGTGAGCTTTTTAACAAAACTTACTTTGACCTAACTTAAAATAAAGGTTTACAATATTCTGAAATTTTTTTTTTGTGAAATATTTTTTTTATGAATTTCAGAGTTTTAATATTTTTAGTGAATATTAAACTTTAAAATAAAGAATCGATTTATTTTAAACATTTTTTTTTATTTTTGTATTTATATTAGATATTTTGCTGTAACTTCGATTTTCTAATAATTCTTTAATTTTTTGCTAAAACTTTCAAAACTTGCAATTTATTTTCTTTAAAAGTTTAATTATCTTTTGTCGCTTAGTTTGCAGTTTTCCTCAAATATCTTGACAGATTTCAACTATTTTCATTTAAAATGTAATACATAATTTTTGACTTATTTGGCAAAGAGCCCACATGCAAGAAAAACAAAATATATAAATACTCATACTTTCGAAAGGAAGCTAAAAGTAATACCAAAGACTGAATTGGAGACAGAAATAAATGTGAGAAATTTCATACGGAATCAATATATATTTTTTTCTTTTTTTTTAATAGGAAAAAAAGGAGAAACCAAGTTACATTAAATGGAAAAATAGAGTGTGTAACAATTTTGCATTGTTTGTTTGGGTCGACACAATCATATTCATAAACCAATCTCGTCCTTTTGCTTGGCAAGTGTTTGGCTCAAACAAAGTAATCATTTTATTAAAAATGAAAAAAAGGAATACAATTCATATAAAATATAAACGAGGGCAATACATACATATAGATGAGTTCAAGTTGGCATAATGATTTACAAAAAGTAATAAACAGCTGGTAGAAAGCGAATGCAAAAATATTAATTTTAATATGATTTGAAAATTAAAGAAAAAGTAAAAGTACGAATATTTTATTTAAGCACTTTAAGTATAATAAAAATAAAATTTATAAAAAACTAAAATTTTTCTGTTTTCAATATAAGTTTTTGCATGAAAACTTTTTTCGCATTAAGAGGAACAGGTTTATTCGGAGATTAATTTCGAAGAAAAATTATATTCGAAAAAAGTATATAAA
Organism: Gymnocheta viridis; assembly: GCA_956483585.1. Lineage (NCBI taxonomy): Eukaryota > Metazoa > Arthropoda > Insecta > Diptera > Tachinidae > Gymnocheta > Gymnocheta viridis. The sequence continues at coordinate 55,679,670 of OY101443.1, read as the reverse complement.
ACAAAATTTTGTGTAGATGTCCTTGACATTCATAAGGAAGTCTGTATGTACGAATCATGTCATATAAAATATAATCATATAGAGCTACTGATGAAGGAAGAGGGATTTACTTACTGATGCCTGACATCAGGACATGGTTATCAAGAACACATGGTGACTTGAGCTCCTATATTACATAGTTTTTGAGTGGACATGGTTGTTTTAGGTCGTACTTGTGTATCGTTTCGGACATGACACTGTTCCGTTTTGTCCGAGTTTTGAGGGCAATCTCGTGGAACATGCCGAACATATGCTCTTCATATATCCCCGTTTTGATAGTGGGAGGACGTATTTAGAAGAAGTTTTAAGACGTAGCATTAGACCGGACAACATAGGTCCAATCATGTTGAAATCTTTCTACAATCGGTTCTATTAATTTTTGCTTTTGACTTATTTAATTTCATTGAGACTTATTTAATTTCTTTGGAGGTCATTTTATTTGTTCTAAAATTGCGGATCATACAATTCTTTTATTCTTATTTTATTTCTGTAGAGACTTTCTGTATAAGGAATTCTTTTTCTTTTGTTAGGACTTCTTCATTGGGAAATATTTAATTTCTTTTGGAATTATTGTAAGAGAAACCATTCAATTTATAAATTATTTCATTTTGCACTTTAGTTGCTATTTTTAAACACAAGCTTAAAACGTTGTACTCTTTTAAATGTTATACATGCTGAGATATACTGGAAAGCGATTGTTGGATACATGGAAGTCAAATTAGTTTCAAAGTACTAAATGAACCAAACTAAATGGACCAAAAAATTTCTATTTAAAATATTTATTTGTACCGAAGAAAAATGTAATTTTTCATCACTAATTTCAACACAAAACTTTTGACATTTTGACACTTTTTGACCATTAAAAACACAAAGCTTAAAAAGATCAGTTGGTCTATTAATCAGACCTTTATTATTGGATATTTATCATTATAGATTATAATGTAACAAACATGAAGCCCTTTTATTTTGACATTGTACTTTTTATACTTAAATATTTAACAGGGTTGCAGTTTTGCGTATCTTTGATTATATGCAAACATCTGAAAGTCAACGGCTGCCCATATCTGCTTTATATGGAGGTTGTTAAACTTTATATAAGAAAAAACTAACAATATTTTTAGTTTTCGTTGTAGAAATGCAAGTACGTGCATTATTCCTCTGAACACCGAACATCAGCCGAATGCAAGTTTTTGCTAAACTTCAATACCGACACCGAACCCAAACGTTCGGTCATACTCTAATATTTGTTAATATTGAATAGAACTGGGAATAATCTAATTTTCCAGCTGCCACCAATTAGTTGGGAAACACTCAGTTATTTTTATTTCTAGTTGTTAATCTCTTCCACCACTCTGTTTTGATAAAAAATTTTATTCCCATATTCACTAATTCAATTAGTTCTCTTTTGACAATCCATCAAAAAAACATTTCCTGTTTAAAAATTTTCTCTCTTCCACAAAGTAAAAAATTAATCGAAATTGATGAGAATAAAACCCCCGAAAAACTTGGTTTTCTTAAACAAAATAATCAACATTAAATGTTTTTTCGTTTCCACACCCCTACTGTCAACAAGACGTTAATGCAAATGAAAGTTGTTGTTTGATTTGACAAGTGCGGGTGGTTGTTTGGGTGTCTTTGGCTGGGTATTTTTCCAACCGAACTGAAAAACGAAAATTAAAACTAAATTAAAAATTGTGGTGTGGTTGTTACCACAACAACAAAGTACTCAACTTAACCGTTATTTATAATTGGTGTTGCTGGTGTACTCGTGGTATTACCCAGCAGAGCATTACCCGCTTGATTTCACAAATTTTTACAGAAAAGGTAAATTGTCCCATTTAATTTCTGACACAATTTTTGTCTGCACAAATTTTGTACAACTTTTGTTTTTGAATTAAATAAAGCAGAATTATTGGGGAAGTAAATTTATAAAACAAATCTATAATACAAAAAAATTCCTATAAAGCCACTTTCGAAACACTATAAAGTAGCAACTCAGTGCCACTTTGTCCGTACAAAAATTAAAATTATGGCGTTTTATTTTCTAAAAGAAAAGCTCGGCTTTTTGGCCCTTTCTATTGAAAATTTGCAGTATAATAATATTTTGAAATAGTGAGTTTATTACAAATTGTTGTATCATCACTAACGAAACTTTAAATAGCATTTTTTTAATAAAAAGTTAAAAAAATTTAAAATTTTTTTGGAAATTTAATTTAAGCCATGACACAATAAACAGGGTAAACCCGTTTAAGCAGTTGATTCCCTCTGATATAATTTACGAACATCAAATAAAATATCAAGACGAAACGTGAATAAAACTTTTTAAGTTTAGAATTTGTTTGACAGTCCGAAAATGTAAATGTTTATGTTGTACTAAAGGGCTTACCTTGATTATTATATCATGATGCAAATAGAGAGATGTTCGGGGGAAATCATTCATTAAGAGAGATGCCAAACTTCATAGCGAAAAATTGTTGTCCAAAACAAATAAGTGAATCCACCTTAATACAAATTTTCACTCAATCGACCGCATTTTAGAAATTAATATTCAACATTTACATAAACACATAAAATAAAATGCAAAAACAAAAAACATTCTAAATACACGACCATGGTAGAATAATACAGGTAGCGTCGAAGGTACAACAACACTGCTCAAAAAGCACAAAGCAAAAATGGCAAAAAATTATATATTCACATGTGTGTTTGGTTGCATTTTCGGCTCTATAAAGAATTTTGTTTCTTTGCTTTTCTTATTTGCATTTGAATCAAATGTTCAAATGTGCTTTATAGTAGTGTGGGTGTGTGTTAGTAAAAAATAAATAAATTTAAGAGATGCGAAACGAAAAGAAATATTAACGAATTCCCTGAGGTAAGTAAGTCCACATTTAGCTAAATCGCAACTTTAAGGCCTCTCTCGAAGCACACTTAAACACAAAGCAATCGTTGCCATGTGATTTTCAGGATTTTCCGGGATTTTTTTCACATACTGGCATTCGGCAATTCCTAAACATTAACGATATACATTACAGAACTGCTGGGTATAGAGAGAGTGATTTTACTATTGTAATAAACCTCATCGACACTCCTGCATTTTACAAGATGCGTTTTACTCTTCAAATTTGTATCAATATTTAATGTAACACTAAAATTGAAGTAAAAGCAGCTTGGAGAGGCCGGAAGAGTGCAACCAAAAAACTTCGAAAATTAGCGTATTTATGTACATATATCTGGTGTGCCTTCCCTGTTAGCAGACAAATATGTATGTATATCCCCTCTTGATTATGTTGCTGTTTTTATTTAATACTAAAGTAATTTAGGTTTTTCTGAGTGTTCGAATGCAAGTCAACGTGCCACAGTATGCCAATGAGTACATTGGTCTCTTTTTATAAATATGCATTCATTAACTAATGTTCATATGTACGAGCATTTGTTTATGTGCATATTCCAGTGTGCATTTGTGCATTTACGAACGCATTATCAATCATAATTATGACATTGTTACTGTGTCAATAAAGACATTTTCAGTATAATTTCCAAATCTGATATGGTGGGAGTGCAAGAAATATTATTTAATCTTCTGAGTTTTTTTTTTTAATAATTTGTGTATATCAAATAAAATTTTTTGCACATAATGTTACAGAATTATTAAAGATTACAAAAAATTTTTTTAGGAAAATTTTACGGCCTTAAATGATTTCTGTACCAAAATAATACTCAAAATCGTTTCAAAAATACTAGGAAATATTAACAAATACATAATGAATATCTGGGAGCTACGAAAGCTGAAATTTATACGTAATTATAAAAAAATACATGCAAAACAATTAAAACAATTTTTAAAATTGCAGATTTATAACTTGTAATTTAGAGAAATGGGCTCCAGATCAGCAAAACTGGCTCGTTTTATTGCTAAAACTACAATGGAGATATTTCTCAAGAAAAAGAAAATATTTTCACCAAAACATTTTATGAAATCGACATAACTTTTATGTTTTTTTATAGTGAACAAATCGGTGAATATCAAAAAGTAAAAAAATCTTTTAACACTCGATAATTTTATACATAAAATTTTCTTTTTAAAATTGGAATGCTAACCTTTTTTCCGAAAAAAAAAATATTCTGAGAATTTTGTTTCTATCAGTAATAAATTCATAGATTCGGCAAAAAATTTTAAACTTTTGGAGATTCCGGGAAATGTTCTCCTTTCAGGTTCTGTGAGGTTTCCTGTGGAGCGCAGTATCAAAATTCAATATATTTTATTTAAAAATCAAATATCTCAGTTTTGGAAAGAGAGAAATCTTTTTCTTTAAAATACAAAAAATTATTAATTTTTTAATAGAACTAAGTGGATTGATAACTCAAATGAACATTTTCTTTTGATGGGGTATGAAATATATATAAAATATTAAGTAAATTTATGACTCGAGACACGAAAAAAAAATTAAAAAAGTGTTGTTTGTTTTTTGAAAAATTTTGAAATACCTCAAAACTCCGCTATTTGTAAAAGGATTTAGATTTTTTCTTTATTTGAAAGGATGGATGTACGTTCTTTTGTAAAGTGTGAAAAAATAAATAATAAAATGTTCTACAAAAAAGTGGGAAAAAACTTTAATTAAAAAATACTTACTTTTTTTCGAAATTAAAATTTTTCAAGATGAGATAAACCCCTCGAAATAAACATCGTTTAGAATCCAAAAACTATTTTAAACAATTCTCCACAAAAATAAATTTAAATTCAAGAATTTTTCTCATAAATAACCTGGTTCGAAATCAAAAATGCTTGTACTATAAAAAATCTAAGCATTCAACATTTTTTGACAACATTTTCTTACAGCAAAACAAAACCTTCTTCAATAAGGGAAAAAACCCTAAGACTACGATTTTTTTTAGTTTCTGAAATCTTGTTAATAATGTTGAGGTTCCAAAAATTTTTCTGAGGAGAAAAATTATGATTCCTGGAATTTCAATCTTGAGTTATTTATTAGCCTTCAAGATTTTTGTTTAAAGACGACTCTACCTCTTTGATTTCAAAAAGTTTGCAGAAGAAAAATCTCTAATCTTAAAATATTTTTCTAGAAAAATATATAATTTCATTAAAATTTCTTTGTATCTAAAAGATTTTGAAATATATCTATTAAAAATATTTCTCAAAATCGGAAAAATATCTCTTAAATTCTTAGATCTAATAATTTTTTATAGTTGGACAAAAATCTTTTAAAATCAAAGAAATTCTTTTCCTTTTCCAAGCGTTTCTGAATAACAACGTTACGAACTTTATTCTAATAATAATCACTTTACATTAAAAAGTAATTTAGTTCGGAGTCATAATATTAAAATAAAAGAAGTTTTTCTTTAACTCACAACCTGAACATTTTCTATTAGAGAAACAGCTAAATACAAATATTTCGGACTCCACAGATTTTTTTAAATTTAAGAATCTGAGAGTATTTTACAGAGCAGACTTTTTCGGAATCTGAATATATTTGTATAGTAGAAAGTTTTTCTAAGGTTGAGCAGTTTTTTTTTTAAATTTTTTGTTCGGCTTCATATACATATATGCCGCTCTAGCTTGGTATACTATCATTTTGGGTGTTCAGAGTTCGATTCCTGAAAGTGCCCTGAACATTTACAACAAAAGAAGGCTTCGAAATTTAAGTTTGTTTTCGCAAAAAAAATACTTTGAACATTTTTTCCAGAGGATGTATTTTTTATGGAAATCGTTAAACAATTTTTAGAGTTAATTTTTTCGTTGTGTATTTAGTGTTAGTTTGACAGCTTTAAATCTGTTTATAAACAAAAATTTTTAAGTTATAAATAAAAAGACATAACGTTTCGGCTTTCCTACTTCCTTTGTCTTTCTCACGCAGTCTGTATTTTTCTAGTAATTTTAAAATGTGTTACTCTCAGCTCTTTGTGTTTGTGTTAAAATTTAGATAAAATTACAGCAGTTTTCTATATGGGAGATTTATTTGAGAAATGTAATTCGCCTTAAAATATTCATGTAACCAAGAGAAGAACTCAATGAGAGTAATTAAATCATAAAGAGAGTTTAGCAATTTGCCTTGTTTTTGTTTGCAGCAACAAATAGCACCTGCAAAACACGATATTGTGGCAAGAAAACCCACATCCATATGAAAAACTGGCCTGAACTCCAATAAAGTACAATTTTATCTGTCAGTCTTTCATTTAATGCTCCTGAATATGGATGCCTCAACTGGCTGACTGTAAAGTTGGCTGCTTGACTGGGTGTTTAGATGTCGGCTGCGTGGCTGCTTTCATGGGTTATAGACTTTTGTGCCCAGCCATACATACGAGTACTTATATGGAAGTGCTTTGTTGTCTTGTGTTTCTTTATAAATATAGATACTAAGATGTTTTGCAAGATAACAATGACGCGTGCCTGTGGGATGGGATGATCTTAAAGCTAAAGCATTGGAAGAGTGTTTTTGTACACTGATTTAAACAGGCGTTAAGTAGGCATATGGCTGGTAGTAATAATGATGAGAATAAAATCAAAGGCTTTGTTTGGTCTGCCTCAGCCTGTTGTTGAATTTGTCTTCCATGGTTAACTAATTAACCAGTTAAAAGCTTCATTTTATTTAATTTCACATGCAAATAATAATCTTTTGTTTATTTATTTTGTATTTACATTTTTTTCTTTTTATCAAAAAAGTAGCTTAATTAATCATTTTGACCTTTCTATTTCATTGAACATTTGCTTGCTTTTGTGTGTATACGTTCACTTTTTTCATATTTATATAAAGTTGCCAGTCGTTGGTAAGGAGTTTCGTTTTTTTTTAAATTTATCTAAACAAAAAGGGTTAAACGCGACTGGGGTTGTTTGCTTGATTGCCTGCCTTGTGATGTGCGACTGCTGATAGCGCCAAATTTTATATATAACTCTATACCATTAAAGATATTTGTGTTATTTGAGAGCTGCTAACTTGGCGGAAATTTCTACAAAATTCATATTACGTCTAAAGTTTTTTAATATTCATTGATATTAACAAATTGCTTATAATTAAAAAATTTTTCTTTGATAAACACACATACATATGTACCCGTACATACATACGTATATATTTTTCATCTAAAAATTTTTATTTTATCAGTATTTTTCCTGCAAAACTTTTTTTAGAACAAAAATTTTTTGCTAGAATAACTTTTTTTAGTAGGATTACATTACGCAAACTATTTTTAGTAGTATTGAAGTGTGTAAAATATTTTTAATATAGAAAACTTCCCTTATAATAAGACAAATTTCTTATAGAAACATTTTCATATTTTGAATCACTATTCTTAATAGAAATATTTGCATCTTATAAGAAGTTTTACTCATCTATGGACAAATTTTTATATTATGAGAAATAAATATCTTTTATAGAAAAATGATCATATTTCAAAAAAAATTTCTAAAGAAAAGTTATCACCTCATAAGAAATATTTCTTATAGAAAATTTCTCATATCATCGTGAGACATTCTTGTATATGAAGACTTTTCTATCATAAAAAAATATTCTCATACTTGAAGACATTTCTTCCATAGGAAAATTTACTATTTATGAAATGCTTTTCGTAACAACAATTCTAAGCCATAGAAATAATTATAAGGCATAGAAAAATTCTAATATTATATATCCAGACAGCTTTTTTTAAGAAAAATTCCTATACAATGAAATTTTTTTTTAAATTTCATATTATAAGATACTCTTCTTAAAGAGAAATTCTTATGTCAGGAGACATTTTTCATAAAGAAAAATTCTAAAATTTTTATGAGACATTTTTCAAGAGGACGAAAATTCTTACATTATACAACATTTTTCTTAAAGAAAAATTATCATATTTTCTGACCATTCTCTTATAGAACCATTCACCTGATATAGGCAAATAATTTTTTTTAAAAAAACTCCCATTTAATTAGTACTTTTTCTTTAAAAACGGAATTTTTCTTAAAAAAAGTTCTTTTTTACAGAACAATTCTTAAATTTCCAAAAATTTTTCTTACAGGAAATTCACTTTTACTAGACATGTTTATTTATAGAAAAATTTTTAAATAAGACATTTTTCTTAAAAAAAATCTTACAATGTGAGACATTTTTCTTATAGAAATATTCTCTTCTCATGAGAAATTTTTCTTATGAAAATATTCTAATATGAAAAAAAATCATATTATTGCACATTTCATATCATAAAAATCCAAATATTTCTCTTTAAAAAAATGCACATGCATTTCTATTGTAAAAATTTCGTATAATGAGACATACAAATTTTTTTTATTAGTATAAATTGTTTCTCATAACTAAATTCTCATACTATGGGACATTTATTTTACTTGTAGAAAAGTTTTGAAATTTTGAAGCATAATTTTCTACAGAAAACTTTTCAGATTATGCGCCATCTCTCTTATATAGAATCCTAATACATATGATGAGTTATTTTTATTACAGAAAAAATGTCATTTGATTAGACGTCTTTTTTATAGAAATATTTTCACATCATGATTAACCTTTTTTTCTAGAATAATATTATGAAACATTTCTATTGTAAATGGAAAAAATTTTAATTTTATGACACTTTTTCTCTTAGAAAAATTATGATAGTATGAAACATCTTTCGTATGGAAAAATAATCATATTATGAGACATTTTTTGTTAGAAAAATAGTTGTATTACGGAGGCTACTATTTATGTTTCGGGAATAGCAAATAATAACAAACATTTTTAAATGAAAATGGCTTTATTGTTTTTCGAAATATTTCCCTTGATGATCAAAACACTTTTTCATTCGTTCAAACCATTTTTCATAGCAGTTTTTCCATTCCTCTTGAGACACCTGCCTCCAAAACATGGTTTTAGAACGCTTCAACTGTAAATAGTTGATCACGCAGTTTACCTTTGAAATTCGCTAACAAGAAGACGTCATTGCATGCCAAGTCAGGAGTGTACGAGGGATGAGTCATCGATTCGATGTTTTGACTGCTCAAAAATTCACTTGTGTGACGAGATGTGTGAGAGCTCGCTTTGTCATGATGAATACTGATATTTCTTCTCGGAAGACTTCCGGCAAACAGTTGGTCGTGTACCACTCAGGATTGATAGTTATACGTTGATATAGCGGAACAGTGGCCACATGACGCATTCGGCCGACGAAACAGGCGACGAACAACTTTTGTTGGACTTAGCTCGTCTTGGAATACCCACACGATCGATTGCTGTTTTATTTCCGGCTCATAAGCATATATCCTGAATTCGTCACCTGTCACGATTTTATACACGTCTTTTAAAGCACCACGGTTGAACTTTTTAATCATTTCGATCCAACGAGAACAAATTTTTTTTACAACTAAGTGTTCAAGCAAAATCGAATGTATTTAAGTGGAACTAATGTGTAAGGATGCCTCTATCTCACAATATGTCACATGCCGATATTGCATTATTAGTTCACGTCCTGCATCGATGTTTTGTGGCACAACAACCTATTTTGGATGACCTTCACGGAATTCGTCGGTGACGGAACTACGACCACGATTGAATTCACTATACCAGCGATATGCTGTGGTTTTTGATGGTTCTTTATCGCCATATAAAGAACTGAGTTCATCGACACATTCTCGTTGAGATAATCCCCCTCGAAAGTTGTGAAAAATAATCAGGCTTGCCATTTTAGCACTTTTAGTGCTAGATCATGCATTATTCTTTTGAGTTAGCACTAAGATTTTAAAAGAAATGCTAAATGCTAGTTTAGCATATTTTTATAATTATTTAGCATTTTTAGCACTTTTTTAGATCACAGAATTATTTGAAAAAAATCATATACATAATATCAAGTTAAGTATAAATTATCTCACTGTATAAAAATGTACAACTTTGTCGTACATTGCAATGTACGAAAAATAAAAAAAATAATTGTTATTTCCGGTTGTACTAATAAAAAAGGGGGTGAAATCAGACAACGTATGCGACCCAAAATTATTGCTGTTATTTTTTAAATATTCAATTGGTCAAAAAAGAAATAGCTTGAAAAATGTTGGTCCTGAAATAACAGTTAGGAAAAGCTAAAAATTTTTTAGTTCTCTCATAATTATTATGACACATTTTTATTTATGTTGGTCTTCTCTTACCAATTTTTTTCGGTCTTTGTATAGCCATTATTTAATTAGGCCTTTTTAGAGCTTGCACACACTAAGTATGTGTTGGTAAAGATGACCAATAAAAACAAAGGACGCGAAAAGACCTAAAAAATAAAAATCTTCTGTAATGCTTATGAGAAGGCTGAAAATATAAAAGTATTTTATAAGTGTTGTGAAAGACCCAAATAAATTAAAATCTTTTATAATAGTTGTAAGAAGACCAACAAAATATTTCTCATTTTTAACTGTTATTAAGAGATTTTTATTTAAAAATGCCTTGAATAATAATTCTTTGAAGATTTTTATAAATAAAAATTGGCCATAATAGTTATGTCCATCCCTGCCTTAGATATATCAATAGGATATTGTAAAAAAATCGGTTCATCTGAAAGATACAAAAATGATTTAGTCTGTGAGGAAGATGCAAATAAAATGGTTGATATTTTGAATACTCTTAAATTGAATTAAAATATATTAAAGCTTTTTGACTACAAAAATTTGATCTCATATGTGTACTATTAAAAGTTTTTATATTAAATAAAATTAATTTTGTATGTAAATATATTTACATAACTAAAAGATCAAATAAAATTAAAGAAATTTAATATCAGTACCCTATAAAAATGATCAAAATTTCTTAAAAATGTACAGAAGTCTGTCTGTACGACTGCATATTATGATATTCCTGTACTATAAGACATTTTACTTGCAGAAAAATTCTCATATTATGAGATATTTTTCTTAAGAAATATTTATTTTATTATGATAAAGTTTGCTTATAGAAAAATTCCCGTATTGATCAGAAAAATTCTCATATAAGATATTTTTCTTATAGATGAAAAAAAATCGGAATTTAGAAAAACACTTATTTATTACTACCGTTTTTACTTGAAAATTGAATTTTTATTTTACTAACCCCCATTGACACAAAGTTCAGTAATGCTAATTTTATTTGACAGTTTACTAACTTTCAGGTAGTCATTATTTTAAACTGATAGTTAAACATTTTCGTTAAAAATAATAAAATTTTGTTAACTTGCTTTTATCTACTATTACGAATAACATCAACAATTTATTTTTAAGAAATGTAAAATAATTAAAATAGCACCATCAACTAACCACATCTTAGTACGATTTCTGCACAAAAATTAGCCTTATTGAGATGAAAAAGCTTCAGTCACTTATTTTTTTTTACAATTTGTGAGAAATATTTTTAGAACAAACAAGAAAGAATTAATTTTTACTGTCATAGTTTTTTTCTAGTCAAGAATTCAAACTCAAAAAATATTTTAGTTAATTATAAATAAAAGGCAAAACTGAACGGGGCTTTGTGTTAATCAATTTTTACTAACTAAAGTTAAAATTTTGAGTTTAGTGTTAACTTCAAGTTAACTTTTTTATTGTTAACGGCCCTAAGAGGTTTACTATTTCTTAAAAGTAAATTCTTTTTTTTTTCTTTAAAACCCGCTAAGTTATCCACACTTACTTATCACAAATGGTTCATGAGCAATAAAAAATGTTATAACAATAACTTAACTTTTAATATTTCAATATATTTCTGCTAAAGGTATTTTTGTGGAAACATACCAACATCATAATACAACTTTGATTTCATAATTGGACAAAAAAGAATTAAGATTTTAATATCAAGAACCGCATACACATGCAGGAAAATTAGCAAAATAAATTCGTAAAGGGTTGTTTTAAAAGAAAAGATGATAACAAAATATTTGAAGATATTCAAAAAATATAAACGAATGAAACATAATAAATAAGGGGGGTAGTTATTTTTAAGCTGGAAGGTATTTATGTACACATGTGGGTTATAAACACAACATTCTGACCCGCTAAATTACGCAGTGGAAATAGTAATATAAAGTTAAAAAGGAAAATAAATGACAGATTTTGAATTTGCGATGAAGTTAAAATCTAAAATTGTTCAACACAAAAACAAAAAAGTTTTTATTAAACAAATTACGCAAATAAATTTAAGCAGTACAGAATAATTACAACTAAAAAGCGTACTTACAGAATGCTTTATTTTTTAGATTTTTTTCCAAGTCTATTGAAGGCATTTCATAATTTGTCAATAATAAATGTTATTATATAATTGTTAAAATGTCTGTTAGAAATTCTATTGAAAATTAATTATAATTTGAAGTACAAATTGACCCAAATAACGAGCAGCTGAAGGGAAAACATTTAGCTGAACTTATAAACAAATAGGCTAATGATTGGCATATTCAATAATTTATTTTATTTTTTTTTAATAAAACCAACAATGATATAATGAAATATTTATTAGAAGTTAAAACTATTATTGCCATTTCACACAGTAGTTGCTTAGAACACAAGTCATGCGAAAACCCATTACGAAATTTTGTTACTTTTCTTCAGATTTTACTGTTAATAGTGCTTTAGTTTGCTGTATCATTAGAAATTCATAAATCAATTTGTATTGACATTTGTCTAAGTCATCTTTTGGCAATGAGTGGCCGAAAGTTTTTGGCAAAACTTTGTGGCTAATTAATAAATGGACGAATGTGCAGTTGAAGTTTGTTGTTGATGAAGATAAATTATTTGTATAATTAAAAATTATACAAATTACTTTTGCAAAACTAAGTCATACTTTTAGCAAAGCCGGAAAGCATGCTATAGTGTTTGTTAAAGTAATACAAATTAAAGTATGCAATAAATACAAATATTAAAGAAATTATACTTAAAAAAAATTGGGATTTTAAAATCGTTTAGCAAAACTGGTATTTTTTTAACAAACATTTTTGAAAGAAAATTTTGTTCAAAAATAAAAATTTTTCTGTTTTTAAGAAAATCTTAAAATTTTTTTTAAAATTCCTAAATAGGAGATTTATATTTCTGGCAAAGCAAAGAACCATTAAAGTAATTCAAATATTTTATGTTTTTGATGTAGAAACTATTTAAAAAAAAACTTCTTTTTCTTACTAAGCAAATTATTCAATAGAAAATATTTATGATGAAAACATTTTGATAGATAATATCTTCTCACTCATAGTTTTTTTATGAAGAGAATTTAGCTCTTTCTACTGAATAAAAACTTTGTATACAAAACTTATGACAGAACAAAACTTTTGTTGTTTTTCTGTGCGAATATAATTTTATGAATTTTTTTTAATTTTTCATTAGAAAACGTAGGGATTTTTCAAACAAAACTTATGAAGTGAGATTTTTCACAATAAGATTTGCTTTATTATTTTTAAAACTTATAAAGAAATTATATTTTTGTATACAGTTTTTTTAATTTGTCTTTATTTTTCTGAAATTATATATTTGTATACAGGTTTATTTTTTTAATTTCGCTTTAATTCTCTGAAAACCCCCTTTCTGTAAATATATTTTTTTTGCTCCTAAAATACTTTCTAAAAAAATCTTTTTCTACAGAAAAACATATTCCACAAAAATTTTTTTTCCTAAATTGCTTTTTAAAAATGGTTCGGTTCTATTAAATAGTACGAGTACACTTTTATATTTTAAGTTCATTTCTGTCACGATAATTCCGTTTCTTATGATGAGAATTATTCTTTAGAAAACATTTCTTTCCAGTGAAGTAAATCTTGTAATGAAAAGAGCAAAATTCCATTTATCGTGAACAAATTTTCCGTTTTTTATAAAGAAGATTTCTTAATAGAAATTTGTATTGGTATAAAATCTTGTTTTTCTTCATTCAAAGGAATGGATTGGCTAAAGTTGCAATCTGAGTTCACACATTTCTTTTTTAATTTAAGAAATTTTTTTATAAATTCATAATTTTATTAAGAGAGTAGAACAAGTACAAACATCATTTATATTTTATGAATTTTCGTTTCGAAAAATTTTCTTTTTTAAACGCACTTACAAGAATTTGTTTATTCTAATTTCTTTTTGTGATTAAACAAATTTTTTATGGAGATTTTTCTGTTCTATACAATTTTTTTTTGTGAAAACATTTTTTTAGTGGCAAATTTTAGTAGTTGCAATCGCAAGTGATTATTATTTTGGCTAAAGTTCGTAACATATTTTTAGAAAAACATCAATTAATTTCAACTTACACGGCAGAGGAGAAACAACGTTTTTTTCGGGAGCCGCTACACTCCCATCCAGTGATGCCAGCAGAAATTTAACGAAATCCCTACATGTCTCTAAAAAATTCCCTCTTTTTCACTACAAACAAAAAAAATTCCCTACGTTTTTCCCTATTCTAAAAATTCACTGATTTTTGAAAAAAAAATCAATATTTAGTTTTAACAAGTCTACACAATTCATTGCTAATGTAGACTTCTTAAATTTGTAAAATAAATATGTGGAGATCTTACAAGGCAATCAAATCTTAAATCTGACTTCTTAATAAAATTTTGTAGAAGTTAATAAAAAAATTGTGAACCGTAATGGAAATAATGAACCAAGGGAATAATGAATAATTAAAATAGCTCAATATATATTTTTAAAAAGTCCTAATTTATATATTATTCATAAAAAAATTTCAAAATTTTAAAATTTGTTATTGTTATTCTTTCCCAAGAAACTCGGACATTTCTTTGGTTTTCGTTTTTTCTATTTATTATTTAGTAGAAAATGTTTCTGTCTGTATGAAATATCTTGCGTAATATAGTAACAAAATTTTAAATTTAGATTTATAATTTTTGTGTGGTGTTTTACGCAATTGCAGCATAATATAAAAAAAAACTCCCTACATTTTCCTTAAAATTAAATATCTGTCTTTTTTTCGCTTCACTTAAAATTTTCCAATAAATTCTCTACAAAAAGGGAAAATTCCGTACTTTTGGCATCACTGCTCCCATTATCACTTTTCATGTGTGTTTCCGTGTATCCGCCACTGTTTAAGTTGCTCGGTTAAATGTGATTTCAAATTTTTATTTATACGTATATATGACCCGAAAAAGAATACGAGACTTATTTGTATTGTGGAAGGTATTATTAGTTGTTTTTACAGCAAACACAACTTCAGCACTATCAATATTAAAATTTTACCATCACTAATTAACGTTACAGTAACCCATTGTTAAACGTTTGTTTATCTCAAATACAATTTTCTTTATAATTTTTTTGATTTACTTAAGACAAAGTTTTTTGGTTTGATTAATACGTTTTTTGATTACAAAATATTGTGTACTGTCGCAGAGATATTTTTCCATCGTTTTCATCGTGTCAAGAATTTGTTGGTTTTTTAATTAACAGCACTTTTTTCCAGAGAAATTAAAAATTAAAACTTTAAAATTGTTTGTTAAAAAGTTATTTTTGTTTAAAAGTTCTTTATCGTGAATGGAGTTTTTACTTAGAGAACATCTCTATTAAATATTTATATATTTTTATTAACCATTTTTTTTGTAGGAAATTTTTTAAAAGTTAAAGAGGCTGGAGTAACTGAACTTGGTTTTCAGCAAATATATGATGAAGTATGAGAAATAAAAATTATTAAAAAGAAATTAAATTTTTTTAAGAGAGTCCATTTTACAAGAAGTTGTAGTCTTTGTTTTATTTTATTCTTAAAGATATTATAGTTTTGCTACAGAAATATCGTGATAGTTCAAAAAAATATTTACTTCTCAATGTTAGAGTTTTTAAATAAAATAAAATCATCTTGCTGATTTTGTTTTCTTGCTTGTTTTGTTTTCTTTCTATTCGGAGACCTTGGAGATGTTAAAAAAGTTTTTTACTTTCTAAAGTTCTGGCTAAATTCTTAGTTTTTCTCAACTTTATTATTCCGTAACATTTTTCTAACAAATTATCGCCTTTTTCAAATCATTATCAATCATCTATCATTTTCATATGTTGTGGTCTTTGGGCTTTTTTTTGGTGTCGATGTTGGTGTTGCTGTTGCTGATGTCTGTTTTTTGTGGTTTTCAGCTAATTTGGCAAATCGTTAACAACATCCAAACTATGAAAAAGGCAATTTAACAGTAGCTGCAATTTTCAAATACCTAACCGACATTTTCTAATACTCGTACTCATATTCATTCCAAAGATATTTGTCTATGCCACTTTAACTCCGTCCGTCTGTACGACTGCATATTGTTGCCAAACTAAATATGGTCACGACAATGTTTATAACGATCGCAGTCATTTTAGTGCAGCCATCATCATTATCATCCTTTGCTTTTTTCTTTAATAATGTTAGAAAATCGAATGGAATAACAACTAGTGCTGATGGTGAGCTGATGATGATGATGAGTCACATTAATAGAAATACCTGACTGTTCTCTCTCGTATCTTTGGGTAAGAAAATAAATGTTGATTTTAACACCCATACAAGTAATTGCAATTGGTGGTTTGAATCTTCGTTAGCCGCTTTTCCAAGACTAGTTAGTTGCTTTATGCCTTAAACTTTTGGTCTGGTCATCTGTTGTTATAGACACGGCTTCAAACAATACAAACACAAATAAATAATTGAAAAAAAGCTCTGCCAACACAATGTTTGCACCACTCAAAACCCACCAAGCCGGCAAATGTTGTTTTCAAACTTCGTGTTGCAGCAGTTTTGTATGGCAACAAGCAACAACAAAAGGAATAAAATCTGGCCCAGACGTCTGCTATAATGTTCAATTTTTTTATCGATACCGGCCACCATTTCAGGCACTTATACCACCAAGGTGGTTGGGGAATCTCCTGATAGTTGTTATTATTATTATTATTATTATTATTACTTGTATTATTATTTTAATAAATACGTTGTTTTCTTTGATTTTTCTTCCTTTGAAAATCTTTTTTGCCCTGTTGTTGTTGTGCATTCTCTGTGCAATTGTTTGTTTGCCTTAAATGTCTGTCTAAATCGTGAGTTGTTTATTAAATAAGCAAAAAACGAGGTATTTTTTGTTTGTTGGTTGTTGCTGATTTCAGCAGAAAAACTTGAAAATATAATAATTTTGTTTAAATATTTATGGAAATTGTTGTGTTTAGCATAGAAAAAGATAGCTGAAAAAACTGTAATGAAAAATAATAATGATGAGAATTGTTTTTTTAACGAAAATTATGAAGCATACTTCAGGGTCTGGCAGACGCCTCTTTATATTTGTTTAATCAAAAAGAAACTTCCGAGTGGAAGGAATAGTGATAAGAAAGTAAAATTAAAGCAAATACCTAACAAGTTCAAAGTTGGAAACAGAATTTATAATAAAAAACAAAATTGCCTTAATATGGAATATTTTTTGGGAGTTCATAAAAACTGTAATTCAAATAGTTGAATTTAAAAATACATGAGTAGTATTTTAGGGCTGTAAAATTAAATAAAGTACGGTATATTTTTAGGCTTGAAAATATATTATTATTTAAATTTATTTCATGTTTATTTAAGTATTTTCGTTAGTTTTCTTTTTCCTTTATTTTTTTTCTATTACTATTCAAGCAAGCTTACAAAATTTATATCGTAATTAAAATTTAAAATAAATTCAGCATTTATTCTCGACATTTACGGAAAATGTTAAAGACAATAGCAAATGCAATAAATGAATTTCCCAATTTCCTAATTTTACATATAACATTTAATAAATTTTGTTTGTCATACTGAAATTTGTTGAAACTTAATAAACGTGAGCACAATTCAAAACAACAACAATTTGCAGCACTCACAGTTGCCTTAAATGCAGTTAAGTTTTTGCAGGTTGAAGGTTTTGTTTTCGATTCTCTAATAGAAATAAAAATATTTTTAGTTAATGGCGGCCTTTTATTAAGAAAAGAAAAAAACTTAAATTGAACTAAATGAAATAATCCGTATATTCTGTGCCAGCAAGCACGGCATCACCAACGCAACTAACATCCAATAGAAATAAAATACAATAGATAATTACTTTCTTTACGATTCATTTCTCATCCCACATGATATCGACCCCTTACCACCAAATAAATTATCCTAAGCGACAAAATTGGAATTTTTCAAAAGATTTTTTCTTTTAGCATTAGAGCCGTGGTTTAAAAGTTGTCAACAGTTTTTATAATTCGAAGACTTTAAACTTTAAGTTCAATAATAAAACAAGTTTTTCAGAAACTATCACTTGCAATAATTTGGCTCTAACGAGTACGACTCGTACTCAAAGTAATTAGAAAATACTTGAATTAAGTACGCAGTTTTTTTTCAGTGTACCAACCTGCATTTTCTTAAACTGTTATGGGAACTGAAAATTTTGTAAGAACTCCTTACCAGTCTTTACATAGAAAAGTGGAAGGGATATTTTGAATTTTAAAATAAAAAAGAAAATGTTTAAACAACACGCTGTGTATGCCCTAAAAGCATGTGTTGCCCCATATCTTTGAAACTTCAAAACTGTTAGGGGCGCGTGGTAGACCTTCTTTTTATACGCAGTTGCAATATTTTTTTATTTGCACTCTAAAAGAACTCTGTAGTCCGGAATAATCCATAAGAACTTTTATTTCTGACAAACTGGTAATAGCCCAACTGGTTTAAAAGTAATAAATATTTCTTTACAAAAGTTTTGAAAAGTAAACATGACTTTATATGAAGATGCTGGCTTTTTTTGTAGAAAAGAATATATTTTCCAACTAAAATAATAAATAATTGTTAAATATTTTGCTTTACACAAATAAAGTCATATTTATTAAGACGATACCTTAAGACAAAATTTGAATAACTTTTAAACAAATGACCATGTCTGTTTTGTCTGTTTGCAATAAGTAGATACATTTGTTCAAAAGTTATTTAATATTGTACGTATTTATAAAGTATTTATAATGAAGCTGTGTTTGAATTTATCCACAAGAATCATTAAGTTATTCATTCGATTCATGCTGAAAATGCCATGTTTGTTTAATGTTGCCATTGTCGGTTGTTGCACAAAATTCTGAAAAATTTGCATTTATTTAAAACTTTTATTTAATACACTTTTATTTTTGCAGTATCTTTCAGTTAGTGTGTTAAATTACAAATTGTTAAACATGAATTTATGACAAGTAGTTTTTAGTTTAAGAAACTAAAGATTTTGTTGTTCAAATAATTATTTAATAAATTATTTCATACATGACTTGACAGATGTCTCTCCCTTTCTCGCTCTCTCGCTCTCTCCTTCGTTTCATGGATATATTTTCGCACAATTTTTTTAGTTTGAATTAAATTAAGTAAATTCATTCGGCATAAGATTTACTAACTACACTTTCAATATTATGGGAAAAACTAAATTAAAATTAAGCTTTTAAAAATGCAATTAATTCGTAGATCCATTAAAACAACTTCGAAAATCAAAAGCACTTATGTAAAAGCCTTGTGACATTTAAATTACATGTTGCACTTTTTTGTGCCCAAAAAAATATATACAAATTTGTTTTTTCAATAACAGATAAATATTTTCAACTACTAGCGATGTAGCCGAATGCATTTGAATATTTTATTAATTGATCTTTTGATTATAGTGAATTCAACTATTTTTTGACAGGCCTTCTCCTTTTAGCCAACGAAAATAGTTTGTAGATTTTCTATTGCAACTGTTTATTAAGGAAAATTAAAAGTTAAAATTAAAAAAGACAAATAAATTTTTGATGGTCTTAGATTGAATTGCAGTAAAAATTTTGGGTTTGAAAAGTAGAATATAGCGCTCATGCAACTTTTCTGGCGATTATGCTCCAGGATTTCCGATAGCGCAGAAAGGGAATAAATTAATGCTTCAGTACTGAGCTGGATGAGTATGAGTGGGCATTTGAAATGGCCTTCAAGGTATTCGTCAAGAGGTCGTAGAACCTAAGTGCGCGACTATATGGCAACTGACAGCCTCTGCGACCTTAACTAATCTTTGAGTTTTGATGATTTAAAACCAGAAAACAAATAAAAATTACATAAATAACTCTGGAAAAAATACCGACTCAAAAACATCCAGAAGAAAGTTTTTCAAAACAAAGCAAAACTTCCAGATCGTTTTATAAAACGCGAAGATCTAAGAAAACACAACATAAGAAAAGGAAACGATATTAAAGCGATTTTTTAAATACGTCTAGTGCAGCTGATTTCAAATTTAATTTATCTTATTTTGATACCTTTTGGTGCCACTCTCACTCTGACAAACAATGTACCATATTTTCATAAAATTTTATTATTTTTATACACAAAACTTTATAGTTTGAGCAACGAGAAATAAAAATGAAATAAAAATTCAATTTCAAATGGTTTTGTTTGTTGAGGTTTTTTTTGTTTTTTTTTAATTCCGTGAAAAAAGATATCGAGACCTGTCTCGAACAATAAATTTAATAAAAAATCAGTGATTTAATAAAATTAATGAACAATTTGTCGTTACTGTTGACGTTTTTATTATGGGCTTTCATTCCCTCAGAATGATTTTTGGACAACAGAATACGACTGCAACTGTTTCAAAGTAAAGTAGGTGTTAAAAAAACGTCTGATAATTTATCTTTAACCAAAAAAGTTGATAAAATGAAAAGTTAAAAAAAATTCTTAGAAAAAGATTTGACTAAAATTAACAACAACCAAAAATACAAAATTAATAATTTTCTTAACAAAATAATTACGTTAGCTCTTGGCAAATTATATTTTTTCATTAATAAAACTTATTTAAAAGATATTTCACTCCTCAATATCTACTTTAATATGTTTATTTTAAAACCTCCCCTAAAATATGCTTCAAATTTCCCACTAAGAAATGAAATTATTTTATAATCCATCAATTTGATTCAATTCAAAATAGATTTTTGAAAACAAAAACATACGACGAAGTTGAAAACAATTTCAATTTACACCTTAAACTTATCAACTTCAAAAGAAAACACAAACACAGACAAACGAATTGCTATCATTCAATTTACAAAATATTTAAGCTCGCAGTATCCATGCGGCAAATTAAATTTATAAGCAGGCCTTTTATAGGGCCTTATGAAACAGTTTCATTCCGTAATTTACAGACTTGAATACTGCTACACCCCGAATTTCCAGTTTAAGGGATTTGCCAGCAAATTGGATTTGTTTATATTTGTAAATCATAGTGTTGTAAGACTATAAAGTATTTAAGTACCGGATACTTAATATCGTATTTATTTTCCGCTACTAAATACCGAAAAGTATATGCTCAATACTTTTAGATTTTGGTTTTCTACATGAGAAAATATTCCTTTGATATTGTATTGCATTAAAATTTGGTTCTGAAACAACTTAAGTGGCTTCAAATCATGTGCAATGGTTGTTAAGCTAAGCTGGTTAGCTAGATATTCAAAATGTTTTATTAAACTTGCTATTCCATCAAATAATATGGAGCACGCGTTTTAATGCGAGGGCGGATCAATAAGTCCGTGACTTTTCGAAATTCCCTCGTAGTTATATGAAATGCAACGCTCTTGCCATCAAATACCACCTGTTAATAGACTACTGTCGAATTTTGAGCAAGTGTCGTCATTTACTTTGCGTTTAACAGCTGTTCAAAACATACAACCTCGTGTATTTTTCTAAAAATGGAAAAAGTGAATTTCGAGTGCTCATTAAACATTATTTTTTGCGAAACAAAACGAAATAAAACCAAGGAAAAGCTCGACTCTGCGCCATCGATTTCAATGGTAAAAAAGTGGTTTACTTGTGGTCGCACAAGTACAAATGACGCTGAACTTTCTGGACGGCCAATAGAGGTCAGTACACCCGAAAATGTCGAAAAAATCCATGATATGGTGTTGGCCGATCGAAGAGTAAAAGTGCGTGAGATTGTTGATGCCATAGGCATTTCATATGGCAGTGTGATTTCGATTTTAAGTGATCAGCTGCAAGATGGGTGCCGCATTTGCTCGCAATTGACCATAAACGTAAACGTGTAACAACTTTAAAGGATTGTTTGGAGTTGTTTAACCGCAATCTGAATTGGTACCTCATCCGCCATATCCGCCGGATTTAGCCCCTGAGAAGGTGAACACATACTTTCAAGCTACTGCATCCTTACTACCCTTGGTACCAAGACTGTCGTTAGTTACGAGAATCGTTTTTATTACTTTGGTTACACCCACATCAACGTTGTAACTACTACAGTATGCGAATCGCAATAATCATTCTTTTTTCGAGTGTATAAATTCTACATTTTAGAAATTAAATAAATTAAAAACATTTGTTCAAAAATAATATTTTAATTTTTGTTATTTACAGCCCCTGGTGATTACTTCCTATTTCGAAGCCTAAAGAAATGGCTCGGTGGAAAGAGATTTAGCTTCAACGATGAAATTATTGACCAAACAAATGCCTATTTTAAGAACCTCGAACAATCCTATTTTTTTTGAGGGATACAAAAACTGGAGAAACGCTGAACTAAGTGTATTAAGTTAAGAGGAGTTGTTGAAACATAAACTGTGTTTCACACAGTTTCACACGGACTTATTGATCCGCCCTCGTAAAATCGAATTTGAACTTCTTAAGTATTTAAGAAGATTGTTCGTACTTATTTGAATTTTAATAATTTAATTTTTTTAAATTTATTAATCGAGATTGCCTCGATATCATCTTTTAAAGATTTTCAAAATTTGTTAATGATTTAAATGAAATTCGACTGCTTTGAGTCAAGTTGAAATCCCAAACAACGCGTTCAGAACTAATAATTTTAAAATTATTAAAAATTATATTAAGATAACTAATATAATAATATTTTAATTATTTTTAATAATTTTAAATTTATTTCTATTCAAAAAAGATTACATGAGCTACGTCAACATTACACTAGCAGTACGGAATAGTACTATTTTCGATAGGTCCACCACAACAAGCATCTGCAGCGTTCATGTGTTCGATTTCAGAACTTGTGAGGTGGAATTAGATTGTGGGAATATTAATTACTTTACCAAATCTTCCTACGATAAAGAATATGAGAATTACGCATATTCCTTAATATGTTTTATTTCCTTGCATTATTTTTCTTTTTGCTCAATCCAAACTGATTCAGCTTGTGTGTTTGCATGTTTTACTTGTTTTTGTCTTATGTTTATTGACTAGTTTTATTTTGAATTAAAAAAATACATTCAAAATTTAATGTGATTATTTTCGAACAATTTTGTTGTTAATGGTTTCTTTAGTCCAAAGTGATTTTTATTTTTGGCTAAAGTTCGTAACATTTTTAGTCAGAAAGAATTGGACATGAGACAACAAAGCAACAAGGGAAAATTTTAACACCAATTAATTTCAACTTACACGGCAGAACAGAAACAACGTTGTTTTTCGGGAGCCGCTACACTCCCATCATCAGTGTTCATGTGTGTTTCCATGTATCCGCCACTGTTTAAACAGTACTGTTACGAACTTTAGCCAAAAATAATAATCACTTTGGATTAAAGAAACCACATTCAAAATGTTTAGTAGCGTCGAGTACTCAGTTGAAGAAGTATCTAAAAGTATTGAGTCTTTAAAAGTCGCCGCTGTCGTTAAATGCGAACGAAACTTGCATTCGAACGTTCATATTAAAAACAAAAATAGAAAACTAAAATCGTCAACATATTTAGTTCATTCTGTGTACTGCAACAACTTAATATATTGTAAAATTTATATTGAAAACAAAAACAGAAATCGAAAATTTTTAATATTAAGATTGGATTTTAGAGGTCCTAAAGTTTGCGGTGGTCGGATACGACGTTCTATACGCCATCATGTACTCCAACAACATAATTTTACGTCTTCTTTTGTGACTTTAGTAAACACAATTTCATAATTGAATCAGTACTTTAGAGTACACATATTTATTATCACTTTTTGTGATCCGCCTTCACTGTGCGGTAGCCACGTGCCATAAATGATATACCAACATTAATACCACATAACTGTCTTTTTAATTAAAGTATGTTCCATGATTATTAATAAAATTTTTCCGATTTATTTCCATTTTTTATTTAAAAATGTTTCCTCAAAAAAAAAAAAATGGTGAAAAAAATAGCTCACGAACACCGAAACAATATGAAAATGGCGATCGCCGTTTTAGGAAAATATAAGCGATCATGTCAAGCAAAATTTTGTTCGGGATTACATTAAAACCAACGATTATCTTTTTTTTTTGTTGACAATTTTTCCGGTAAATCGTTTTACAAAATCGTTTGGATTTTAAATAGTTTAGCTATTGTTACAATGGACGCGAGATAGCAAAGATTGGGACAAGACCTCCTTGAAAGGCAATTTAGAATCTGCTTGGAATTTTATAGAACATCTAATGACGTTTTCTTTTCTCGAAAAAAAAAATAAGTAAACATTTTTGGCAGTTTTCAATAAAAATTTGCAATACAGTTGACTCTTGATAATTTAAGTTCATTAATTTGAATCATGATGAAATAAACAGGTGGCAGTATTAGGGCTACAACTACAACAATACAACAAAAAAAAGGAATTTTTGTTTGTGTAAAGTTTAAGCTCTTGTCAAAAATTATTGTAAACAAAAATTATATAAAATAAGTTAAATGAAACCATTGAATTTTTTGGGCGCTACAAATGGGCAAGACAAGGAAGTGTGGATTACTTTGAAAGTATTTTCAGTCCATATAGAAGGTAGTGCCACTCTCAAAACAAGCACAAATGTATAAGTATCTATAAGAAATTATTGAAAATTTTAATAAAAAAATAAACACAAATTCAACAAACAAAAGCTTGGATATTTTGTAAATATAAGCTAGAGATGGGATCGGGAGTGATTTCTCACTCACGTTCGTGATAAGAAATTTTACTCATGCACGACCTTATATTTTACGTTTACGTTTACGTAGAAATATTAATTAAAAAAGTATTCGCTCATGCACGCTCAATTTCTTTGCATTCGCATTCGAGCACGCTCACGTATTGAAACAAAAAATTAATTACGGTGAGCCACGCTAACGACGTGAGCGGTGCCCATCTCTAATATAAACAAAACTGACATAAGATTGGAAAAACAATGTTAGAGCAAAAAATTATCATATGACGTAGTAATGCTACCTTTTTATTTCAGCATGATTTGAATCTCGGAATAATTTGAAATATATTCCAGGTCCCTAGAAAAAGATTCAATAAATTAAAAAAAAATCTATGTAATTTGGTTCCCGCGGTAATTTGAAATTATTTGAATGTCATATTGATCACCGACGCGCTATAATATAATGAAACAACAAAAACTTAAAGAAACAAGTAGTAATAATAAAATAACGTAATTCAAGTTTGTACTTTCAGTGAAATCAATTCCTATGGCTTATCGTTTAAATGTGCTTGCGAATAGACTAATTCGTTGTATCGTAATTTTGTCGTGTTTTAAATGTTAATTCAACAAACAATAATTTTTAATTATTATTCAACTTATATACTTATTCGTATAATTTTTGCAATAAAATTTATTAATATAAATAAAAAATAAAAATAAACATAAATGATTTCGTCGGAGAAAATATCGCTAGCTATTGCAAAACTCACCAAGTACAAAATCGAGATAAACTAAGGTATAAACACATTCACGACAGAAGGCTACACAGGTACATGGTTACAAATGTTGGATTGTTTTTTTTAAAAATTTGCAACTTTTTGTGGAATTTCGCGTTTTTTGCAAGTAACCCACCTTTTTCTATTTTTTATTGTTTCATCGACTTTGAAATGATATTAAACACTTTAATTTTCTCAATGATTGGAAGTTATTGCGAATTTTCGTCATTTTCGTATTTTTTTGCGAGTTCTTCACATTCTTTGCGTTTTTAGCTCGTTTTAGAAAATTTTACGAATTCTTCTAAATTTTGAAACTTTTGGCGGAAATTCGCGTTTTTTGCAATGTTTTTAACAAATTTTTCAGCATAAATATGCTGATTCAACATATCGTCTATACTTAGCTTTACAAATAGAATTTTTCCATACCTGTCCTCAATACAACCATTTATAAAACATATAATATTCAAACGTAACTCACTTTTGTATAAAAATTACCAACAACAAAAATACAATACTATATAATTAGACGATTACACAACACATACGACGTTAAAACGAGCTTGTGAATTGAATATATGTATACATTTTTGTACTATTTAAAGCTTAGTTATTCATAAATTTGGATTACTTTTATAATATTGATATAGCAAAACAAAATGCTTGTGACTGTTTATGTTTTAAAACTTAATTTGATTGCATCATTATGCATTTTTCCTCCAAGAGTATCAGTAATTAACTTCTTTCACATTTTGGTTTTGTTTAAATTTATTATTTAAAATAAATCGTTCCGCAGTAGCCGAACCATGTTGCAAAGAAAGTATATAAACCATTTTTTTTAAACTGGAAACATTTTGGAGTCTTCCCATTTCTTTATATTGGAGACATTTTTATAAAACTGCAGAATGTCATTTTTATCAACATCTTTTATTTCCCATAGATCGCCGACTCTTTGTGCCATTTTCGGTTGCTCCCAAGCTTTGCATGGCCATTTTACTTAAATTTCACGAATGCATACCAACTTTTTATATCCAGCCAAATAAAGGAAAATCTTTCAAAGAAATTCTTTTTCTGTTTCCCATTTTTGTTTCAGTTTGACATTTGCACAACTTAAAATTCTATGAAAAGGTCGCTGCTGTTTGTTTAGTAGAAGAATTATTAAATATAAACTGATGGTACTGCAATGTTTTTTTTTCTTGCTTTTGAGTTCTTTCAAAACGTTCGTACTAAATACATATAAAAAATTTGGTTCATGTGAGTTTTTTCTATTCGTTCGTAATGTTGAGTATAAAATTACTTTAACTTTCGCTGTATCAACGTTTTTGACGAAAACTCAGGCCGTAAACATCATCCCAATTTGCATCACTGTTGGCCATATTAAATGAGTAGAAAATCTATATGAAAAGCAATCAGTTATTTGCGTGCTTGCGGAGAGTGGATTTTAGTTCTTTTATTAGTGTATTTGCGGAATTTGTGTCGGACATGCGCGAGTGTCTTGTTATCATTGTCATAGGCTCCAAAATTGTGATAAATGCAAAAGAAAAGTGTTAAATAATTAAATATCTTAAAGTAATGAAGTTAAATAAGTTATTGTGATAAAGTTAATTATTTTGTTTAAACAAAATGCACACAAAATCCCAAATTGAAGAAATGTGATTAAACAATGCCTTTTGTTTCGTTATCCGTTTCACGCCCATATTTTTAGTACTTTTTTCGTTAAAAAAATAAAAGCTTTTGTCTGCAATCGTAGAGCTTTTTGTGTGCGTGTTTATTGTATTATGTATGCAGTCAAATCTATAGAAGTGTTTGCTAGAGCTTCCTGTTCTATAACATTCTTCTGCAAATGTGCTTGCAGTTTTGTCTTTTTATTGTTGTTTTTAGTTGTGTCTCTTTTTTATATTTTCTTAAGTTGAATGGTGTGCGCAATTTGCTTAAACAGGTTTTAGTAAATAATAGTAAAATTTTAAAATGATATAATTAAATGGATTAAAATCGTATTATATTATTTAAAAAATAAAATATGTATGTATATGGAAAATTTACCCGAAATAAATTAATTAGAGCCAATAAGAGCCGCTCGTTTTTCTATTCGTTCGTGCCATCATCCGTTCTAGAGTTTTCAGTGCTGTCAAAGTGTGTGAAGTGCAGAAAAAGAAATTCATTAATTAGTTAATTTCCTTTAATTAAAAATGATGAAAAATGATAAATAAATTGTTTTAAATAAAAAGTACTTTCTTAATAAAATAAGGAATTTATCCAAATATAATTTCTTAAATTAAGAAGAAATGGGTAAACTCAGATTTGAACTCAAGCCAAAAAATTTTCATTTCAATATAAACCTTAATTAAAGAGTTCAACAATAATTACGTATAAATATTAATTAATTAAAAATATCACATTTTCATATAATAATTAATTCAGTTTCAATATATTTTTTTTTTTTTTTTTAACTTGGACCAGCACTCAGGGGATGACCCCTACATATGCAATGCATTGTGCCGGAACTAGGAAAATTGGTTATGGGAAGGAGGATAAAGGGAGTAGTGTCTGTGGACGTTCGATTTGAATTTTCCCACATTAAAAGTAACAGGAAAGACCTCTGCAGGAAGCTTATTCCACATGCGAACTGTTCGGCTAAAGAACGAATTTTCTCTGTAATGCGTAGTGCGATCCACTGGCATATCAACCACAAATGGATGCGCTCTTAACATATGTAAATCGATTCGTGCAATATATACGAATATGTAGTTATTAATGTTGTGTCATTGTGTCCCATTCATAGTAGATTGAATTGTGGAGCACCTCTTTTCTAATTTGTGGTCAATTTGTAAAGTGCCTTAAGGAGTTAATCTTCTTAAGTTAAAAAAAATATATATATACATATGTATTTCCACTTAGTTCCTGCATACATATATATACATATGTAAATTGGTTCGTCCCGGGTAGTTATTATTGTGTGCGGTTTATGTATAATTGTTTAAATCAAAGAATGAAATATAAGACCAAAAATATCTACAAAACAACGCGAATGAGAACTGCCATCAGAAACAGGTGAGTTCCTTTTCTTTTATTTATATTTATACGAAGAACAGTTTACGTAAGCAGGGCTGGTAGTACTATTTTCAGAAAAATAGTCAGATATTGTAAATTAAATCGTCAAAATCGTCAGTATTGAAAAAAAAGTCGTCAAAAAATCGTCACTCAAAAATCTTCTGTTTTATACAAGAATCTTTTATATAAAAATTTAGCAAATTAATTTTTTCCGCTGAGGTTGAAAGAACATTCAGTAAATGCGTTACTGTATATTAAATACGGATTAAAATTTGAGAATGCATGTTGCAGCAATTTTCAACTGCCTTTAAATGTTTGTAGCAAAATAAATTGTTTTGTGACCTGACTGCGAACAGATATTGATATTTTTGATAGCAAAATAAACGAAAATAAAATAACAATCGATTAAAATGTCATCATGAATTTCGATAGACTTTTGTGTATGTAACTTTAATTAGGATTATAATAAAAAATCTGTAACTTTTAAAAGACTTTTGTTAATTTTAATTTTTTCTATATTCCTCTTGATAATTTAAACTCTCGTTATTATGAAATCTCGATTATTTGAACTCTTTCTCTGGTCACTTCGATTTCACGTTATCGAGATTGGACTATATGATGACTTTTTAAATAATACAAATTTTTGTGTCATACTTGACGAGGAAAACTTTTTGTTAAAAAAACGGTGAATTGTAATTTTTTTTAATTAAAAATAAAAATAATGTTACATATTTCCTAGAAAAGAAAATACCAAGTAGACCTTAAGAAAAGGCCTGTTATGTTGATGCCTCTCAAATTTTATATACGCACTCACAAACACACACACACAAGCTAATGCTACATCACATGCTCAAACAACGTATGCAAAGAAACATACATACACACAGATATCTTATTTCTTTCCTTCCTTTCAAAGGATAATGCAGTTGATTTTTTTGTCTGTCTTGTTATAAGAGACTTTTTGGTTTTTGGTTTTTATTTCTTCCAGATAATTTAAAAACAAAGAACTGAGATGGAAAATAGAAAATCATCTCTAAGTTATTTGTAAAAATGTACATACACACACTTATCTCTAAGGATTCTGGAGAAAAAACAACAACAAAGCACTAAGAGTAAAAAAACTATTTGGTGTATGGATAACATTGTCGAAACAAATAAAGTGTATTGTTACGTTCATCCAAAATGTTCTTCCGTTTTATACGTTCTTATATTGTTTAAGCACAAATTTGTTTAACAAAAAGAAAAATTTTTTGATTTTCTTTTTAACAATAAAGGGATTTTCTTAAAGTCATAAAAAATATTTAAGCATTAGATAAAATCAAAATGTAAATGAGAAAAAATATGGCGGCGGGGAGAGAATGCACCACTTTTCAAAGGACGGTTGTTTTGTTGTTTTGAGAGTTCGAGTGTGCAAATCATGTAAAAAATGGTGTTGATGTTTATAAAAATGGTGATATTTTTAAAGGTTATTATGACAGCTATTCTTGTTGCTGACTGGTTCTTCCTTGTAAGCACACTTGCATCCATCCCAACATCATCCATATGTTCAATATGTTTACACACATTTGACATAAGCTCATACATTTCATACTCATAAAATACATTGTTTACATGTTGGAACATGGGATTACTACATGCATTCCTACATACAAGGGCAGAGAATATGCATCCAAATGAGACAAGTTTTAGCTACAAAATCCATGCACGTCTTAAACTTGAAGTCTTTGATAAATTCACTAATATTATGGATATTTCTATTATAACTTTAAGAGTATGTTATAAAGTTCAGTGCAGTTTTATAAGTTCTTCATCAAGTTTGTAATAAAATATAGAAAATTTATTTATGCGCTTGATTAATTTTTATTTTTTACCTTTTTATTTTGTGTTTTTAAAATTTAATTAATTAATTTATTTATTTATTTATTTATTTATTTATTTATTTATTTATTTATTTAATTAATTATTTATTTATTTATTTATTTATTTATTTATTTATTTATTTATTTATTTATTTATTTATTTATTTATTTATTTATTTATTTATTTATTTATTTATTTATTTATTTATTTATTTATTTATTTATTTATTTATTTATTTATTTATTTATTTATTTATTTATTTATTTATTTATTTATTTATTTATTTATTTATTTATTTATTTATTTATTTATTTATTTATTTATTTATTTATTTATTTATTTATTTATTTATTTATTTATTTATTTATTTATTTATTTATTTATTTATTTATTTATTTATTTATTTATTTATTTATTTATTGATTTATTTATTTATTTATTTATTTATTTATTTATTTATTTCTTTATTTATTTATTTCTTTATTTATTTCTTTATTTATTTATTTATTTATTTATTTATTTATTTATTTATTTATTTATTTATTTATTTATTTATTTATTTATTTATTTATTTATTTATTTATTTATTTATTTATTTATTTATTTATTTATTTATTTATTTATTTATTTATTTATTTATTTATTTATTTATTTATTTATTTATTTATTTATTTATTTATTTATTTATTTATTTATTTATTTATTTATTTATTTATTTATTTATTTATTTATTTATTTATTTATTTATTTATTTATTTATTTATTTATTTATTTATTTATTTATTTATTTATTTATTTATTTATTTATTTATTTATTTATTTATTTATTTATTTATTTATTTATTTATTTATTTATTTATTTATTTATTTATTTATTTATTGATTTATTTATTTATTTATTTATTTATTTATTTATTTATTTATTTATTTCTTTATTTATTTCTTTATTTATTTATTTATTTATTTATTTATTTATTTATTTATTTATTTATTTATTTATTTATTTATTTATTTATTTATTTATTTATTTATTTATTTATTTATTTATTTATTTATTTATTTATTTATTTATTTATTTCTTTATTTATTTATTTATTTATTTATTTACTTATTTATTTATTTATTTATTTATTTATTTATTTATTTATTTATTTATTTATTTATTTATTTATTTATTTATTTATTTATTTATTTATTTATTTATTTATTGCACATGCATTTTTAGTTTAGTATAGATGCAAGATGCCTTCAGTGAAGAGAGGACACAAGACTTTATCTATCTTAGATAAAGTAAAAATTGTGTAAGAACTTAGTAAATGTATGAGTGAGTAGAAGGCTGTTGGACAGATATGGGGTTGGTACATCCACTATTTCAGATATTAAAAAAAGTTATTTTGCTAAGAATTATTGTAATTTTTAATGAATACATACATGCGTAGTAATCCGGATATCAATTATCCGGATTATTGAATTTTTACTTTATTTGTATTTTCTAGTACTTATACATTGATATATGTTACACCACTAATATATACAAGACTTTTATATCGCAAAAACAGTAAAAAGAAAAAAAAACAACTTCACCCAAAATCGAAGAAAATTAATTATTTTAAAACTGCCTGCCATAGTTTCATGCGAACCTAAAACTACAGCAGCATGGTGTTTTCAATTCGTGTTTTCCGCCCCTTTCTTTTCACATTTTGCATAACTTTCATATCCTTATATTTCCGCGTATATATTATTTTACCTTGTTATTAAAACTTCTACTTAAGAACTCAGAACTAGTGAAGTTCTTAAGCTTTAATATTTATAGATTTTTGTTTTTGGTTTCCATATTTTTTGTGTGCTTTTTTTTGGTTTTTTGTATTTAATTTGCATGATAAACCGTATAATTTACCAGAAATAACATTATAAAATGCATTTAATAAAATTTCTATTTATAAGATTTACATGACAGCCCAGACAGACGGAAAGAGACAGCCGGCAAAGAGCACACGCACACATCATGAGGCACATGTTTCATTTTATTCATAAGAAAATGTTTAAGGCAGAAATAAATATTTAAATCGTATTTATTTTTAAACACAAAAGAAGCAAATCTGTTATTTTTTTATATTGGGAAGTATTAGATTTAAAAGTTAAGATTTATTTATTAATTTTAGAAGCCTCTACGACAAGACTTAAGTCTTAAAGTTATTTTAACATTTACAATTAAAAATTGTGAGCACAGAGGGGAAATAGAAACGCATAATAAAAAAATTAAAACGAATAGAACAATAGTAATTCGAACAAAAATTAACTAAAAATAAATTAAATTAAATGGTAAAGATTTTAAGAGTTGTTAATGCTCCAGATAGCGTTATTCCAATTAGTTAATTGTTCTTAGCCTCATAATCTGAGATCATTTCCCAAGTAGCTAAACAGTAAAAGTCCAGTAGAAAAATTAAAAGGCAAAATCTTCGCTTACAAATTTGTACACAAGAAGCTTAATTTTTAAATGGGAAGAGATCCTGCTTTAAAGCACTGCAGCTTTTGAAAAAGTTTGTTAGCTTCCTGCTTGCTTCCTTAAATGCCAAAACAATAAGCACAATTTCCTTTATTTTTGCGCAAAAGCTTCGCGTTTTCGTTGCTTCGCAATAAAACTGACAAAACAGAGCCTATTAGGGTTCCCGTTCTGGACCTGCTTATGATGTAAACTAAAAAATTATTTACTAAGTACTCATATATCCTTCGTACCCTAAATTTAAAAGTTTATACGTTGTCAAGAGAAATTTAACTTAAAGTTCCTCTTTCATTTAGCGCTTAAGTTGAGAAAACCTGCGAAATCGGAGCTTCAAATCTAAAATTGCTAAGCATTTGGGCTTTTCTTCTCTGCTATTTATTTGCAAACAATTTTTTATTTTTATTATCTACTTCAGCAAAATAAAAAAAAAATAATACATAAATAAAAAAAGCTCAGGAAGAAAAACTGTCTAAAACTTAAACAAAACGCATTAATTTGTCAATTTCAAATACACAAAGGAGCAAAGCAGACCGAGACTATTAAATCTCAAGAAAATGTTGAGAAAATCTGTTGGAATCTATATATCAAATAAAGAAAA
Organism: Gymnocheta viridis; assembly: GCA_956483585.1. NCBI lineage: Eukaryota > Metazoa > Arthropoda > Insecta > Diptera > Tachinidae > Gymnocheta > Gymnocheta viridis. The sequence continues at coordinate 55,646,117 of OY101443.1, read as the reverse complement.
CAAAAAGTTTGAAAAAGCTCCATGGGCTTATCTGGCGCTACTCCACCTCTTAATATAAAAAAGCATAACAATAATAGACAAAGCAAAACTTCACACTGCCCATTAAAATTATACCCCCACTGCGACCAAATTGTTGTGATAAATAAAGAAAACTTACCTAAACAATGACTGACCATCTTGATTGTTTGCTGTAGAAGTGGGTGTTTGGATGAATGGAAGTGAATGATTGTTGTTTCTTTTCGGTCTGAAAATATAAAGAAAGAAAAACAAATTAAGTTAAAGAAAAATATCAGCATTTATTTCAAAAATAAGCCTAGAATTCTTAGTAAATAATGTGCAAGTAATCTTAAACGCGCTTGAAATTGATAAGGTTACTTCATTTTCACAGCTGGTGACATCGACGTTACGTCAACACGATACCCAAAAATTGGGGCTTGTCTACCCGTTTTCGAAAACAACTGACTACTATTGTCAGGCTCATGTTATTTGCTGGACCTTAGAGAACAGAAATAGACTGCTGCCAGTAGAACAAAATTGTTTTCGTGAGCGAGTAGACATGCTCCAGTTTTTTGGTATTGTGTTAACGTGACGTCGATGTCGCCAACTGGAGTAAGGGTGATTATAAATTGTTTATACCTAAAAGCTTTGTAGAGCTTTAAGCTTTTTAGTTTTAGATTCTTCTATTACTATAAAATACTTTTTTACTACAAAAATAATTTTTAAATTTTTTAATTCAGTTGGTTGGTTGGAACGTTTAGTTTTTATAGTTCGCTTTCATCCTATGAATTTTAAGCTTACGAGAGATTTGTTTGAAAGTGGAGGTCTTATTTAAGCTTAAAGAAATTGCTTGTACACTTAACTATTTTTCCAATGTCAAATAGGTCGAATTTTGAGATGGTAGTAGACATTTGGAAGGTTCCTTTGATACGCTTATTTAATAAAAGCGTCCGCATCGATTTGAACATTTTTAAGATTAGGCAAAGACTTTTCTAGTCCCATTTTTTTTTTTTTTCAAGATTAACATTAAGACGCCACTTCAGCCATGCAAAGCTCTTTTTGAGCTTTTTAACTAATATGCAATACTTATGACACAACATTTATATGCTGCTTTTGCTTGTTAAATTTAACTTTGGTAAATGAAATTGTTTTGATTCCGAAGGAATGTTTAGTTTTTTTCTGTGACATGGCATTACCATATCACTATGACGTGCACTTTATACGTCTGCATACCTGCATACTGTGTTTTGTCGATTGCCGTATGTAACTATTTTCCTCCCAGACTATATTTGTTTTGCTATGGGATTTTGTTCTGGCTTCAACTTTTAAGACTTGAATTGACAGCTTTGGTAAATTAATGGTCTTTATATAAATTTTTCTCTTGATTTTGATCATTAGATAACAATTGTATTTGGTTTTAATTTTCAGATACTTGAGTTTTTTATTAAAAAAAACTAAGCCAATAGCCAAATTTAGACATTGAACTTAATTTTTTTTCATTGACTTTTTATGACAAAATAACCTCAACTTCCCTAATGATTTCCTAACATATCAAATTTTCCTGCACTTTTTCTAAACATCTTAAACTACACACATTTCACTTAATTTTCTGATGACATCATTAGATTTTATGTATCTTTTTAGCATAAAAAAATCTCCCTTCTATGAATGAAGTCTTTTTCTCGTATCCCCTAAATATCCGGTCATAATTTATATTCAAGACAATTTTTTACACAATTTACTAAAAAATAGAAGTAAGAAAAACGGAACAAAACAAAAACACTTTCTTGTTCATAAGTGAATTCCTCATATGTGGTCTAAAGAAAAATTCATAAAAATTTTCCACTTCATAAGAAATAATTTAACTGCTTGTATGTCGCTACCATAAAAAAATGTTAGGCCAAATATAATGGTTTGACACAATATTTCGTGGACCTCCTTCCCTGTCATACTGATAGCACCAAACAAACAGTTTAAATACAAAATTCTAACATGTGTTTAAAAGCGGAGAATATTGGCAACAAAAGAAAAATAAAATTATGTGGTGGCTCAATAACAAATCTTTTTATGGCCTCAATAAAATAAAATAAAAAAATTTTACGTCATGTCATTGCAGGCACGTGACTTAAACATAAATATTGTAAAAAACAAAAGTTGAAATTTCTATATAAGATTTATATTTATACAGATTTCAATTGGTTTAGGACTTAAAGAATTAAACGAAAACGTCAATAATTTCTTTGATAAATATTTAATAAACTTAATCCATGTAAGAATGTAAATTGTTTTATTAAAAAAATTTAAAAAATTTAAGCTTTTCTAATTGTTAGCTATATGGTGCAGTAAATGAAAGGCTTAAAAGCGCCTAGAACTACAGAGCTACACAAAATTGCATTTCAACTGCTTCTTTTAAAACTGTTCTCTTGTGTGCTTTGAGCTTTTCTAAAGCGGAGCTTTAAAGTGTTCCATTAAATGCCACAACGTAATAATCGGTTCTTATTGTTTTTTTATTAAATTATAAATGGTTGAATTCAAATTTAAAAATGTTAAAAAAAAGCTTAATTTATTATTTTATTATAAATTATTATTTTATTTTATTTATGCTGTTTGTAAATTTAAAAGTAAAACTTTATAGAACTTTATGTTGTTTCATAGCAACAAAATTCGAATCTATAGATTATTTACATTTTAATTCGAAAACATTTTCTGTCAATTTGAATTACGGAGTGAGAAGATCCCTGGCTTAAGAATAACAAGAATAAAATAAAACTCTACGAGAAATTATTCAAATTTATAGTATTTATAGTTTTTTGTGCTTTTTAGTCTAGTACAGGTTCTATAATAAAACTTTGGTTTTAAGCTTTTACAAAATAAACTCGGGAGATATTTTTAAAATATTCTAAAATAGATCTCATTGCAACGTAGAGCTAATTAAAATCGAAGCGTTTAAAAGCTTAAGTTACTCCAAAAGACGAACTTAAATGGTTCAAGCTAAATTGAAATAATTAGTTAGACGGCTTTTACACCGACAAAGACGGCTTTTCCAAGGTTAAAGTCTACTTTACAAAGTTTAATTCAGCTGGGAGAAAAACAGAATAAGAAAATATTCGTCTCTCAGTCTTTCTCTCAGCTGAATCGAAACTTTGCAAAGTAAACTTTGACAGAGAGACAATATTCGTCTCTCTGTCTTTCTCCCAGCTGAATTAAAATTTTGCACCGTAAACTTTGACTGTGGGAAAGCCGTCATACTTTTTTGAAACACCACACAGCTTTAAGATATTTGAATAGAAATATTTCAATACAGAGCGTGCAACTAAATTAATTTTTTTTTTTTTAATTGATTATAAGAAAGTTTCATTTCGAACTTATAACAACAGATTATCAGTTGGTTGTTAAAGCTCTTACGAAATTTTCCATCCGGCTCCTTTCATAATTTATTCTACCGCAATTACCAACATTACATTAGAACAACCAGCACCTTTTGTGAAATATCTCACAGGTTATTTTGCACAATTATCTGATGAATTAATTGCATATGTGTGATGAATAATTTGTTAGAGAACATTTGAATGGGAGTGGTTTTCTATTAAAATATTTAACACGCTGTAGGAAAAACATAAAGAAAAGCATTACAAAACCTGGATGTGAATGTCATGTAAAAAAATCTTAAAAATTTACAAACCAACGAAATAGAAATATTTGTACAACAACAACAACGACAACAACTTTACTTATATGTGTCATCTTTGAAAAATCGCCTAAGGAAGTCATACACAACAAACGTTTTACAAGCAGATTTTTGCATAAAACAACATGCAAGTGATTTGTATGACTACGTGTGATGTGCTGCCGTGTCAGTCGTGTGTGTGTGTGTGATTGTGTTGGTGTGGTTGGCTAAGTTTGATGGCTGTGTTGGGTTACTTTTCGATTAACACTGAGAAAAAGTTGCATTTTTGAGATCAGTCCTAATTCGTCTTTAATTTTCCAATAATAAAAATGGTCAAAATCAAAAGAATCATATAAAAAATTACACATTATTTTGAGAAATTTCAGAACCTACAGGTTTCAAAAACATATTAATGTTAATGAAAGTCTTATCTATTTAATATCTGAAGTAATTTTAGATAGTGACTTTTCTGAAATCTTCTCCTATTTAGTTAGTTTAGCTTAACAATTTCTTTCAGTGTAAGGAACATCTAATGCACCTTCGAGTTAGTCGTTCGCTCACTCATTTAGTCAGTCATTCATTCATATTGGGATGTGTGTAATGAACGTGGTATAAGTGTCCGTATCTTTGACAGCAGTGGCGCCAATATCTAATGATGTGTGTTGTATAGGAAATAAAATAGCACTCACATGTGAATTTACATACACACCCAATACACTCTTAAAAACATTCATTTATTCCTATTCAAGTACAAACAATATGTGTGCGTTTGAAAGGCAAATATCCACTCATATAAAAGTACTATATACATAGTATATTTAAAACCAAATACTTTAAATACACTTTTAATGATATTAATTAGAGATTTTATTATTTATTATTAATCAAACAAATAAAATATATTGAAGAGGAGAAACAGCAAAGTTTTGTCGTATAAAATTAAACTAATAAAATGGATCTGATTTGGTTGACGTGATTCCCTACTTCAGCATAGGAATGTAAGAGTTACAAGGATAATGATTCGACATTGATGTCTATCTACTAAAGGCAAAGCTGGCAATAATGTATCACAGCATCTATTTCGCTTGACCCTCTAGTTGTCTTCAAATGTTTACCTTTTATTCATTAAATATAATTTATTCACTCATTTTATAACTTTTGTTTTATTACACTTTATTTGAGTTGCTTTTTTATGTTATTTGTATTCTCTTTTATACGATTTGATTTTCAATTATAATTCTGAACTTGTTTGACATTTATTTGTTTTACGATTCATTTGACTTTTTTACTACTGGATATTTACAAACGAGTACATACTTCTTTGCTATTTTTCTTACAGAACCAAAAATCTGTTTAATTTTCAAAATTATATTAAACGGGAAGTTTTAGCATCGAAAACAGCAAAAAGGCTGATAAAATTTTATTGTAGCCACTAAAACTTTTATTGTTTCATAAAATTTTAAGTCAAATGAAAATTTTCTCATGTACATAAATGCTTCACGCCATTGTCATCCCAGCAATAAAATTTTAAATGTTCAAAGCAAGTTTTTAAAAGCACTCTGCATATTTTTATTGTCACTAATATTTAAAATAAGCAATAGATTTGAGAGTTTAAAATTTATAATTTAAAATGTCTATCTTTTTAATGGCTACTCTTAGCAGACTCTTAAGTAGCTCTGGAATTTTAAGCTTTATAGAGGTTTAACAATTTCCAATATACATCTCTATGGAGCTTAGAGATATTACTGTCTAAAGCTCCACGGATTTTTGAATTATTTTAGAAGAAACCCCCAAGGAACTTTATAAAATTTTTCATATAACAGAGTACGAAAGTTTTACATAATGTTATTTAGACTTGAAAGCTATTCTAGTATAAATTCCTATACTGCAAGAAGTATTAAAGATTAAAGCTTTTATAGCTTATAGCATTGCAGAAACTAAAGTTTCAGGAGCTAAAATACCAATAGAGCTTTGAGTCATTACACTTTAAAGCTCTTCATAGTTTGATTATATTTTTTTTAAAAGCTCTATTAGGCTCTATTATATCATGGTTTAAAGCTTCTATAAAGCTTTAAAAATTCTTATTTAAGATCATGAAAGCGCTCTAAGATATTCCTGTTTAAGCCTCAATTATTAGATTTTTTTAGTTAATTTATCAAAAGCTTTAGGCGGCTTTAAACTATTCCATTAAAACTTCTAAAGAACTTGGAGCTTCCTTAAAGCTCAAGTTTATCTTGTTGAAAGCTTGTGGAGCTATTCTAGTACAACATTATTTTAATATTCAATTTAAAATTTTTATGCTTTAAGCTATTTCAGCATAAAGTTCTATATATTCCCAACTTTATTACTTAAATGGCGTTCAATGCTTTAAGATATTTAAGTTTGAGTAGAATGTTTGGTTACTTCCTATTAAATAAGTAAATAAATAAACAAAACAAAAAACTACAGAGGTCTTTAATTTAAGTTATATCAAAATTTACGATATTCTAATTAAAACTTTTTTCATGCTAGAGTTATCACCCTAATAGCTTTTCCTAATTGAAGCATTTGCAAGTTAATTGCTTTAATTTAAGTAATTATAAAGCTTAAAGGGCTTTAAGCAGTTTGTTTTAACTTTTGGTTTTTTATAAAACGTTTATACGACAGATTTCCATATAGATTGTGTGATAAACTTTTTAAGCTCAAAATATTTTAAGGCTGTTAGAATTTCGAGGATTTTTCTCAAATCTACAATTTGTTCTGATAGAGAGCTCTAATCTTTCTTTAAATGGAAACATTTTTAAGTTGAAGGCCGACCCCTATTTGCTAAAAATATTCTAATAGTTCACTTACTTACTCCTATCTCTGTGTAACGCCTTTTGTTTATACGGAATGCATAAAATCTAAAATTAGAGAACTAAAAATTACATACAGGTGTGTAATTATCTAATCACAGTAATGCTAAATAGAATAGTGGGTTGGACTAGCCGAAGTTTCTGCGTGTGTCTGCAAAAGCTAAATAGATTTACTGTTTTTATTTCGTTTTAGTTAAAATTATATTTTTAAAGAATTTGTCAAAATTTGCATACAAAGTAATAGAACTACAAGTTCGTCCAATTGCCAATAATATGGTGCTTATAATATTTATAGTCCATCCCTGAACTCCTCTACTTCTCTTTCAAGTCTGAATACTTTAGAACTTCAACTTCTTTAACTTCTGTTTTTATTTTAAGTTTCTCATTTAAGTTTAATTTTTGCCAAAATGCCCTTAAGATTCCAATATTGATAATCGTTGCTCGTATTTTTTATGACTTATTCGTGTTCGCATTATTGACTTGCTGTCATTTGTTGAAGTTTAAGTAATTACAAAAGCAACTTTTTGTATAATGACTTTAACCAACTTCTTTAGGAGTCGTACAGTCGGACAAACAATCAACTACACTGAGACATTAGAATCAACTTGAACTTCTTTACACTTCATTGGCTAATAATCACTTTATCTTGAGTTGAAGTTTGCAGCTGAAAGTTTTGCAAAAATACCACGACATTGACAACAAGAATTACAACAGTTTCTTAAGATTTAATAGCAGCAGCAGCAGCAGCAGACGAATGTAATACATACTTTTCAAATGCTTTTTTCTTGTGAATGAACGGTAATTATGTCTGTTTTCTTCATGCTCGACTTGATAATTTTTCCAATCATAGAATCTGTCCTTCTGACCATCCTTCACGTCAAGCCTTATTTCTAAGGACTACTTCCATTCACTCTCACTTACTGAGTCACATAGTTTATTACTTCGTCATCATCATTATTATACGAGTATATACGTTTTTATGATTATCATTTGTGTCATGTGGTTTGTGTTTTTTTCTCTCTTCATTTTATGTTATTTTTTTATATTTCGTCTTGCACAAGGAACTAAATGGCCAGCAACCCTTAAATTAACCATATCACGTAGCAACCAACCAGTAGTCAGTCACAGGAGTAGAGTGGCTGATGGCAAAAACATTGTTAATCGATGTTAGAAGTAATTTATTGACAGCCGATAACAAACGCAACGACATTCTCCAACTCTTTAAAAATATTTTTGTAAGAAAATTATGTCGAAAAATTCATTTGTTTTCCTGTAGCGGAAACACAGGCATTTAAAAGACAAATTGGCGGTAGGAAATTAAACAAATGTTGTCAGCCAGGTTTAAAAGTTGATTTTAATTTGTTGGAACTTAAAAAGTTTTAATGAACTTTCAGCAGGGTTAAACTAATTACAACATTTTTCGCCAATTAAACATATTGCGCTGTACCTTGCGCGATTTTAAATCTTTTATATTAGATTATAGTCGAAGTGCTGATAATCTTGACTTTGTTTATTTTTCATGACTACATGAATTGAGGTAATTGAAAAATATTTTGAAGGATACTATTTTGGATTTTATTGCATATAAGAAAATAGTTTTCTCTTATATATTTTATTTCAATGCTATTCGGTTATTCGTCCAGATTATTAGACATGAAACTTCAAAATTCAAGCCTACATGTGTTTTGAAGTTTAAAGAGATTTTACTGTTACTTTATAATATATCAAGTCCTTGGCGCCAAATAATCGTAATTGATTGCGACAAAATTTTAAAATTTTTGCTAATTTTGTCGCATTTAGCCTTCGCATCGAAATTGATTTCGAATTGTAATTTTGAAAATCAGATCCAGGGAAGAGAAAAAAGATCATTCAAAATAAATATTATTTCTATGCCGCGGCATGCCGTTGCTTTAAAAATCGTTTGTTTTATATACAGTTAACCCTCCCAATGCTCCTAGAAAGCTCAATCTGGAACCGTGCCTGATTTCGATGATAAAACACGTTTTGAAGAAACTTTCGCTTAACATATTACTGACAACCCAAAAAAAATAAACAACGATATAATAACTGTTTCTGGTAGAGGGTATTAAAAGTTTACATCGGATAGGAAATTTTGTGATTCTTCTGCTTGGGGTGCAAAATATGCGCAGCAATTTTATGTAACAAAACCCGGAGGAATATTTTTCTGAAGCATTTCAACCTTCCAACTCTTCGCAGTATGGCTCTTTTCTTGCAAAATGTGTTTCATTTAATTCCACTATAAGTCTTTAAAAACACCAAACCATTAAACTAAACTAGAACGCCAGATAAAAGTCAGTAATTTAAAAATTAAACTTTATGCAGCACATTTCTGATGGCAAGTTGCATTATGGGTGTATTCAGAGACTCACCATCCAATAACACAAAACTCAGTTATTTTTAATTTACTAATTTACTAACTTATTAATTTTCAGTTAGTTTGAACTTATTTTTTAAGTGAAAAAAATTGTTATCAAATATTGTAAATCACACCAGGAATTCATTTTTGGGGGTAATGCAAAGGAAGAAACTAACACCAACATCTGAGCACAATTTCTGTACAAAGATGTGCATTTCTAAGACGTTAAAACTTAAATAAATTTTGTTAAATTTTTTATTCGCACTTTTTCCCAAAATTTATATTTTACTTATTCAGTAAAACATTAATCCCATAAAAAAGCACCAAATATTAACTTGACAAGCACCCGGTCGCAAAATTTTGTTTGACATCACTCTATACAAATGTATAGCAGTTGTTGTTTTTACATTTTTTACAAACCTCTTACAACTACAATTAGAGTTGAAAAAAAGTCAGCCTAGGTAGTAATGGTAAAGTAAGAAAACAAAGACAATTGGTTGATTATTGAGTTCTTGTTACAACTTTGATATTGTTTAAACTTTTCATTTGTTTTAATGAAGGTTTAATATAATATCTCCAGTTGTTCTAAGAAATATTTGGGTAAAGTTCCCTGATGATCTGCATTAGCAACAGTGAAATGCGCATAGGAACAAGCTATACTCCCCAATAATCAATTGCAATTTGTTTTTAACAAAATGGTTAATGTTTTACTGAATAAGTAAAATATTAATTTTGGGAAAAAGTGCGAATAAAAAATTTAACACTAAAATTTGAAAGATTCCTATAAAAAGCACCAATAAATAACTTTTTTTAAGAATTTATGAAAAATATTTTTAAAATAAACAAAAAATAAATAATTTTTATAAGTCATAAAAGTTAAAAATTAAAAATATTTGAGTTAATTTTAATCAACATTAACAGAGACCTTCGTGTTATTGAATTTTCAATAACCAAAGTTAAAGGTTATAGAATAGAATTTTAAGACAAATATATTTGTAGCACATGTCAGCCCATTACATCGCTGCTTAAGCAGAGTTTTGCGGTTAGAGTGCTAAAATATTTGTCTTGAAATGTCACTGCATCTCATTTTGTTGCACAGTGTAATCTCGGGCTAAGATACGTGCCGATATGTGTTTACAAAAAATAAACTTAATCAAAATTGATTAACATTTTTAAAAGTTCGCAGACTCAAAATGTTTTTGAATTCCAACGAATTCTATTTTGACTCGCTGTAAGTAAGTAATCGTGTATATCCAAAAGTTTGGTCAAGAATTTAGTTTTCTAAAAGCTTTTAGATTATCTTCTAGGACATTAGTAATCCGATCAGTGGTTTAGAATATAAAAATCTATTAACATTAATTTTGCGATCGGCTTATTTAGAGTCTGCATTGTAACTGTCAATGAGCTGGTTTCTATTAAAAAAAAAAATAATAATAAAAATTAATCCTGGTGAAATGTGATAATTTCTTTTAACTAGTACAGGTTTTCATTTCCTTATGATTTCCTCCGTATAAAAAATAGTAAGAAACTCTTCCTTTGTAATATGCCCATCAATTTTATTATGCACTTTTTAGCAATAATAGGCCATTGTTTTTTGTGAAACAGTCATGCAAGTATTTTTACAATACTCACATCATGCATTAAGATACATTTTTGTTATTCCATCTCTATTTTCTAGTAGCCTAAGGAGTTAGTTGGGGGTAACTCCCACTTCATTGCAGCTTGAAGTTAAAGAAGAATTTATTTTTTCCATAAAATCCAACAACTTTAACCTTTTGAATGATGTGCCTTAAGTTGATGTTCATTATTTATTTTTATTTTTCAGAGTTCTATTCATTATTTTACTTTGAAAATTTTCCATTTACGAAAACCAAAAAAAAAACCAGTCAGTTAAGATGTTCATTTATTCTAAAAGAATCTTCAGCTTAAAGTATGATTTTTATTGTTACCTTTTTGCTGGCTTTTATCTTTGTTTTAGGCAAATTTTGCCGTTTTTTTTCTGCCAAATTTTGTTCTCTCGTTTCTTATAAATATTCCAAAGGAAATCTTTAACATCTGCCGCTATTTATAATGTCTGTTGAAGGGGCATATGATATGAAAAGTTAAGAGTTACTGCCACATACTCTTATACTTGTGTTTTTCGTTGTTTTGTTTTTTTCTTTTTTTGGCCAAACCACACCACAAACATTTTCTTTATTATAGTTATAATCAACATAATAATAATACAGCAAACATTTTAACACCTCAAGCTGCAATTTCAGTTTTAATATTTTTGATTTTGATTTAATTTTAGTTCAAGTTTTCGTTGCCTGTTTCAAGCGATGCAGATAGATAATACGTATATTTTACAAATTTTTTATAAAATTTTTTAGTATTTTGGGATTTTTATTGTATATTATTATTGCTCAGCAAAACAAAAACATAGCACCAATACAGATTTACGCAAGTTAGTGGCTATAAAAATATTACTTTAGCAAGAAAAACAATCGAATATGCGATTAGTGATCATTGATCATCATTCACCTGAAAAGTCCAAAGCGCCGAAAATATATGTTAGTTAATAAATACGTATTAATAAAAAAAATTTGAAGATTTCCGCTACAAGAGAAAATTTGCTTTCCTAATTTTCTTTGGTAGTTTTCTCATTGACCTCTGAATGCCCTCTGTATTTATGTTTGTCTGCTCCTTTTTTTATGGCTTTATTCAAAAACGATTAATAAAGTTTATTTAAAGTGATTATTTTTTCGAACAAATTGGTTGTTAGTGAATTTTATTCCAAAGTGATTATTATTTTGGCTAAAGTTTGTAACATTTTTAGACAGAAAGAATTGGACATGAGACAATATTCCAAGGGAACAAGAGAAAACTTAACATCAATTAATTTCAACTTACACGGCAGAATAGAAACAACGTGGTTTTTCGGGAGCCGCTACTCTCCCATTATAATCAGTAGGTTTAATGTTGGATTTTTATATGGGAAAATCGGTTAACACACGTTAACGCTTTTAATCGCTTGTGAATAAGACCAATAGTATTTAATATTAGGGAATCAACATTTTTGACTCTGTAAACGTTTTTGTATACATTTCTTTTGAAATTAGACCAACAGTTGTAGAAACTTTTGGGAATTATATTTCTTTGGCAAAAATTCTTTTTTTTATTTTTCAAGTTCTCTATTGATGACTTCGCGTACTGTGTGGACTCCAAATCCGGCTGAATATTTTTTCTTTTCGACGATATTATTTGATAAAATTGCTAAGTGCTGACACACAATTTTATTGCAAATTTGGGCATTCACCTTTGAAAGAAAACTGGTTCAGCGATATCATGTTCCCATATGTACAATAAAATGTTTCCCCGAAACTTTGTCTTGCGAAAAAATGTAGCTTTTTCGGGCGCTTTGTAGCTGGATGATTTAAAATTATGCTTTGCTTGCAATTCATTTCCTTCGACTGCAATATATGACTCGTCATTCATCAGGAATTTGTACTCTGATGACAAAAAAAAATTAAATTAAAAGTAAAGGGTAAACATTTGCCTGCATTTTTCTGAAATTTAAAAATATCGACGTCAATAATGTCACGTTGTGGTCTTTAGGGGCCGACACCTTTTTAAGACCACAATATTCTTTAAATATGACACAAGTGTAAACGCCTCTATTAAACGAATTCAATTGTTAACTTCGCCAAAAGGGCACATGCCATTCTCTGCTCTATCATCTGCTTTTAATGTTTTATCTTTATGAGTCTTTATACTCCATTATTTTCTAATAAAAATGCAAATCGATTGAAGTTAAAATAGTTCCTGTTTTTTTTTTTTTTTTGTTTTTATTTATTTTTTTGCTTTAAGTCTGACATTCAACTAAAGAAGCAAATAGATTAAAGTTGCAATTTTCTATATTTGAACTATAACTCCCTCCCTGCCTTTACTCTTCCAGTTTCTAGTTACTTCAACTAACTCCTCTTGCTCCATTATCTGGCAATAATAGTGCTGGTAATAAGAAACATCAAATAAGTACTTTTTATTTTTAACTCAATTTGTTTGAACACAAAAAAAAGAATTGTTTCCATTATCCAGGGACTTACAATATGTCAGCTGCTTATTGTACATATACGTTTGCTTGTCTCTCTGTTTGATTGTAATCATTGAATATGAAAGTAGTTCATCTGTGCAGCATGTGAAGCATCTATTTTAGTGCAACTCATTGAAAAGTATAACATTTTAACCCAAAAAGCTAAAATGAAATACTTTTTTTTTTATTAGCTGCAGAGTATTAAGGAAAATTTCGTTTAAATTTTTATTGTTGCTTTATGAATTTTATCCCCGAGTTTTTTAAATGAATTTTTTTAAGATTATTTCATGTAAATTTATTTAACTTTTAGTTAAATATAATGTTCACATAAATTTAGGTATTTGTTTTTTTTCTTCTTTTTGACATTATTAAAATTAAGTTGGGTTGGAAGAGCGATATTTGTTAACTTGCATGCATAAGTGTGTTGCAAAAAGTTTTAGTTAAGTAAATATTAGAAAATAGCGAAAAGCACTCGTATCAAGGGTATTCAGAATAGTCCAACTGAACGTGCGGGTTGGGTGTGTAAGACTTCAGCAGAAAAATTATTTCGGAATTCGGTAAATTTATGGCCGACCACCCAAATTAGTGAACATTTTTTTTACAAATTTCTATATCATCAAATATTTGGATAAATGCAACCTTCCAAAATATTCAAGTACAATTACAACAACGATATCAAAATAAAAGGGTTCAATTTGGTTTATATTAAATAAATATACAGTAGTATTCCGATTTAACGAACATTCGATTTAATGAACATCGCATTTAACGAACACCCTAATTATTATTTCTACTAAGTACAGTTCCTTATATTACGAATACAATTTTGATTTTGTGTACGAAAAACACGAAAATGATGAAGAGCTTGATGACACTGAAATTCTAAAGCCCAAAATAAAACATGAAAATCTCATTAACCACTTCGAAATTTGTATTAAATGGGCTCAGCAAAACAATTTTATTAAATCAAATTGAATACTTTGGTGAGAGCTTCAAGAAGATGCCATTGAAAATAATATCCATTCCATTCAGCAGACTGTTTTTGAAAAAAATTTTAAATAAATTATTTTTGTATTACGATGTTTTTATGAATTTTTCCTTTCCTTATATATATTTTTAAAGAAATACTTATTTAAAATTACTATAATTTTAATAAAATATAAAAAAAGACTATACATATTTATAGTTATGAATAAAATAGACGACGAATTTAATTTTTAATTTAGTACTAAATATAACGAACAATTCGCTTTAAGGAACAGGCCTGACAACAATTAGGTTCGTGAAATCGGAAAACTACTGTATTATGAAAATTAAAGTTATTTCTTAGTGCTTTTTATGGGGATTGCTTTAGTTTCTTAAATTTAATTAAATTTAGTTTCTTAAAATTTTAATCGCACGTTTTGCCATAATAAATATTTCATATATTTAGTAAAATGAGAATTATTTTATTAAAAACAAATTGAAATTGATTATTGTGGGGTATAGCGAGTTTCTGTTATTTCTATTCAATAAAAAAAGTTCGGTATCGAGTTTAGGTTTGATCTTAAAAATCTGCGGAAGTTCGGTTTCGTCTTCAGGCAGTTATAATGAACACTTTTTGAACAGACCGCTTGTAGCGTCCTTCAATATAAATATTGCTGCAGATGCTGTTTGCATGAGCATAAAGAGGAATTTTACTTTTTCCGAAAAGAAATTTTTTTTATGTTTTTCATTGCGAAAAACACCCCAATTTGCAGAATAAATTTTCTTTTAATTATTTTAATAAAGTAATTTGTATATATTGAAACGAATTGTTTGGCTCAAGTTCAAATCCCAGTTTACCCATTTCTTTTTCTCATTTTTTAGAAATTTTTTGATAAATTCATTGCAGTAATTTTGGTTAGTTGCCTTTTGGTTAAGAGAACTTTTCACTTAATAGCATGAAATTAATCATTTCCGTCACCATTCTCTAAAATCTCGTACAAATTCCTTTTTTAAGTGTCCTTTTTGTACCTCCACATTTGAGATAAATGCCCAAAACTTTTGGCATTTTAAAATTATTTTCATATAAAAGTTAACTTTAGCAGCGTTTTGACTTTACTGCTCAGAAATACATATTTTTTGTAATTATTATTCTCAAAACTTGTTTAAGTGCATTTTGTATATCTGCACATTTACCATATTTTTTGAAAGTTTTAAATTATTTTCATATAAAAAATCAAAGTTATTTCTTAGTGCTTTCATATAAACATCCAACTTAAGTCATTTGTAATTAATAATTATCGTATACAAGTCACAAAAATCGCAAGTTGTCATCATTCAAATTCATATATTTTGCTTGCATGTACATGCAAACATACATTTAAGATAACAGCATTTTTGACTTATCTGCACAAAAAATCGTGCAAAGTTCATTGAACAGCTAAATTAAAATTACTGTATTTTTATTTAAAGAGTACTATGTGAAACAAATTATTATTTATCAGACTACCAGAACGGATCGAGGTCGCTGCACCATCTCATTAGCGTTCTTTGTTCGATTTTAAAACTTTTGCATTTTTTTTTAAATCGCTTTTTTAAAACCCCTTCTACCCTGCGTTTAGACGTACAATTACTTGCATGTAACTTCTGTGTACGCATTATCAACGAAAATTTCGGAAAAAACCCCCCGACTATCTTGCAAGTTAATGTTCTTGAAAAATCCTTGCAAGTTGGGTTGAAAAATGGCTGCAAGTGCCGAAAGTTTAAGTGTTTAAACAAAATAAACTGAGTGCATTAATTTTTTTGAAGTTGCATGTCTACCAAATTCACCTTCTCTGCAATAACTTCCTATTTCGTAAAAGAATTGTTATTGAAAACATTATTAGAATACGAAAATTTATTCTTGTTTTCAATAAAAATTGTCACTCAAGAAAGTGTTTTCATTTTATAAAATCCACAAAAAGTGGAAATTGCCCAAAACACCTTCTGTACTTCTGCTATGAATACCCTTAATGTGTTGCAAATTTTTAGCCCACTCATAATTTTTGTGTACACTATTATTAAAAGTTTTTTAAAGTTTAACACACTTGTAATTTAGCAACAAAAAACTGTATTTTTTGTGGTTTTACGTTGTCGTATGTGACATCCTACACAGGTACTCACTCATGGGGTCTGGCCTGTTTGCTTTTCATCATCAACATCTGCATCGTCAAGTGAAATCCTACTTAAACTATAATTTGTCTTGCTGGCTGATATGAAACTAAGATGCGATCTGTTCAGGATTGTGTGTTGCTGTTGTAATTTATAGTAGACGCACCTTTCGCAAAAGTCATGTGACTTTGTGGCGACTATATTTTGGTTAGCAAATTTAAGCAGTAAAAATTAGCTAGTAAGCGAACAGGTTAAACTAAAACTAAATTCAAATCAAATAAATAATAAGCATCAACAAAACTATTTATCAGCAAAGAAAAAAAAAACATAAAGAAATGAGAAATGAAAAGCTTATTTGTCATCTGTGACAACAACCCACAACCCTTAAGATTAAATCTTGAAACTGTAACAACAGACGTCAATCAAAAATTTTCCAAATGCCCGTCTTTCGGGGGAAAATTAAATTTTGAAAACAAACTAAAAATTAATTCTCGTTAACATAATCCTGCTACAAATATTAATTGGCTACAAATATTTATATACGCGAGCATGAAGGCATGAAATAAATTCGTTATCAGCCAACTTTTGTTCGTTTTTCATTCCTTTTAAAATAGTGCTAAGAAGGCTTAACAACAAATGCCACTCGCTCGCTTTGCAACTTCAGTTGATTTTTCTTGACATGTGATGTTGTTTACAAAAATTAAGTTCTTTTTTTTTGTATGTATTTATTTTCAATTTTAAGCCCAAGTAAATATTGGCACGCGTTTTGACACTTGTCCAATGTGACCGAAGGGGGAAAGAAAAAAGAACCAACTGCTTAACGAAAATCACTAACATATTAATTTTATTTATACAAGTCTGGCATTATTTGAAATTCCTGAAAATGCCAATTATGTTTTAACTTTGAAATAATAAATATGTTGTATTAAATGAAAAATTCTGGGGTGGAATACAAATTGTGACGAAAAGGCAGAAATATTCAAACAGATTTAAGATATTTTTTATCTTTTCACAGAAAAAGGTAGACAAATTGGCAGAATAATGGCAGTGGAAACTTTCTTAAATTGTTAAAAAGAATGTTTACTTGCTGTCTCTCTCTCTCTCTCTCTCTGTTGAATGGTACCAAGGAAGTGTGTGAACCGTAGACAGCTTGAAAAATGGGATGCAGTTTCTGTACACTTGCGCACTTCGTCAGTAGTTTTTTATGTGGCACAAATTGGAGTTTAAAAGAAATACTTTTCGAGAAAACGGATTTCGGATTATCTAACATTTTTTTCAAAGACAGATTTCGAATACGTTTTTGTGCAAAAAACCCAGTTAGCCAGGTCTTATAGAAATTATCCAGCAAACGCTTGGCAATGACTTCCATTAAGACAACAAACTTTTCAACACAAACTTCATATCGTCTGTAGTACTTTACAGTAGTTATTAAATAACTTACTATTGACTTCAAAATATTTATGTACATCGCCATTAAGTGGTAAATTTTGGCCTCCAATGCTAACTCCTCCTTAAAGTAATGAGTTAAAATGCCAAATAAGAAGTGGTGGTGAAAAGTATGTATTTAACATGTTTACTTACATTTTAACTCATAACCAGGGAAAGTTTAAAAAAAACACGAAAATTTGATAAGAAGGCATGCAAAATGGCACAAAAATCGTTAAACATTTGAATTACAACTTGCCTGTTGAGTTCTTGTTAATAAAAGTAACTTTCTGTTGCTATTCATTTTGCTCTAGTCAATAGCACTCTCATTTATAAGATTATTATCTTGTTGTGCTATATTGCAATTAAATAAATAAATAAATAAATAAAATAAATAAATAAGCAAAATAGAGGGATAATAATACTTTTAACTTATTTTCGATATTAAAACTTTTCTGTAAAATAAAGGATGTTTGGCAATCGGTAGCAAAGTATTTTTGTATATAAATTTTTGTCACTGCTGAGGTGAATTAAATTTCACTAGCCCTGAGTGCTGATAGAATTTTTGACAAGCAGCAAATTGGAAGCATAGTATCACAAGACAAAGTAAATCACCGGCGTCGTTTTGAAAATTCGAGCCGTCGCCTAATACATTGAATTTTTACGGCTTTTAAATGTAGTTAGACTGAAAAATGTATTGTTTATTATAATATGCGATTATAATTGTACATCACACTAAACAATTTTTCTCTACAGCAGAATGTGTATAAAAAAGTTCTTTTAAAAATTTGTTGATTGGTGACGGCTTGTAGTCAAATGTTTTGCATCGTCGTCGCGGCCGCAGCAATTTTTTCATCAACTTGTTTTCGCAGACGTCAACATTTTATGTTGTCAAAAAAGATACAATTTGGCACAGCAGAAATATGAAATTTTTTCCCCACAAGCAAATATTTTTTTTACCATAGCACTTTGCTAACGATTGGCACACACCCAAAATTCTACTTTTTGAAAACATGGCCGTATCAGAATAAAACATTTTTTATACCTTAACGGGCCACTTTAAATTATTTTAAACTCACAAGGATAAATAAGAAATATTTATTTTTGATCCTAAAACTCTCGGTCTTTTTTTGTTTCCTTATAATAAAGTATACTTATAATAACGAAAAAAATTATTAACGGGTCTTAATTATGGTGATCGACTCGGTTTTCACAAGTTTTTAAAACCGCATTTTCTACAATACGGTTGTCGGCTTTTTCAAAATGTTGATTTTTTGAAAGTTGAATAGTCCGATTTTTCTACCATTAAAAAACCGGCTCAGTCGAATACTTTTCAATTTGTATATTTTTTAAATAAAAGTACTTTTGACTATATTAAAACTGAGACGAACGTTTTCTGTTGATTATCCAAGTATTTTTTTTAATGTAAAAGTTCTAGGTGTTTTTTGATTACTGCGAAATAAATTTTTGAAGTTGTAGCAGATGCCAATTGAATTGGCCTTGTTGCGTGCAATGGATATCAGACTGCATATTTGAAAATCTTTATTTAGTTTTTTTACACTTTGCTTCACATTTTATATATAGTTAGACCAAAAATGAATAAATGAACAATTTTGTTTAATTTAAAGGAAAAGCTAAACACGTTATAATGTCAATAGTAGAGTATTCCCTGCAAATATTTATTTTTTTTATAATATATGTAGTGACTTATTTACTTTTGAACAAGACAACTCAACACCTTTTTTTTACAAGAGTGTAAAAAATACATGCACTTGTATTTACTCCCGTTTGAATTTCTGTAACAAAGATTTTGTTTTTGATCGCAGGAGTCTAAAATTTTCCGTGAACATGTAGTTTAACGAACCATAATCAATCAAAAACTCTATGATATGAACGATATGAAGCTAATTTTTATGCTTAACCTTTAATTTGTATATTATTTTATAGTATTTGCATGAACTGTTAATTCTGTTTTAATAAAGCAAATAAAAATCAAAACTTTCCTTGAAAAAAAAAGAACCGGCTGAGCGGATTTTCCTGAATTTTAAAAGCCGTAACCGGATTTTTTAAATATTTGAACTATTCGAAAACCGGTTTCTGCAAAATGTCAAATAATCGATCACTCTAGTCTTTATATTATAAAATTTTGATTGCATGTTACAATAATTTGTTCAAATCAAAGAAAAATTTCAGTTATTTTGACATAAAACACACAGATGCAGAAACAGCTTCAACTTACGCATCCATTTGCTTTTTATTAAAATAATCAATATTTCTAGCTTTGCGTTTTGATTGAAAGATTTTATCAAATTTATAAAAAAATAAGTAAATTTTTCTAGAATATATTTCTCACATGACAATAAACATCAGTTTGCAGTTTTGTAACTGACTCTTGACTTCTTCGAAAACGACAAATTTGACATTTTTCATCATCAGGCAGCAGCAGTAATTGGTAATAAATTACGCTGCTAAGTTTTGTGATAGGTTTCATTCTAATTGCTGTGTGACATTTCTGACCATTTTCCTTGATATAAAAAAATAATTAATTTTAATTATGATGGGAGTATATCAAAAATTAATCGCTATTTAAAAAATTATGCTGTTAGGCTTTGTCTTAAATTTAATTCTAATCGGCGCAAGGACATGCAGATTTCTCATTTTTGTGATATTAATAAAATGTAAAAAGGAGTTTATTGAAGGTCACGCAAATTTGTGTGTTCGAAATTCTTTAAATGTGGAAGACTCAAAAAAGCTGTAATTAATATAAATAGTACGAAACGATTTCATAACATTTCATTAAGTCTGTCTGGTAGACAGGCGTTCTGTATACACATGTGCTCATTAAAATAGGTACCTTGATATACCTGTTACAATTTATAAAGAATTTCAAAAAATTTTGAAGTTCTTTGAAATAAGATATCAAGACCAATAATAAATTTGATAATTGTTACAATTTATTTTAAATTTTTAATCGCACCTTTTCCCAAAATTAATTGTTCAATTCACAAGCTCGTGTCAACGTCGTATGTGTTGTGTATTCGTCTAATTATACAGTAATGTATTTTTGTTGTTGGTAATTTTCATACAAAAGTGTTTGAATTTTATATGTTTTTTATTTATTGTATTGAGGGCAGGTGTGGAAAAATTCTACTTGTCAGATTAATTTGTGAAAATCTTTTAAATATGTGATAAATAAATCCAGAAAATACAGTCTTCTTAATGAGAAATATATGTATACTTGATTCATTTCAATCTAATATGCAACCCATTCTAATCAAAATTGTTTGTCGCGAAAAAGTTATTGACTATTTCGGGTAAAATTAGAATTCCCGTATCTGGTTCAATTTCATGGTATCAACTGAATTTATTGTTGACTATTGTGGAAGAAGAAAATTAAATTAAGATGCACTTACTTGAATCAATCATTAACATATCCAAATTATATTGGTGGAATAAAGCATTAATTAATTTATTTTCTTTTCAGTTTTACTTTTCATGTTTTTTTATATTTGATAAAATGAAATTTGTAAATTATTTACTCACAATGAATTGACTACATTGAATTGGCATTTAAAATGTGACAAAATGACGATACAACAAATTTGTCTGTTCACAAGCACATACACAAATACGAGTATCGTGTTTTTTAAACGATAAGCCATACGACTGAGCTTGTGAATTTAATAAATATTTTACATATTTAGTAAAATAACAATATTTAGGAATATAACAATATTTGAATAAATTTGAAAAATATGAATTTTGGGAAAAAGTGCGATTAGAAATTTAAAATACTAAAATTTTATCAATTCTCAGAAAAAGCACCAGTAACAATTTATGTTCTTTTTTTTAGTGTCGACTCTTTTTTTTTGCAAAATTTACATGGTTTTAATTGTCATTACTTTTTTGTCTTAGCATAAGAAATTCCATTATTTGTAGTCAACTTTATTCGCTTTTAGAGAAATTTTTTTTGCAAAATTCTTTTTTTTGCTTGAAGTTCTTCAGCTAAATGCCTTCTTAGAGTTATATTAAGTAGATTTTCAGCTTTCATAAAATAAATAACTCATCTTCATTCTAGACATTCTGCTTGACCGACCTGCATTTATTGAAAACATTGTAGGAACTGCAAAACGAATGCCAACAGACTGACAAACTTATAAAATCCCCTTGATATCGTATGTGGTGAATGGAATAAACTAGAAAAACATTTGATTAGATTTTAACTTTAATAGTCAAATATGTTCGAATAGAAAAGCTAACGAAATAAAAAAGTTTTTTTTTTCAAAACATCACATTGTGAAATGTCTAGACCAGTCAGTAGTGATAGATGAGACCAAAAGCAATTGATGACATATTATCACAAGATAGAAAACACATGTCATAAATGACGCAATGAAAAAAAAAACAAACAATGACCATGACAAAAAAACGAAAATTTCAGTAGCAAACAAATAAAAATAATAATAACTAAAAGCTCCTGGCATACACAGATGATAGATAGTATTACTTGGTGCTGACTGCTGAATAACAAGATGACTTTTGCTGATAATAAAATATATAAAAAAAACAACAACTGGCAGGAAGGTATTTTATTTTAACTTCATCATGATAAAGCAAGGGACTTAATACACTCTCAGATATTCACTAATTTATTTTGGTAACAAAAGCCCCAAAATTCATGTAAATGTGATTGAAGAGAAGAGGAAGTTCATTAAATTAAATCATATTTAAAATCTTTTAAATTATCATGCAATTTTTTTAAACAAACTTTTAATTATACTGAATATTGCTAACAATTCTAAGAACATTTTTCTTATCTCTTTGTATTTTTATTTCGGTGTCATTAATCTTGGGGAATTTTTATTCAAAATGTTTTGATAGTTTTTTGTAAGTTTATTCTGCAAAAAAAAAAAGAAAAAAAAATACTCTCAGAGGAACTTAAAAAAAAACTCTTACAAACTGTTAAAGACCAAATTAATCATCGTAATGCTACGTTCGCTACACACTTACACTGAATTAAAGCGAAAATGAAAGGAGTGGGTGATGCTGACTTGAACATACTCTTCAACCAAGATTATGAACCCAAGGAGTGTACATATATTTTTTAATTTACTGGGGTATACGAGTATGAATCGGATGTTATGAGGAGTTTACCATTGTAGACTCATCTGACTTTTACAAATTTTTTTCTAACAACTATGTATTATAAAATACTTTTAAAATATTTATTAATTCTTATAGCATGGTCTTAAAGACAGAAAGATATAAAAATTATATTCTTGGATTCCTTAACAGCAGTCGCGGATCGAACCCGAGGTTCAAGGAGAAGCTGTTTTAGATAAAATATAAATTTTCTAAAGTTTTCTGCAGCAATGCTATGAAAATAATGTGTGTTTTATTCCTTTAACTTTTTCTGCTCGCCTGGACCTTTAGTTTTCGTTTTCTTGCATTTCTGTTGAGCTGCTAAAAGTAAATACCAAAAATTATATGCTTCATACAAAAGTACCGTCACCCCTTCCTCCTCCAAAAACTTGAACTGGGTTCACGCATGTAGGGCTATAAAATACCGCTTCTGTGCCGAAGAAATATCGGTCTCCACCCAAAAAATGTAAAAGTGAGAGAAGAACGCTCCAGATTTGAAGATTACTAAAAAATGTTCCCAATTATTAAATAAATTTTGCCACACCCAAAAATACAGCCAGAATTACTTAGTATGCAGTTTGTGGTTATATGACATCGCTTTTAAAAGTTTCGCTGCTGCTTTATTTTCCTATTTGGCGTCAAACTACAAATGGCACGTATGATGTCGGCGGTCCTTCCCTTCAATTATAAAATTTATGTATAATTTACAATGTTTTCGTTCAAATTAATTGGTATATTATTCAAATTTCTTTTTATGCAAATTTTCGATTTTTTTGAAGTTCTATTTTTAAAAAGTTTAAATTTTTTTTTTCAACATAAAAAATGTACTGTTGTGATTAATTCATGATATTTTATCGTTATTTACACTTTTGCGTAATTTTTCGATTTGAAAATGAACTTTTCTGTTTGTGAATTAATTTTTCTTTAAATTTTGCAAAATTGCGATAAACGAAATTTTTGTGCAAAATGCAGCTCTTTTCTTAAAAGAGAGCAATTTAAGTTTTTTGAGTAACATCTGACTTATTGTTATATGTAACGAATTTTATTTGTAAAAAAAACTAAAATAACTATAAAAAAATGGTTACCTCAACTATATTATAGCTGTGGCAGATAATATGGTTGTAACAAAAACAATATTGTTTTTTTAACTATTTTTGTTAAAATTTAGGCACTCGTAACAAACTCTAGTTTTAAAATTACTCATCTAAAGATTATAACAATTCACACCAGTTGCAACACGATTAGACAACAACAAAAGTTTTGTTAATATATAATAATGTTTTTGTTCATTTGCCTTGATACTTACTGTTCTGTCGGGAATTATATAATGAACACGTGGGACCATATTTTCGTTACTCTTTGTAAATTTTGAGCCATATTATAAACATATTACTCTATCCCTTATTATAAATGTCAAAGTCGAAATTTAGGCGTCTTGGATTAGAAAAATGTGTGCATGATTTTTTTAATCTTGCAAAAATAGTCGCAGTTGAAAATTCGATTTCGGCCCATAATAATAAATGATTATGTTTATATTTTTTTGGGGTTTAAGTGAATGAATTTAAGGTAAAATATTATAATTGAAATAGTCAGCAATATGATTTATATTGTCCATATAATTTAATCATAATATGTTGCCTTTGGATTACGTTCAGAATGCTACTACTGGTAAAGAACTAGAATTGGTGAGCAAAGTAGGTGCTGTTTTTATATCAAAATTTAACTCTTGCGCCAAATGGTGCTTTTTTGTAAGAAACTGCAAATTTTGTTTGAGGTTTGTCTTAAACAAAATTGGCGAGCGTTCTTTGTGTTAAAGTCGCTATTTACCTTCCACCCAGTGTAGGGCATTAAAAGACAAGCAAACAAGGAAGGCGCTTTCATTGAAGTTCAAACTAAAACTGATTTCAGATATTTTTTATTCTTTGTCTTTCAGCCGTGCGCTTGGTATTTTAACCTCTTTTTTTACCTGAAAGCTAAAGACCACAAGCTTAAATGGCATAAAGAAAAAAAGTGGCATTTAAAGTTGGCGGCAACTTTCTGGCAAACTACAAAGTGTTGAAGTTAAGAAATCTTATGAAAATGCTCCCGTTTTCTTGTGTAAATTTCGCAAAAATTTGTTTAAAGCAACATTTGGCAAACTGGGTCAAAAGTATTAGCGAAGAAAGATTGAAAAAAGTTATATATATTTTTCTTTTTTCTACAAGTCTAACTTTGTTTTAGTTTTGATTAAATTTATTCGATAATAAAGTGCTAAAATAGACAAAGAAAAAATAATGCTACATAAAAGTATATTATTTCTAAAATTTTAAATGTGAAAAGTAGTTTTCGTTGGTAAATATTAAATTTTATAAATATAATATATTTAATAATTAGGCTTAACTATTTTCAATATTATCAGCTTTTTGTTATAAGAAAATCAAGATACCAAAAAAATGTTTTTTTATTTAAAATCAATGACAGATGTAACGTGTCGTCTTTATCATGACAGATGACAAGCGATCATTATTTTTGTCATCATACCAAGCCAAGGCAAAATGAACTTGGAAAAATAAAGAAATCATCATAACAATATTCAATAATAATAGCAAACAAAATACAATGAAAATAGCAACTTCAGCAACAACATCAGGGATAAGAACAGACCGTAAATAAGACAACAACGTTACAGAACCAACAACATCTTCAACAAAAGCAAAACACAATCAGCATTAAGGAACAGTGGGCCCATAACAAAGTAAATGGTTAGATTGATCAAATGTTTCTCTACTATACGGTGCCATACAGAGAAACAATTATGATAAAAGAAATGTCAAACAATAATTTCTTTTCAGTAAATAAGTTTTACTGTCTCAGTTAATTTTTTCCTTTTTTTTTTTTTTGCTGACAACTTTCTAAAAGTTTTAAACTTTGCATTTGCATTAGCTTAAATTCATACTTTCTTTTCATAAAGATCAATTTAAAAACATAAGTGTCTTAAAATTTTATTGTTAAAAACACTAGTTCGTGTAAAAATATTAAAAACAGCAAAAATGGCAAAGAGAATAGAAAATTATGCTTTTAAACATATTTTATATTGACTAAAACAAAAAGTTGGCTTGCTAAATTACAAAATATTTAATAAATAGTATTTGTTAAGCTCCAAAAGCTCGGGTTTAATTTTCTTCGAGTGAGAAATATGTAAATACCTTTTGGTTCAAACAAGTTCAAAGATCTTTGCTGTGACAGCGATCACCGGTATTAACGAAAACAATAAAAAAGTGTTGATGGTTTCGATATATTCAAGATTTTTTTAAACGCAAGAGTAAAATCTAAAACCTAATAACAGAATAATTGAGTAAACAATTCCAGAATGATTGAAATTCAAAGTAGAATTCTCGTGCATGAGAAAAAAGTACACTTAACGAAAAAATAGATGAATACTTGGCAATAAAATGTAAAATTTAATGATTAACAGAAACTAATAGATAATATATAAAAATAGTAAAAAAAAAGAATGAAAGATTTGTTGAACTGGGCTCAACTATAATTTTGTTGCTTCAGTAATATTTTTTCTATGAACATTTCTTTTTATTAAAATGTTTTATTCACGAATCTTATAAGCTAAATAGTACAATGTTATGGGATTTTGATTACGTACTACAAAAATTAAATCTAATAATTGAATAAGGAAACAATATAGTACAGTATTAAGAAAAATTTGTTACTAAAAACCTCTTACAAACCTTAAAATGTTATATTGAAATCTGGTAAAACAGATTTCAATATAACAGATTCGTTTTAACAAAAGATTCTCAGCGACTTTTAGTAAATTTCTTAAGCCCGTATTCTCAGTCTTTAGTTAACTAATGACAGTGCTTTAACTAACGACTTTTCATATAAATGTCATTGGTTAAACGTTTCAGATTAATCGGTTAATTGGTTATGATGACATTTTAGTCCTTTTTTGATTTTTACAAGTTCTGAACTTTTCCAACAGTTTCATGTAATTTCTTTAGATTAAAATAAACATGAATCAAGTTTTCTTCAAATACCAAAAAATATATAAAATTTTGTGTCCTCGATTAATCGACCCAGAGTACAAATTCAATCGTTAATCGAAAATAGCTAATTTAAATCAATCCAACAGCTGATCGGGTAATAGTTAATTGTTTAACCGATTAACGTTTAGCCGATTGAATCCCTTAGTATGAACTGATTTGTGGAAAACGGATTTATAAATTTTGACATTTTGCTAGTTCAGCATAAATGAAAAATTTGCATCGTATAGTCAGTGGTGATGCTAAACAGATCCTCTACAATTCATGGACATCCTTAAAATATGGACCGTTCTATCAACACAGTAACCACATATTGGCGGAAGAATGGGAAAAGTATTTATTTTATCATAAAGAAAAACAAAGATTTATTTGTTGTCCTAAAAACATTTCCTTCTCCAAGATTTCTAAGATTTAAGTTACAACTAATTATTAAAAAATATAGTAATAATTAATATTTTATTTATTTATTTATTTTGTTTATATATATAATATCCCTGCAGACAGTTAAACAATAAATAATTATTTATTTATTATTTATTTTGTCTATAGATATGAAATACAAAATTATTGGTTATTTAACAGGACGATAATTTTAAGTTTAATAACATTTAAAACTAAAAGAAAAATATATAATTATATAAAATTTATTAAATTGACTGCACATTCTTCTAAATGGATCAGCATTGGCATAATTTGATCTGAATAATTTAATTGCTGGCAATTCAAAGTGTCGAGATGGACGATGTGGAACATTAAACGAAATGTTATCAAGCAGGAAATTAGAACAAATATCGCCATTAATTAAATTTAATATAAACGACACATTCAATATAGTCCTTCGGCTTTTAAGAGTTGAAAGTTTGATGAGAGCAAGACGGCTAGTGCATGACGGAAGATCTAATGGGTTCCACTGTAGACCACGAAGGCAGAATAACAAAAATTGCTTTTGTACAGATTCAATGTAATTGTTGTGAGTCATGAATATAGGATCCTAAACTATAGATGCATATTCTAGGACAGGACTGACGATGGAAACATAAAGTTGCTTTGTAACATATGAGTCCTTAAATTCTTTTGCCTATCGTTTGATAAAACTAAGAATAAAACGTGCTTTATTTAGAGTTATGGAAATATGATTAATAAAGTTCAACTCAGCATCCGACAAAACTCCAAGATCCAACATTGTAACACAATTTTCTAGCAGGTGGTTCCCCAAAGAATAATTTACTTTTATATGATTTCCTTTGTAGTAAGACATATTCGTAGGTTTATATTTTTTTCGAGTTAAACAGCATCAAATTTAAATTACACCATGATTGAAATGAGTCCAAATCTTGTTAAAGTAGACTGTGATCTGCATATTGTTTAAAACTTAGGAAAATCTTTATATCTTCAGCATACATTAAAACGTTGGAAAATTTAATCACGTAAGGAAGATCAATTATAAAAAGAGTAAACATCATTCATCCTAGATGACTTCTTTGTGGCACTTCAGATAAAAGATCTATCGATTTAGATGTGACGTTTTTAAAACGGACACATTGTTTTCGATTTAAAAAATATGACTCAATTCATTAGAGAGAGTTATATGAAAACCCCTTTGTCTTAAGTTTCTTCAAGAGCAGTTTATGGTTTACCTTGTCAAACGCCTTGCTAAAATCAGCCTATACGATGTCAGTTTGTTTCCGTTGCACAAAACCTCGATTTATAATGGTTGTTAGTTGTAAAAGATTTGTTGTATTAGAACAGCCTTTTCGAAAGCCATGTTAGATGACAATAGACATGATACAAAAATATAAAAATATGTAGCAAGTTTCACTACTTACAACTTAATATATTTTTCACTTTCTCGGTGTCCTGACCCACTGTTCCGATATTGAACACAATTGACAATACATTTTAAGTGACATCCGTAAGAAATTCTTAACATATGATGAAAACAAAGTTTTATATTTAAAATACAAGAGTAAAACAACAGTTTAGTTGTGCACTTTACAAGATAGTTGTTCGCTTGCCTCTCAGTCGTACTGTAACATGAATTTATTTGCAGGGCACTGAAAACTGATTTCAGAAATTATATGATTTTATATATGAGTAAAAGATATTTGATTAAAACAGAATATTCAATATGCATAATATTTTTCGGATTCGATTTTCAAATATTATATTTTTAATGCAATACAAATTTTTTTTAATCAAAAATAATAAATAATTTTTATGAGGACCATATAAATTTTCCTCTAGGCCAGACACTAATTCAAACTGGAAAATTCCATGATGACATGATTCTTAATTTTTATTCTTTGATTTTTCCTTGTTGTTGTTGACGACATTTGCTCACAAATGCCTTCAGGCTTAAAATTACGAATGAGAATTCAAAACGTAATGACAGTACTTGCCCTCGTCTCTCTGGCCAATAAAATAGCAATCATGTCAATAAGACATGAGTCGTCTAAACGCAGACTTACTAATCTAAATGTAGACATATAAATGTATCAGGTATTTCGACTATTTCTTTTTTAATTAAATTAGATTAATGAATTCATTCGTCTCATTTTCTACATAATTTTAAATATTTAATCGTTTGGTCGAATACTCATTATGCGGTTACCTAAACTTAATGAAAAATTAAAAAAACAATTGATTAATTTTTCAATTGATTATCAGGTCTTAATTGTATATCTTTGGATAATTTTAATTCTTTATCTAAATTATTTCTTTTATTGACTTTAACTCAACTTTAAAAAATAACTTTGAAAAAACTAATAATTAAGATCGATGAATAATTTTGAAATCAATTATTTAATTTTTGTATTTCATAAAATTTAAACATTTTTTCGGATAAATTTTAATTATTTATTTTATATTAATTTTAAATTTATTTCACAATATAACTTGAAGCAAACTGAATAACTTAAATAAGCCACTACTTTAATTTTGTGTTTTGTAATATGAATTTGAAAAGAGTTTCTAAAGAGTTTTTTATAATGTACTTTCTTTAATTATTTTTCTTGGTTGATTCTAATTTTACTTTATTAAATAACTTTGTTTAAAATCGATAATTAAAATAATCTATATTTTTTATTGTTTAAAATGCCTATTCCATTAGCTTCTAATTAGTTTTGTCAAATTTTTTCTTAATTGATTCTAAGTTTATTTTATAAAATAAATTCAAATAAATTTATTACTTGAAATAATCGCTTAGTTTTTGCTTCGATTCTTTTTAATTTTTTACTTTGTATGTTATAACATTTAAAACAACTTTACGACACGACTTTGCATCTATATTAGCATTAATCTTTCAAATAGCTTAAATTTTTTTAATCGATTAATTTTTTTATCATTTGATTTATTAATCGATTATTTTTTTAATCGATTAAAACTTAAAATTTTTTCATTTAAAATAATAAAAAAATTGGATAATTTTCAGTAAGGCATTTAATTTATTTTTTTATTGGTTTTATTTTCATTTCATCAAATGAGTGTTACTAAATAACTTCAATTCATTTTACTCAATAGACGTCACTAGTTTTCCAAAAACTTCTTTGTGTTGCCATAATAATGTCATATGCATTGCGGCTGTTGGCATTGCTGCAACTACATATTTACGAATACATCGCAAACAAATACAAATGACACAAAAAACCGCGAACTTCATTCATACGACAAAGTCTAAATCTTTTTACATGCCCCCAACTCTCTGCTGGAGTCATCATCATGGGTGCACTTTTTTCAGCGAATGTAGATGATGTTGATGTCCATGTATGTAAACGTTGATGACGTGTATGGCATCTCTGAATCGAAGTGTCGTTAAAGTATGATTTTAGCAAAAAGAAACCTTTCGACTGAAACTATACACGATAAAACTGAATTATTAGCAAAAATTTATGTACGAAATGTCTACATTAATGTTCTTTCTGCATCTTGCGGCTGGCTGTTCATTTGTTTAACGTTTTTTTCTTTTTGGTTTCTGACTGACTACATTGTCGCATTGGAGAACTAAAATTCAAGTGAAATAAACCGCACCGCATCTTAATGGCTGAATTG
Source organism: Gymnocheta viridis (assembly GCA_956483585.1). Classification (NCBI taxonomy): domain Eukaryota; kingdom Metazoa; phylum Arthropoda; class Insecta; order Diptera; family Tachinidae; genus Gymnocheta; species Gymnocheta viridis. The sequence continues at coordinate 55,615,405 of OY101443.1, read as the reverse complement.
TGTGAACGAACATGCAACACGGCGAAGAAAACCTGCATGATTTTAATAAACCAAGTACATTAACGGCAACAACAAAATCCATTCAATCGCACACAATCGATATGCATTCGAATAAATTTGAATGCACTAACACTTAAACAAATATCCTCTCTCACTTGCACATTTGGTTTAAAATAATATTGTGCGGTTAAGTAGAAGTTCATATTAGTTTTTGCTCAATGGAAAAGTAGGCAAACAGTAGAATAATATTATTTAAAAAAAATTAAATATAGATAAATGCTTTTGTATGCAAATTAAACATTTGGTTAAACTTGTCATTTTAATCGATTAAGAAACAAATGAAGCAAACATAAAATCCTTTACACAGTCTGTAGAGTGGGAAAATATTCAAAAGGAGAATGGAATATATTAATGTTATTTATGTATTTATATCTTTCAAAACAATCACTAATTAAATGCTGATTTAGTTCGCCGGGGCATCTTAACGAAGACCTTTACTTTCACAAAAGTTATTTGGAAAAGTGCCCAGCAATAACTTTGATGGCAAAGTAATGAGTTAAAAATCTAACAAACAAATGAAGCGCATACTTTTCAGTAGCACATACTTTTCTAGCGTTGCAACTCGTTACCGCAACATGTCGATGTCATTGGAGTCAGGTAGTTACCACATCGGATAGCAAATGAAATCCACTGAACCTAATACATATTAAATATTTATTGTATTGAGCTCATGTTTTTGAAATTAGTATCGTGTTTTATGCCGAGTTTTACGCACTAGAAACTTGTTTTCACGAACACACACGCAAGTAATTTAAAAAAATCAACTTTGCTTCACCAGGCGTTGAACTGCCGATAAGAGCAGGCTTTACTACTGTTCAACTGAGGAAACAGTTTGCTTGTTTTATTTACTGGTAAGTAGTTATATACCTACTCCACACTAATACTGACGGTAAGTAAGAAAAGCATGTTGTTTTCAATAAAAGTCATAACAATATTTTTTGCTACTAATTTAAAAAAGGCTACTAAAAAAAATACAGAAAATTATTTAAAATTTCCACTTAAACTTATCAGTTTATTTTGCCTAGCAGGACTATAATCAGCCAAATAATTATGCCACTATTTATTATTTCATACCTGATATAATAAATAGTGCTGCTGATAAGTTGTTGTAATCATTGTAAATTTACTTAATCTTTTTATCCTTTTTAATTAATTGAAACATGTAGCTTTTATTTTATTTCCTTTTGACTATTTTATACTTAAGTGTAAATTTTATGTTGCCTTCAAGAGGCCCAAACAAAAGCGCCAACAAATTATCAACATCCTCGTGTTCACGTTTAAGATTAGCCCGACATAACATTTGCAAAAAAAAAATAACAAAAAAAAAATAACAAAAACACATTACTGGCCAGTAACAATGTATTTGTTTCTGTACGGACAATATATGGTCTTGTCATGCAATCTCTCTTTTTGGGTGAATTTAAGTCATAAAACTATACTTAATTTAATGAAGCTCATTTTATTACAACTAAATGGTGATAATGGTAAGAAACTGTAGGGTGTTTACAGGTGCGTGCGTGTGCTGTCCTCCCTAACAGTGGCAATTGAAATAATAATTTTCATCAAAACTGAATTACTTAAGCAGATTAATTTTAAAATGTTTTCTATATGTTTGCGATTATACCCCTCTTAGGTCGACTTTACATATAAATATTTCCTTAAAACTGTCAGCACATTATCCTTATAATGTCCAGTAAAGCTCATAAAACTTCTCTTTAAAACTTGTTGTAGTCCTGTAAAAACTATTTAGACAACATTTAAATACTTTTTATGCGTATTTATGTGCATAATAAAATTTTACTCAACTTTGTTTTTGTTTTTTTGTTGGCTCTTGGTCTACTTAACTTTTTTTTTTATAGAATTTAGTTAAATCGAGTTAAGTACATAATTTTGTTGTTGTGCCGTTGGTAAACTTCTACAAGCGGCTTAAATTCATAAAGATAAACTTTATTATTTTATTTAAGATTAAAACGGTAACTAAATACGAGTTGGAGATTGTTTTGTATTGTAAGGATTTTGATAAAAAAATTGTGCACGATTTAATTTTCACATTTTAGTATGAAAAAAAAGAATGAATTAAAAAGTGTAGGCGGCTTTATATGGAACTTGATTGTAACATGTAGAAGAAATGTTTCGAATACAGCAAATGTACAAATTAATATGCGGCCATAAATCTTAATGAACGAATTTAAATGTTTAATTTGATTTAGATAAAATTTTATAAGTACATACATATGTATATTAAATTATACGACACGAATAATCACACAGATATTTTCTTTCGCGAATTTGCTAACACTTTTGGATTTAAGTGGAATTAAATGAACATTCTTTATGTCAATACAGAACTGAGACTTAGTCAATCTCCAGCTGCTGTCTATAGAAAATTTCTTTGGCATGGTCAATAAATCAATCCTTAAAGTAAAATTTGCTGTATATATCACCGTAGTTGCTGGCAATTTAGTGTGATCCAGCTTTATTTAAAACAACACATTAAAAATTACTTTGTTGAAGACCTTTAAAATATTTTTTTTGGTACAAATCTTAAGTCAATTCACACAGCTATTGTTTTATTATATTTTAGCACAAAAACAATTACAAATGACTTGTAATTTTTAATAAATTTTAGCTCAAAGGCATTTATTTGTTTAATTCACACTTTAAACAAGCACGACATTATAGTCCGTTAAATATCGACAAAATGTGGTTTTAAGTTAAACTTTAATTTGTTTTCATTTCAGTTTTATTTTATATTTCCCAGCTAATTTTGATTAATAGTTTTTGGCACATTTTGACAGTTGTGGCTGTCATATGGAGATGAAAACAAAAAAAAACAACAAACAATACCAACCAAATTACTGAAGTATGTTTTTTGAAGTTTAAAAATATGCTTCGAAATATTTTTTCAATTCATAGCCTATTGCATGAGTTGTAAGTTGCACAAATGTTGTTGAAAGTTTCCCATTACAAACATGTCTCTCTTAAAATGTTTATATAAAAAAAAATATCAAATACGTTTATACTCATAGAAAAGGTTGTGAGTTATAAAATTCTTTAAAATGTTTGCTCAATTTACAATCTATTGTAAATCTATTTAGAAACCGGTTTATGGGCAAATTACCAACAACATTAATACAACTTACAACTCTTACAATAGGTTATGAATAGGGCCTATATTTCTTTCAAAAAGGGGTGTTTCTATTATAACAACGAATTTGTTACGGCGAGACATATAATATTAATAGTGATATTTATATTTTTGTAGTTTTGCATTTTCATTTTTTATTTGTGGGAATTTTATGTATAAACAGCTGTTTTTTACATTTTTTACATGATTAGTTTGAAATGTATCCCTCCCTCCCTTTTGGCAGTTTTTTTTTAATGGGAATTTATGTCAGCAAAATTTATTAAAAATCATTTCCTTGCTTTAGACAGGAACGCATTAGTTTATTGAATTGTTGGGCGCTAAGCTTTCAAATATGTCTTTATTTATGATAGACTAACAACAATCATAAAACAAAGTCAAGAACATAAATGTTTTAAAAGTAACAGCTTATTGTCTGATCTAAATTGTTGATTTCCTCATAAGCATGTTTCTGTGCAAATGTTAATTTACAAGTTTCTGTCACCATTTACTCGACATACAACTCATGCAATGAAATTCGTTCGAATGGGGCAAACTATTTAAGAAAATCCCGAGGTCAAACAAAAATTTTCCGGAAAGAAATTTGAATGTAACTATAATTTAAAATTTTACATATGATATTATTACTTTCGTTCGTTGCAACAATAAAGTAATTAAGGCAAACAACATTATTATCAGCCATGTCTTTCACTAGATCTTTCCACACATCGTTTAGTCCCATGCATTAAAATTGTGATTTATGATAACGAGTTTTCCCGTTTTATATAAATATTTAATCTAAATAACCGTTAACCATTTACAACCGTCACACACATCCTTCATGCTCATACATGTCACAAATCCATATTAATTCGTATTTAGTTTCACATAAAGTCTTCCGATAGACTTAAAAAAAAACTTAATATCAAAATTTTGGCGCCAATAATTTAAAAAAGTATTTAACTAACATTTTTGCTACCTGTTTTTTACATCTTTTTTGTTCATTTTGGTTGTCTTTCAGTGGCTGCTAAAATGTGCAAGCGGAGATTTAATGTTTGATTTCAGATTAGGGGACCCACATAAAAATGTCTGAACTCAAACACGTTCATTTACATTAATAAAGTTTAAAAAATAATCATAATCAACTGAAAAAAGAGTAAAATATTAAATGGTGGCAGCAGGTAACACCAAGTAATTTTGTTTTCTTTTACTTAAACGTAAATTCACAATTTGGTGGAGTAAATTTTCTTTAAAAATATTTTCAGCAAATTCAGGATTTTTTTGTAGGAAATATTTCTTACCGAAGAATTTTGTTTGGAAAGTGTAAAGTTTTTCAGTTTCTAAAAACTGGCATAAGAATTCAGCACAAAAGTTGCATGCAAACTTTAATTTTTAGTCCTGTGTAATTAATCGTAAACAGTTTCGACCGAAAATGCTTTCTTTGAATAAAAAATGCTGCGTAGGAGCAGAGATATATTCTATACAAAATGTGAAAATGATACGGCCAAGAAGCCTAAAAATTTTGAAAAAGAAAATGTTGCCAAAAATCATATAATCCATAGAATATATTCGTTGCAAGATATACAAATGTTGATGCTAATTTCTTTATAAAAACTTTATATAAATATGTTTTAGTGGAAAATAACAACAACATTTATGCAATATACATCTCATACGAAAGATTGTGGTTGAACAAATATTTATGATTAAAGTTGATCAACAAAAATTGTAAGTTATACATTTATAAAAATATAAGAACTTTATTTTATTAAAGCTTAAATTTTTTTATTTATTTTTTGTTAAAAATGTTGCACTTACTCAACAAGCTCTCTCTCTATCGTAAATGAATTCGTGTATGAAAATATTGAGCTGAAACTTTAATAGAAAATGTTGTTTTAAATATGAGGGAGGTATTTTCAAAAAATAAAAAATAAAAAATAAACTGGATTAAACATTTCTTATTTTTAGAAAATATGTTGCAAAGAAACTTAAATAAAAAATGTAGCTTTGACATTGAGATACATTTTCTAACATCAAACAATCCTTAAGAATTTGTTTTTATTGAAAATATTGCACTGATTTTGCATTCAAATGCTCTTTGTAATTGATAAAGAATTTAAAGCAAATGTTGCTTCAAAACTTCAATACGAAATTTTACTTTGAAAATAAAGAACATTGACCATTAGTAAAGGAATCACAAATTATATTCCCTAAGTGTTTTTAAAAAATTAATTAGAACTAATATATACCCAACAGTTCAAACTCAAAGAGTTTTCCCCTAAAAAAATTAAACAAATGTTTGTAACATATGAAAAGATGTCTGCGATAAACACCATAAATGTTGCTGAGATATGTCAATAAAAAATTTTGCTTTCACGTGTTTCTAAAAGTTTTAATGAAACTGGTGTGTAAGTCCAACAGTTCAAACTCAAAGAGTTTTCCCTTAAAAAAATATTAAAAATGTGTGAAACATTTGAAAAGATATCTGCGATAAACAAATATTAGTTAACAACATTTTACGAAGAAAATGTTGCTGAGATATTTCAATAAAAAATTATGCTTTTAATACAAAAAAATGCTTCTAGTCTATTTTTCAAATTGAGAGATTTTTATTGAACAATTTGGGCAAACACTGAAAAGTTTTCTGTTAATAAAAATAATGCTTACAAATTTAAAAAAAATTTTTTCTTAAATGTTGTTAAATATTGAAAAACTTTCACGAAAACGAAATAATAAATAAAAACCCAAGACCAAAATTGATTATTTAATTTGGGGGAGTTGGCTTGCTTACATTGTTTAAAATTTCAATTTGAAATTTTGTTTAACTTATAATTTTTTTCTATTATATATTTTCTGTGATCCTTTTCAAAGAACTCATTTAATAACTGAGAAACTGGAATATTTTAAATTAGAGCTGTTGTTTTATATCTCTTAAGATTTTTTTTTCACTAAAGCATGGTACTCTGTTCATCATTTCGTACGAACTGCTGTCAAAAGTCCATATAAGAAAAATTCATGCGAAATAATTGCAAAATAATATGGCCGAAGTTGTACTCTGTTCAGCTTGTGTAAACATACGAAATGTTTCTGGCAGCATTATTTTTTCTACCACAACATGTTTCTGGCAACATATTTTCCAACTGCGAAATAATGTAAGCACCACTTATTTCGTGCGGAATTGCAAACAACAGATGATCAGATATTTCTGGGCGTTGTGGTTTTAATTTTAAGTTTGCTGCCCAGAAATAATTAAAATAATGGAAAATAATGTAAATATAATATAAAATGAAGGTGAGTGCTTGTTGCAGAACGTGTGTATTCAATGAGCTCCTCCGCAGCAGCTGCGAGATGTATTAATTGATACATTGCAGTACAAACTCCTAAAATTACTTTGTTGTCCATTTGTTTTATTTTTTTTAATAAACACATTTCTTTTGTTTTTTTTAAAGAAAAACAATGTTGTTCATTTCAAGGCAATAAAACCGATAAATTTGTTATAAATCGTGGTATTGTCACCACTGATCAGTTGTCAAAATTTTCAAACGAAATAATCAATGTTGCTTAACATTTTTCGCGAATTCAAACAGAGTACTAAGCTTAAAAGATAAAGTTGTTGCACCTAAAATGTTCCCAATAAAAAATGTTGCCCAGTTTAAATGCTTGAATTTGTCCTTAGCAGATACAATTTTACACTGGATATTTATAGTTCAATAGCGAAGATTATTATCACCGAAATAATATCAATTTATTTGAATTAGTTTCTAGCAGAGACAATCGCTTGCACGAAACAGATGTATAAATGTAAGTTTTAAAATTAATTAAAATTTATTATGACGTAGTGTCTTCGGATATGTAATTAATCACTTGAAATGCACACCATTACCCAGGTATGAATATTTAACAGCTGCCTGCAATCATGGCTACATAATGGGTAGACTTACACAAAAAAAAAACAATTAAAATTTTCTATTCATTTACATTCATGTCTAAGAATTTGATTGACAATTTACGATTTGTCTGTTCAAGGCACATTCTTTGTTTTTTTTTACTCATTCAATTAAGGTGTGATTCATACAACAGTTTTACTTCTACTCTTAACAAGAAGATAATTCCGTTTTTGTTTAAGGTGTTGTAAACGTTACTGACAACAAATGAAAAATTAATTATAAAAGAGTTTGAAATTTAACTGATAAGGGCAAATTTAAATCCAATTCAATTACTTTTCAGGTCTATAAAAATATTGGATATTATATGCAGTTTACTTACACTTACTATTCAATATTTTTCTTTTTGTTAATAAAAAAACTAAAAATTTTTAACTAATATAAATACTTTGATATTAAAACGCAAAATAGTTGGAAAAGTTCACATTTAAGTTGAAATCAAATAGGTAATTTTAATATTTTGCCAATGCACAACCAATTACATGTGCAACCCATGTATAAATGTTTATAAAAAATACTATATAAACATTTGCTTAGAAACATATTTATATGAGAATAACAACATAACATATACAACTCATGCAATAAGCCTAGTACTCTGTTCAAATTTACGAAAAAAGTTGAGCCACATTAATTATTTCGTTTGAAAATTTTGATAATTGGCCAGTGCTTACAACAATACGATTTAGAATAAATTTATCGGTTTTATTGGCTTGAAGTAAGCAACATTGTTTGTCTTATGTATACAGAAACCATGTGTAAAAAATGGGCAGCTTGAGCTGCAAGTATCAATTAATGCAAACTGCAATTGCTTCGGAGGAGCTCTTTAAAGACACATGCCTTTACCTTCATTTCATTTTATATTTGCAACATTTTCCATTATTTTAATTATTTGTGCGCTAAAAAAAACCTGATAAGCTGTTGTTTACAATTGTGTATGAAATAAGTGATGCTTATATTATTTCGCAGTTGGAAAATATGTTGACAGAAACATTATGTACATATGTAAATGAACAGAGTACAACTTCAGCAACATTATTTTACAAATATTTCGCATGAATTTTTTTAATGGACTTTTGACAGCAGTTCTCACTAAATCATGAACAGAGTACCATGCTTAATTAGCATGAATTTTTTTATATTGACTTTTGACAGCAGTTCGTACGAAATGATGAACAGAGTACCATGTTATAGATAGAATGGGATACGCGTCAAATTTTTCGAATAAGTGAATGAATCAAAGTTGTTTAATTTTTTATTTTAAATTTGAATAGAGGACCAGGCTTCAGTTGATAATAAGAGCTTGTCAACATATCTTGAAATTATTTGTATACAAAATTGTTAAATTTATCAACATTTCCAACGTTTCCTAATGCTTTTAGTTGCTTGATTTTTGTCAAAGCCCTGCAGAAGACATTTCGATGGCGTATTGAAGATATTTTTTTCCTATTCGAGTACTCCCCGTTTCTACCGAAGTTACAATAAAATAGCGATTAATCTATAAAAAGAAATCCCGGCCTTGCTTTTATTTATTTTACATATTAAAGTTTAAATAAATTACTTTGAAAGCCATTTATCTTTTGCCCAAATTGATCTAATTAAAGTTTTTAAAGTATCATAAATCTAATAAAGTGATAAGACCCAACCCATTCACTACGAGCTTAGTCAAACCTTTGACAAATGGGCGACCGGCCAACAGATAAATATGAATGAATTAGAAACGAAGCACGAACAAATGTTTTTACAAACTGATTCACCTCCTTTGAACTGCCACTTTTAATCGTATTGTTATTTTAACTAACCACTTAAAATGAAAGAAAACTAAAAGTTATATTTTCCCAACTTTGATGTCTGATTACACAGGTAAAACCAGATACGTTAATTTGTGTGCCACATCGTAGAGAAGTAATGGAAATACTTTTAAATAAATATCCATGAAAATAAAAAGTAAAATTTGTTTAAAAAGATATACAAACAAATATGTAGTAATTAGCTTAGATGATGGCCGGCACGAGTATTCCAGTCAAGAGAGTAGAGACAACAAAAAAATAGGAAATTCTAAAACAAATGTTTGCTTAGCAAGTTGCAACAGCAGTGGCCGTTACTATTAAAATAGAAATATATGTGTTGTGTTTGTGTGTGGCTGTTCTATCGGTCGGTGGTTTTTGTGTTTTATAGTTTTTTTTTTCTTGTGCGGCACTCACTCGGTCAATGTTAATTTGTTTATCAAAGCACATACGCACATACACAATAAAAAGTTTAAATAAAAATTGAAAAATTTAAACACTTAAAGATATTATAAAATACACTTTAGTTCATATGTATGGTCTCGTTGCCTAGTTGCCAGTTTGATTAGTATGTTTGGTTAGTTGGCTACTTGGCTGGCGGTTTGATTGTTTAGTTGGTCATCAGTATCATCACTTTGCATCACATTATATGAACGTAGCGGCATAGCAAAGCACTTATGTATGTGTGTATAGTACGTATAAAAAACATATCAACCGACTTACATGCATTTTTCAACACACGTCTGTCTATCTCTCTGCACAAACTCCTGCGTTATTTACTCTATCAGACCGACTTAGACTATACAGACAGAAGTCATGCATTTGGTTGCTAAAATAACTCATTACACTTTTTCTGCTGCTTGTTAGTTTTTGAGAAATTATATAAGTTTGTTTTTATAATTTATTTGATTTGTGGCTTTTTGGTCTGGTGGTTGTAGTTTTCAGAAGTCTCTGGCAAATGTGTAAATGCAACATAAATAAAACAGAAATTTTATATTTCATTTGGACATTTTAATTCTTTTTTGTTATTTTTTTAATTTAAATAAGACATCATACAGTGTCAAAAATTATTTAAAAATTGTTAAACAATAATTTGTATATGGAAGCATGTTGCAAGCCGAATAAAAGAAATTTTAATTCTTATCTAGTAAAATGAATATAAGTTTTTGCAAAAACGTCCTTTCAAAAACGAACCTTAAAACAAATGCCTTAATATAAGAGCTTCATAAAAAAAAACTTTTAAAGAACGCCTTTTCAAAAAGTAGCTTGTTAAAAAATCATCTTGAAAAGTACATATAATATTATTTTTAAAAAAGGTAACTTAAAAAGATCACTAAAATAATAAAATTAAATAACTAAAATAATACATAAAGGATCTTTAAGAAAGAGTACTTTTTTATAATTTACTTTTTAAAGCAGCACATTTAAAAATATTCATTAAAAAATATCTTTAACGAACATATAAACCTTATAAGCATATTACTTATAAACTGCCAGGTCCACTATGTCGATCGACTTCTTTCTTTTGTACAAATTCTAAAATTTTGTTTTTGCTGTAAATGTAATTGTACGAAAGAAGGCATACGTGTGACATAGTGGGCCGGACAGTAAAAATGTACATTTCGATAAAATAACCTCTTAAAACAATGTAACTTTAGAAGAAAGCAACTTCAGCTTAAGTAAAAAAGTACATTTAATAAAAAAGTAGCTTGTAAAAAGTACTTTTTAAAAATGAACATTTTAATGTTAATAAAATAACCTTTTAGATTTAAATATTTTTTAATAAAAAGGACATTTTTTAAGATTACGATGCTTCAAAGAATATTTTTTTAAGCAAATAAATTAAAAAAAAAACTTTTAAGAACGTTACCTTGAAAAAGAGTATCTTTTCTGAACTGTGTTAAAAAATTGATTTTTACTGTTTTCTCAAAAAAAAAAAACAATTAAAAAAATATCTAAAAACAATTACTTTTTCCACAACGTCTTTAACCCTCATCATATCAACATTTAAAATTTGCAACACAAGACACAAAATACATCAAGTTCATATATTAACAGGGCAGATTGTGTTTTGCTATTCCCGCTAACTAATTTTCCAATTTACAACTTATTTTAGGAGTTGCAAGTTACACGAATGTCGTTGGTAACTTTGCTATAAGCAATTGCTTAGATATGTATGTACATGTTTGAGTATAAATTACTAACACCATTTATACAAGATACAACTTCTACTATTTGAACTGGGCAATTGTATGCGCTGTAAATGGGGATGTCAATTCCCACATAAACATTTATTTAAGCAAATGTTAACAAAAACTTTACTAGTGTCCGACCCAAGTCACTTTTTTAGGCAAAAGTCGATGTTCGGGCAGAAATGCTAAAATTAAATTTTTGATTTAATTCTTAAAAACACATATCAATACGTATAAATGGTTTTGAAATCACTTAGCTTATTAAATTTGGAAATAAGTAATGAATGTGAATTAGTTTGATGCACCAATGAATTAAAAATTCAATTAAATTTCATATTATGAGAATTAATACAATAAAATCTTTTTAGCAGCTTCTGTGATTGTTGTAATTTTTTCTCGCTTTAATGTCTCTTTCTTAGCAGTAGATTTTATCGTATGATTCGCAAAAAATAATTTCTAATGCCGTTTGTTGGCCGAATCCGAAGCAATAGACATTACTAACAATATATTACAATACAATACAATAGATTGTGAATTGGTCAAATATGTATAATAAGAAAGGAATACGATAAAGTTAACTCCGTCCGCCTATTTGACCGGAGTAAACAAGATGTGCTGATTCGTGTTATCAAAGTTGCATGCGTACTACAAAACTTCTCTCAATTGAAAATGCTGAAAGCTGTTATTTTTATTTTCTTTTTTCTCAATTTTGAAAAGTCGAGTTTTCGGATTTAAAAATTTGTAATAGATTAAAGAAAACATATCTTTATTACAAAATGTATTTCTCATCGGCCATTGTGCATGCAATGTGTGTTTGTTATTTAACATTTGAATAAATTTGTTAAATTTTCCGTTTTATTTGTTGCACAGTACCCGTAGACGCTTTCGTCGTCGTAAAAGTGAACTCCACTATGTTTCACTTTTGTTTTTTCCGACACTTTTCTTTTAGTTATAAAGTGTGTGTGTGTGTTTGTGTATATTTGTGTTAGGAAACCCACCAAAAGTATAAATAAATACTATTGTTTATTTAGTAGTTTGTTACCTTAAAAGTTGACAACTACATCAAACACATGCAAGTGGAAAAATGCAAACTTTTAGTTAGAGATATTGATGTGTATGTGTACGAACATGCTGCGGAGATACATAAACTGGCCCTTATACTGTTAAACAATGTGTTAGTGTGTGTTGTTTTATTGTGTGGAGCTGTGTGTTTGTGTAAGTGCTGTATGTAAGAACCAAATCCAAATGAAACCATGAATCATTTTTCAATGTCTCTCGGCACTTGCACTTCGTCATCAGTATCATCATCTACGTCGTCATTGTTCGTGTTAGTTTCGTTGTTCACTAATTTTGCTTTTGTGTATGGTTGTATGCGGCAGTTACTATGTAAATGCATGTGTGTATGTGCTTCGATTTAAGGTGTGATTTGATGACTTCTTCAAATGCAATTCAACATTTTTATATGAATTATATGAAAAAACCAAACTAATGTTTTTGATGCTGCTGGTTGTTGACTGATGGTTAGAAGAATATAAAATTGTGTGACTTCTGTTGATGTTGTTGCAATTGTTTATGTTTTATTTGTTTGCCTTAAAGCCTGTTGCATTTTTTATTTATTTGTTGTTTCGTTTTTTACCCAAAAGAAACATATAAAAAATGTTGAACACATAAACAGTGGGATGGACTAAATGTAAACATTCTAAGCAATTTAGAGGTACATATCGTCATATGATTTCAAAAAAGCCCTAAGTTACAAAATATCTAAAATCGACTTCTTGATTGATTACGATGCACCATATTAAAATACATGTCGCTGGAAATTTTTTTATATTAAAATTTTACTAATTCCTTCATAAGAAATAATCTTAAACTGAAAATTTTTTGAAAATTTTTTATTAACTTTTCATATTAGAAAGTTTCTTGCTTGTCTTGCTCTGTAAAATTTTTTCAATGTAACTTAGGGCTTTTATGAATTCAGATGACAGTATGTATGTATGTACATACTTAAAGACGAACGAAAGACGCTTCTTTATAGCAACATAGTCATATCTCAAAAAACCTGATTAAGCTAAGAATGCAGAATTATTCATCGTATCGTTCTTCATCTTGCGTTCCTTATTGATTTGTTCCTATTTTATTGAAATGGAACAAAAAAAAGGTCGTTGCGAAAGTATTTAAAACAAACATGTCTTAAACGCGCTATTAAGATTTCGTGTGCAGAGCTCTGTTGCGCCTGCGTAAGTTTATTTAAATTAGCAGGTGTTGAATTTTTCTGTTGACAACACATTTGATGCAGATTTGTTTATTTATTTCAAATTAAAAACTTTTTCCTCATTTAAACATTTTAATAGAAATATTTATAAAAGTTATTATTTATTTGTTTCATGTTATTTGCTTGCTGTTGTTTGTTTATTATTTATTCCTCTGAAATGCCTTAACTTGCTTTATAAAGTGGCGGCATGTTTCTTTAGATTTTATAAATCATACTCTGCTCTTTGCTCATTCTCATGATCCAAACGATGTTTATGATGATGTACAAAATCTTTATTTGTTGTTTATTTAAAACACACCTTTTTATGTTTAAAATACGTACTTATTCATCATCTATGTAGGATTAGTTGTGGGTGTTTAAATGCACATGCTGCTAATTTTTTATATCAACAAATGGGCAACATGTTAATCAAAATGTTTGAGTTTGAAAGAGAAAAAGTCGAAATATTTGTAGTAAATAATTATAGACTTTTGGGCTTATTCATAAAAGATTAATAGAGTTATAGCAGGTTTATTGTGTGATTTTATGTGGTGAAAACGGTTCTAGTGCACACATAATTATAAACATTACATATTAGGCCTGGTTCTCTATTCGAATTAATGAAAATGTTAAGCAACATTTATTATATAATTTGAAAAATTTGAGATAGAAAAAATTCAATTTAAATTAATAAAAATTTGTCATAAATAATAATATTGAAAAATAATGAAAATTAAGTCTTGTGTGAGCTTTCTTGCCTTCCATTTTTATTCAATTCGGCACAAACGAACACGGAACTATTATACTACGACACAAAAGCTTATTAAGGGTACTTTCCAGGAAGTCCTTAAAAAATTCCGCATACATCAAATGACGTCCATAAAACAAAATGTTGCTATAAATTTGTTAAATACATTTTTCACAATCAGCACTGAGAACAACTTCTGCAACATTTGTTCTTCAAAATTACATTTTGCCATAAATTTTTAAGAGAAAATCAGGCTTAATCAAAAATAGCAAATAACAGTATATTTTAAAATTGTGAAAACACCAAAATTACAACAAATTAATAGAAAATTATTATATAATATTTGCTTGTAAGATTTGTTAAAGACGCGAACAAAACGATTGTAATTGCAGTAAACTTTTTTGCAACAGTAATGTTTCTTAAGAATTTATGTTGTTAATGAATTTCTATGGACCAGTAGATAATTTGAAATTATCAAAATTCGCATAATTGTCAATAATGTTTAGAAATGCATTATGAGAAACTTCTTCAGTAAAATTCAAGTTTTGTTTCTTACGATAATTTGGCGGAAAGAGTTCGATGTTACAATGGTACTGTTGTCAAAGTATTTCAGATGATGTCTACAACACACCATCGGGATATATTGCACAGAAGTGTAATAAACTTAAAGAGCGAACTGTTTCTCAGACTCAAGATCGAAAACTTGGAGCCATTTCTGTCACTTTTTTAGCAGAGTTTTTCACAATCATATGAATGCGATGAAACGCATTTGAAACGCAAATTTCAAAACTACTTTTAATGTCTTAAAACAATAAATAATTTCTCTTTTTTACTGCAACTACAAAGCAAATAAAGTCGTTAAAACTTTGGAGTGAATTTTTAGAAATCAATGGGAGCTAATGAAAGTCTTTCTTTACGTACAAAAAACTCTTAAATAAACCAAATTAAGAAGTTATTAAAATTTGTCTTTTAAAATAAAAATAAAATATATATTGAAACATTACAACTGCCACCTGGTTCGCTGGTTCTCAAGCTGTGACAACCGTTAAGGTCTTGAGCTAAGAAAACGTATCTATAAAGTCTGTTAAAGAAATAATAAATAAAGAAACCAAAATTTGACATTAATTTGTTTATAATGTTGTCATCTTGACTTAGTAATTTACAAAGATTATATGTATTTTTTTTAATCACCAAAAATTTATAGGAGTTTTAATTTTTATTTGTATTGATTTCGTAACAAAAGAATACAATATACGAAAGTTTCCCGAAAAGAGACAAGATTGAAAATCAATCGAAAAATATGTAAATTTAATTGTAGAGTCGTTTGTTGAATGGTGTTAGAGGCAAGCTTATTTCATTTTTGTTGTTTGAAAAAAAAATATTAGGAATATATGACAAATAATAGAAGCAATTTGTAACTTTTTTATTGTTGTTATTGTTGTTGTAAATTTGGGCATAAAAGATTGTGTGCATTTTTGTGACGTTATTTGATAGCCCAACGCTACTTTATTGCAACGTGGTCATATCTCAAAAAACGTGAATTTGGAATAAAGAATTCAAAATTATTCGTTATTTCGTCTTTCATATGTTGTTAAAAACTCACACAAATATTCTGTTTAGCCGCCTCTTGAGAAGAGAATATATTTTTATTTTTCTATTGAGGTGTGAGTAAATTACAAACTTTAATCTCGTCGTCTGACGAATGAGTTTTTTTTTTAAATATGTATGACAATAAAGGAGCGATGTATTATTTAGGAAGTTTGTTGTTGATGTTTTAAATGGACAACACAAAAACAACAACAACAACAAAAAACTAGTTAAAATAGTATCACTTTTTCATTTGTTGCAGATTGCTTGAGTTAAGCGCCCTCAAATGCCAAAAAAAATCGTTAGACCGAAAATTTCATCACATTAATAAATTTAAGATTAGAAGTTATCTTTGAAAAACATATAGAATTCAGAGAACTTCGTAACAAGTGAAATTTTAGATTTCTTCGAATGGGACGAAGTAATCTGGGATGGTTTGAGGACTACTGATTTTACTTGAAACCTTAAAACATAACTTGATATTCTACTGTCTCTAAATAAATCTTTTTATTTAATTTTTAAGCAGCTATTTTGAGTTATATGTTGATTTTTAAATGATTTAAAACATAATTATTTATTTGAATTGCAGAGATACTTAATCCAAATTGATTTTAATAAAATGTATCTATGGAATACACTTGCAAAAGTTCTGTTAAAACGTTATTTTCAAAACAAAAAACAGCTGTTTCAACCACTTCACACTCATTTTTACATAAAGCGAATTCAAAAGTATCTACAGTTTAACAGAATTCTAGCAGTTTGTATTTCTCAGACTCTTGGCTTTTCAAAAACCAAAAACAACTCTCTAACTCTCCATTATGAATTCTCTATTTTTATTTCAATGCTTACCAGCTGGTCTTAACACTCACGCACTTTGTTTTTGTGTTAACTCTCTTTTTTTCATTTTGTATCTCATGGATGAAGTTGTTTGTACACCATGTTTTGTTGTCGTTGCTGTGTACTTTTATTTGGAAAAACAAATTTAAAGCCAATGCACCCTAAATATACACAGTACTTTCTCGTATCATGCTGAAGCGAATTCATTGCAAAGGTAGTGGATTCAGTGTGTGTTTATACATTTTCTATGGACAAGATGAATTCGCCTTGAAATTATAACTGAATGTTTTAATTGTTTGAAGATACTCTTTAGTTCTATTGCGATATTGTCCGGGTACGGTTGCTAAAAGCGCTTGTTGAAATCTGTGTGACGCCGTTCTTCAAACGACGGCCAAAAACGGTACATATTTGTTTGTTTTCTTGAATGAAAAGTGTGGTTTTAATAAAGCAATTCAAGAATTGAATTATAGAAAAATTCTAAATAAAGTAACAAAACTACATAAATTAAATATCCAAATTAAGTAAAAATTTTATTGATTGTAAAAATATAACCACCCCATTTGTTACATTAACGACTATTTATTCCGGTAGATATAAATAGTTTGGTAGACTCAAAAGTGATTTTTCCTAAAAAAAAACAATGCAACACAAATCGTGTATCTACACATACAAACGGTTTCGCGTTTCGAATATAAATTAAAGCGTACAAACGAAAACTTATGAATTATAAGCCTTAAAATATAAGATCCTTAACAAAAAAGTAGACTCGCAAGTAATTTTTAAGAAGAACATGGTTTTGAAAACAAATTAAACAATTTTCACACTACATACAAGCTTCATCTTTAACTAGAGAATTTTTGAACCCCCTGAAAAATAATATAAGAATTTTATAAATTTTTTTTTGAGGTTGTGCCACTAAACGAGGAGACTTCATTAAACAAAAAAAGAATAAAAAACGTATAGTGCGGGTTTTCCTATACGCACTCACAAACAAACTCAGTGTTTTTGTAGATAAATGCATTTTCCCTTATAAAAGAAAAGCGAAAAAGAAAAAAAGAAAAAATTATCCAAAAATAAAATTTAATGTTCAAGAAAATTACAATTGGTGCGTGTTTGTGTGTGTTCAAAAGGAAAATTGAAGTTATAAAAAATAAAAGAATATTTTAATCATTAAAAAAAGCAAGAAATATTGTTCATTAAGTGTTTCGTAGAGGAAGAAAAGAAAGAAAAAAAAATTCATTAATAGCATTTCAAGACAAAAAAGAAAAATAAAAATCATGAAATAATTAGTCTTGAATAAAAAAGTAGAGAAAATGATTGTTTTAATTAAAATTTATTTCTATTGAATTTTGAAAGAAAAATATTAAGAACAAATTTGTAGTATTTGTTACTAACTAGACTTTTGGGGATTTTTCTGGATACTACCACTACTGCTACAGTTTTATGGTAACAAGGATAAAGGATTAAAAAAGGTTTGTGTTTTTCAAATAACTTTAAGTAACAACTTTAGAAAGAATTTTTAATTTTATTAATAAAAAACAAAAATGTAAAATATCTTTTACTTTTTAACATTCAAAGTTTTCTTAAGACAAAAATGTTGCCTAGTAATCGATGATACAATGATTTCTAATAAACTCACTATTTAAAAAAATCATTATATTGCAAATTTTTCAACAAAAAGGGTAAACGATTTTGCACTTTTTTCTAGAAAAGAAAATGCCATAATTCTATTTGAACACTTCTATGAAAATCCCTTAGGCCCGGTGGCTTTTTAAAAGCATGTTATTCCGGCAAATTCTGTAAATAGTACATAACTTAATTTTTTTTATTGCAATTTTCTTGTGTAAAATATACTATTAGAACTAAACTTTAAATCTACTTTTTGAAAAATAGCAATGTGACAATTTTTGAATTGAATTTGAATTGAAATCATTTGATATTTACGGAACGTGCCTGATTAAATAATAGGGCTTTATATGAAGTAAGCTAGGCTGGTTATTAATAAGTTTAAGTTTTGCATTCTTAACCATCTGGTTTTCCTAAATAGTTCATTTTGCGCTAAAAATTAACGTATTGAAAGTTTGTCACGAAACAATTTGTTAACTAATTTGTTTATTATCCTGAAGAAACAATAGCGAAATATTGATAATAAATTTGTTTAGATGCTCGGTATTTAATTAAAAAATTAAATATATTATAAGAAAAAATGCAAAAACCTAGTCAATTATTAATTATTTTCTTAAGTTTCTTTTTCTCCTTCATTGAAATTTGTTACATCTTAGATACGACTTTTCTCAATTAAGGAAACTGTATGTAATCCAAAATTTATTAGAATTAAACATCAACAGAACAAGAAATTGTAAAATTTTCTGTGATGATGATTTTTGTTTATTTGATGCACAAAATTGTATGCGTGTTTATTGAAAATATTTCTATATTTTTCTAATAAATTTTTAAAGAGTCATATCGAAAAACATTGAATTCAAATCGAATCAGAGCTTATTCGACATAATTGTTATTGATTTGCAAAAAAACGGTTTACAAAAAATATACTTCTTGCTGTGTAATTGGATAACAATTCGAACTGTGCGGTTTTTAATCCACAGAAAATTATTTATTCCGGAAAAATTGAGATTTACGAGTGGTCATTAAATTTCATTTGATAATTTTAATTTACATCATCATTTTAGCTTCATTTTATAACTGGCATAAAAATTTCAAAACATGAATTAAGTGTATTCAAAACACAAAAATAAAAAAATGTAATTTTTTCATTAAATTTATTACTCGAAACAGTTCTCGTCGATATCCTTTTTCAAAGAATTTCAAAAAGTTCACTATAATATTTAAGAATTTTTTTTAAAGAACAAAAACAAACCGCGAAGCCAATTTTTGCCTTGTCTGCAGAAATACCCAGGGTCTAGACAGGAATAGAACCTGCGACCCTATTCTCTCCTAAAAACCCTCAACAAACAAAACTTTTTTAAAAATATATATTTTTTTTAAACTCGAGCGTTGGTTTAATTATTATCAACAACAAAATATGCACATGTGAGAATCAAAAACAAATCTTTTAACTCGTTTTGGAAAATAAGACTCTTAACTTCGCAATATGATTTCTATCTAGTGTCCGACAAAACGCTCTTTTTTTACTCCAACTTCGGTAGATTTTCAGTCCGTGCTTGAACTTAAAAACGATTTTTTTTGTTGAACAGAAGCAATCTAAAGCCGTTTTTTTGTGTATAGATTGTTTTTACATTTTATGCCCTTTTCAATGGGAATTTACAATAAAATGTTTAAAAATAAATTTACCAGAAATTATTATGTCATACCTCGAGGAGGATGGTTTTATTTTTAATTTTTTTTTATAGAAAATATAGTGAAATGTTAACATATTTTTTAGAAAGGGAAACGCCATTCGTTTTTGTGCTATTTTTAGTTTGAAAAAAATCAAAATTAACAGACACAAAAATCTTTTTTTTTTCGATAAAGCTGTACAATTTTACTTAAATATTTAAAAATTTACACAAAGTTCGGTGTTTGATAAACATTTTACCGAACAGCAAACAGCAGCCAAGCAAAGATTTTTGGCGTACTCCGACGTCGAAACGAAATGTTCGGTCGGTCACTAATGATTTTTGAGTAGATAAGTTATTTGTATATCAATTTTTAGCTAAATAAAAAATATCTCATGAATTAATTTCTTTAAATTTCATTTCGTTGCGTTTTTAGTCTATTAAAAATTTATAAAACCATTATTTGAAAATTATTATTTTTGAGATCTATTCCAGAAAAATAGCTTTATTGATATCAGTACACTCAACTTAGGTTTATCGTCCGCTTTCACCACTTGCTAGAAAAAATAAATGTATAACTAGCTAGTGCTCAGTATAATTAAATAAGATTTTTGTCGGAAAATTCTTAATAAAAAAGTGGACCCTGAAAAATAGAGATATTCAATATGAAACAGCTTCCCAAAAATGAGTACTGTAACTTAATTTCCAATGAAATCAAAACAAGTACATACATTTGATAGAAATTTACCCTATTTTGTTTGTAATAAGTGCAGCCTTGCGTGTATAGAATATATTGATTTTGTTTTTTTTTGTAACAACTACCTAAATATCTGTAGAAATATCAATAGAATTTAGAGAAAACCCTTCTCAGCTAAATTGAATTTTTATGTAATTAAATCGGAAAAACAGTTCTCGATTTATGCCAATAAAGGTCATGTAATCTTCTTAATTTTTAATCAAATTATTTTAAACAATTATTCACGTCTAGAGCAGGGCTTGAGATCTCACCAAGTTTACAAGTTTCTGGAAAGAGGGAATTAAAAAATCGCATTTGCGAGATAAATAAGTTTTTTAAAATAACTCAATTTGTCAAGTGAAATTAGTGAAACTTTCAATTTGTTTTCATAAAACTTAATATAATATATAACATTTAGGTCAATATTTATTTAAAAGTTTAATTTTCGGATCGCCAAGGCGGTCATTCTGGGATTCCTATTTTTGTTGCCAACTTTCCGGCGATAAAAAATTGTTTACGTGCTACTGAGACAAGATTTATCCTTAATAATGCGTTGCTAGTTTGCCCAGATTTAATTTATTTTTTTGGTTTAATTGTTAGTGGTATTTCAAATACCCGACGCAATTGATCATACTTTAATTATAATTAATAATATATTAAACATTTACAAATACATTTACTATAAAATACATAAAAAAATCTAATGGCGTTATTCCCAAACGATCAATAAAGTTATTGTAACTTTAATGTTAGATTTTTATATCGGAAACCCGATTTTAATGCACACATTTACTTTATTAAGTGTTTTTGAATAAGGCCATCAATATTTATCGTGAAATTAATGAGCTCTCTTTTTCTTTGCCGAAACAAACTGGACAAACACACCTAAATGTTTTGTGAATTTTTCAATTTAAAGCTGATAAAAGGGCAGGTGTTTGTAATAGGAGTGCATGTTTTAAATGGTTATAGTTCCCAAACTACTGAACCGATCTTAATAAAATATTAATATAGACATCAGCATTACAAGAAATGTTCTTGCCTAATAATTATGTAGATTTCGAACTATTATAGCTATTAACAAATTTAAGCTCTAAACGACTCAAAGTCTCGGCAGCATCTTCAATAGAGTTTAAAAGATTATCTAACCTTTTTAAAGTTATTCTAATTAAGGCACTTTAACTGTCCTATAGTATCGCACTTAATTCAGATATTGTGACTAAAACGTTCTATATCAGATTGTTATTTCATGTTTTTTTTTCGGAATAAGTAATTTAAGGAGAATTTTCTTAAATCTATTTAACATTTTTTCATTTACAATCAAATGCATTTTTTTCATATTGTAACTAAATATGTAAAACTTAATAGATTTAAAATGATATATTTTGAACCAAAATCAATTTGGCATTTATATAAATTTTAATTGCAATAATGTCTGCTACATTATTTTTATTTAAAATAATTTTTATTTCAAATAAATAAAGTAAAGTAATCTCCTGATTTCACGATTTCCCATTTTCCTTGTATTTGCCCGAACCCAATCGAGCGTGTGCATTAAAGTATTAAAAAATTAGCAAAAGTTTGCAAATTGATTTTCTGTTAAAAATAATTCCGTATCGCATAATGTCAAATCTCGTATGTTAAATTATTATTTTCAAGGATAATTTAAAGCATTTTTTATATAGATATTCAGGAAAAAGTCAGACCTGGAAGTAGACTTCTGTTACTTATCTAAAACGCAATTATAAAGAGAAAATGTGCTAAAAACAGTTCATTGTTAAACAACAGCCCAATCTATTGCATGTTTTCGTTTTCTCTTCACAAGTAAAAATTTCCTCTTCGTTTTGAAACTAAAAAGTACATTATCTATTTTTAATTAATTACAATTTTGTTAATTAAAATTCTTGAAATTCGTTTATTTTCATTTATTTGTTCTTAAGCTCATCCATCAGCCATATAAAAAATTCTCTTTGAAAGTGCATATGAAATCATTTGTATGATTTTTATTATTTGTACGAAAGTATTTACGTGTTTGTTTATTTTATTTTATGAACAAATACCAAAAACAAACACACATACTTACACATCCTCATACCCAGCAAAAGTATCTGTGTGTCATTTCCCCTTTAGATTGTGTATTTTAAGGGTGTTTTTATTTTTATTATTTTCTTATTCTACTTACTGAATATTTTGCCAGTTTGTGTGTTTAGGTGTTTCCTTTTTGCCCAGTAATCATGTAAAAGCTAGAAAATTACTTTTAATTTAGCAAACACTTTTCTGTTTAACACATACACTCGAACACTTGCACTCACATTCATTCATTCTTTCCTAGAGTTCCATTTAGTCGTTTGCATGTGTGACATTTGGCTGTTGTATGTCGCGTGTGTGTGTATGTATTTGTTTCACATGCCCAGACACATTAAGACAATGAAAATTAATAGCATTCTATATGCGTTTTACGAAAATTGTATGCATGTTATTCGTAAGCAGTTTCTGCATATGGGCCGGTTGCATACGTTGCCGCCTGGTGGCAGTCATGCTTGCTGATGGTAAAAATAGGTAAATTATAAATGAATGCTAAAGAATATTAACGGGATTTTTAAATTATTAATTAACATCATGATTTAAGGCGGGAGAATACATAGCAATAATACGTAAGGCTATCGCCACACTCTCTGCAACCTCATCTGATTTCAATTGTTGAAAGTCAAATTGCGCATCTGCTACTGGTATATATAGACATTTTAATGTTTCGTCCGAGCTGGATTAAAAATAGAACCTATTCCGGATTTATTTACATATTTCGAATCAGATATCAAATAATTTTCTAAGAATTAGAAACTTAAATCACACAGGAAGTCAGATAGATGCAAAGACAGCTTAAGGAAATTTAATAATTTATTCATAAATCGCACGCAAAAAAATTAAAGTTGAGGAGTAATATTTTAGAAGCTAAAGCGGAACTAATATACTACTTATCCAATGACAAGGAAACATTTGAATATTTCAGCAAACAATATTTATATTAGAGTTAGATTCGTAAGTAACTTTTGAGTAACTCTTGCATTCTTGGAGAGAAGCTGATAAAGTTACTTATAGAAAGTTTGTAGACCCGGTCTTCAATATCATAATTCATTTTCATTTTCTAAGCAACAGAATTTTATATTTATTTCACTTTTTTTATCGTAAATTGGTGTCGCTCAATTTCATTCATTCAATATGCAAAACACGACTTGTAATAGAACAGTAACAGAATTTCAAAAAAAAACTCCCAACCTTTAAACGCACACACGTAGCGTGTAGATTTTTAATGCAATACAAGTTCTGCTGTATAGACAAATGAATTGTTAAATAACAATGCTTGATTTTTTGATATTAATAATTCTAGGCAAGCTATAAAACAGCAATCACACCAGCATGTATTAAAACTCTACATTTGGCACCCTCTTAATATCGTCTTCTTTTTTTCCCAATATTTTTCATGTTAAAAATTACTAGTCAAATGGAAAATTTGTTTAATAATGCAATTGAATTTCAATAAATTTTTTCGTCAACACAAAACAATTTGTTCACTTTCAAGACTAAAATTTTTAGAGAAAAAGGGGGAGTGAACAGATTAAGCAACAAGCCGAAATGAATGAAAATTTTCAGAAAAATTAGAAAATTATTTCATATTTTGTTTATTGCTTTTTCTACTTTGTTTTCTCAAAACCAGACAGAAAATTATAAAAATTGTGTTGCTGAAGGTAATAAAAAAACCTTTGTTATTATTGTTAGCATGCAAAAATGATATAAAAAAGAAAAAAAAAATCATATTTTTATTGCCTACACTTATACACGCACACATGCTGTAAAAACGCTTACCCAGTATTACACACAGCCATCTACAGATGAAACATGTAGAAATGTTTTTTTTTTGTTGGTAGAGAGTCATCGCCTTTTTGAAACATAAAATTCCAATTTGTGTTTATTAAACTCGAATGGTATAAACACATACCGAAATACATACTTACATTCATACAGAACAAGGATACATACTCCTCTATTGAACAGATAAAACAACAGAAAAAAACTACCCCAGTAAAAGTAGATTTTCTTTTTCTGTTTTTAGTATACAGGATACAATTTTTCCCAAAAAAAAAATCTATAACAAGGTTAGCTTGGCATATATCCTGTTTTGTGTTGAAATAAATGAAAATAAAACACACATACACTTAAACACTTTCAGAGTTCCATTTTGTATGCATAGCCCACCCAACAAACACAAATTCAAACGTTTTTCAAATATTTTAAGTTTAACATACGAATTCGAGCCGAAGTTGTATTAATTGCAATTGCCATTTAATACGAACTAATTTTAAAATGCAGTAAATATTACTATTTAAATACTGCATTGTACACAAATTTTTAACAAAATTTTCATAATTTGAGAAAATCTTCTAACGCATCTTAAAAAACTTTATCAACAATGAGAATTTGTTAAATTTCAATAATCAAATTTTAATGACTTGTATCGAATTGCTCGTCTTATTTATTTTTATCAGACATTATCTAGTGCATTTACCTAAAGTTTAACAAAAAGAACATATGAAATTAAGCCTATTCCTTGAAGGTATTGCAATGAAACTTAAAATAAGGCTTAACAGTCTGGTTCTACGTACAATAAATAATTTTCACTGCATTCCAGTCATAGTTGTAGCTACAAATTTAAGCTTTAATATAAAGGATATATGAAGCGAAGAATAGTTCTCGCATTGAGTGCAATAAAATTTTATAGAGAGCTTAAGAGCTTGATATCAAAAAAAGGTAAAGGACTATATTTTATCGTAGCTATAATTGTAGCTAAAATATATTATTTAAAATAAAGGATACATGTAAAGCAGACATATCCTTGCACTGATGGATATGATATTTAATAGAGCGCTTGGTAGCATGATTCTGATTTAGCTAGAGCTAAAATTTAGTTTTTAAAATAAAGGATATTTGGAAGGCAAGCATATTCATGCATTAATTAATATGAAATTTACAACAGAACTTCGTAGTACGATTCTAAAAATAGTAATAAAGTACTGCTGCACTGTGGCTTTAATTGTACCTAATTTATAATTTTTAATATACAGGATATATGGAAGGCAGACAAAAACAAATGCTTTGGTGGAAATTAAATAAAGAAACATGCTTCACAGCACAGTTCTAGAAACAGTTACAAATCTTTGTTTTATATTAGTCACAATTGCATCTTAAATCTTATTTTCAAAATAAAGGATATATGGCTGGCAGACGTATCCATGCATTGATTTAAATGAAATTTTCCACAGAACATCGCAGTCTGATTCTAGAAACAGTAATAGAAAGATTTTTGCTTTATTGAGATCGTAATTGTAGCTAAAATGTAATTTTTAAATATAGGATATATGGACATATCCTTGCCATGAATAAAATTAAATTATGTATAGTCCTTTACAGCACAATTCTAGAAATAGTCGTTGCTGCATTTCAGTCGTAATTACAGTCAAAATTTCATTTTAAAAATAAAGGATATAAGGATGGCAATCATATCCCTGCACTGATTAGATTGACATTTAGTACAGAACTTAACAGCATGATTATAAAAACAGTTATAACATTTTATTTTAAAGGATACTTTTTATATTTGATACAAAGAAAATAGAAGGCATTTATATTTTTGCAGTGACTAATATAAAATTTGCTGAAGAGCTTGATTCGAAAAATGGCTATAAGCCTATACTGAATTCTGGTAGCTAAAATCAAATTTTTAAAATAAACGATATACGAGGGCGGATTGATATTGAAACTACCTAAGTAAAAAAGAAAAACCATTTATTTCTCAACATAGCTCAATACACTTAGTCCAAAGTTTCTCCAATTTTTGCATCCCTTCCAAATAGGCATTTGTTTGGTCAATAATTTCATCTTTGGAGCTTTATCTCTTTCCACCGAGCCATTTCTTTAGGTTTGGAAATAGGAAGTAGTCACTGAGGGCTTAATCCGGAGAATATGGCGGATGAGGTACCAATTCGTAACCCTATTCAAAGAGCTTTGTCATTGAGACAGCACACGTCATACGTTTACGGTTATAGTCAACAAGATTACGCTTTATCATGTCCAAACACCGCTGTGAAGAAGTGTGAATTCGTTTTGTTCGATACTGAGCAAACGCGGCACCCATTATGCCGATAGGTTTTTTATATGCAAATGTTTATGCAAAATGTTGAACACTCGTTCATATGACATGTTTACCATTTCAACAATCTCACGTAACTTGACTCGGCGATCATTCATAACGATAGCGAGGATATTCGTGATATTTTCTTCAGTAACCACCTCTTTTAGCTTTCCTGTTGATAGTGTTGCTGCAGTGCTTGTTCTGCCGTTTGACAGATCGCAATTTAAAAAAAATTTGTGTTTGTGCTGCCATCTAGCGCTAAGTACCTTCAATATCAATACGCCCTCGTATGTTACCTGTCCAAGCTGTTAATACAATAAGAGCATACTAGTAAGATTATTAAAATAGTTATAAGGTTTTGTAACATACTATTGAAAATTTTAGCTAATATTTAATCTTTATAATACAGAATTAATGTGAGGTAGATTAAAACTTGCAATAATTTAAATGAAATTTAGTACAGAGATTCCAGGCATGACTCAAGGAACAGTTAAAACTTCTTGCTGTTGCTTCACTGCAGTGAGAATTACTTATGCAACGCAATACAAATTATAAATAATTTTATCGTTTTGGGTTCCACGTCTGCAGGTCATAGTGATTGCTAAAATTACTTTGTTTATGTATGGATGTATGTGAGGTGGGCATGTCCTGGCACTTATTAAAATTCAATTTAGTAAAAAAGCTTAAAAACGTAATTTTAGAAATATATTCCATTTGAAAAAACACCTACTACTATATCTCATTACACTTTCAATCAAACTAATTTAGTGTTTGCTGGGCTCAAGCAGAATGTATGTGTGTGGGTAAGTGTGAGCATGTATTTAATAGCGTCTGTGAGTGTATTTATAGATAAACATAAAATGCATTTACGGTACAATTTTAGAAATGTTTTACTTTGATGTGCTCTTGCAGTTGTTGTCGAAATGCATGCAACCCACCCTTTCGGACAAGAAAGAAATCTATTGCTTTAACGAAAAAACGCCTTCATTAGAAAAAAATCTACTATCCCACCAATTCTAATGTTATTGAATCGCACACTTTAAATGAAATTTCCCAACTTCCGTTGATGTTATATACTCTCCTTTGCCACAGAAGTCTTCATTGCTTTTCATTATACAATGTCAATGTCGTGCTTAATGCATTCGGCTGTGCGTGCTCTTTTCTATTGTCTATTATTCTTTCAAATTATGACAACAATATGTTATGACTGCCATTAATTTTGAAACATCATTCTATTAATGTTCCTTACTACCACCACCAAGTTTCCTTTTCTTTAACTTTATTTTATTTTTTACTATTTTTTAACGCCTTTTTTGTGTTTGTCTAAATGTGGCATTACACGTTAGGCTGATCCTTAATTTTAGTTATTGTTGACTGGCTGCAGAAGCAAAAATAGCAATGTCATACTGGATTTTAACACCATTTGATTTTCTTGTTTTTTGCTATTCCTAGTTTTGTATAGAAATTCTAATTTTGTAATAATATTATTTTGAAAGGAATTATTTTCATTTAGTTTATTAATGATTATTAAATTAAGCATGAAGTGGAAAATTTTAAGGACAATTAATATATTTTTAAAAATATTTTTTTTCATAAATTTTTAATGAGTCTTTTATCAAATTCTTATTTTAAAGGTGTTTGGATGTTTTTATATTGATTTCTTGTTATTCTAAGAGTTTGTTTGAAATATATTCTTTTTCCCATTTCAAAATGTACTTTAAGTCACTACCTTTTTTAATTAAAGTTGCTTTTCATAAGATTATTTCTTTTAAGTATTAAATACATGTTTTTATAAGAAATTAAATTTTTTACTGTATTTAATTATTTATGTATTTATAAATATTTATTAAATCATTTTATTTTAATATATTTATTTTCGGAGCATATGCTTAACAAATTTCACACAAAGGCAATCATTTAAATCAGTCGTCCCTTGAGCAGGATTAGTTTAACAGGTACGCCAGAGAGATAAAAGTAAAATTATCTCCAACAAAAAAATCAAGTAATAAAAAAAAGAAAAAAATTATATTTAAAATATTAAAAAATATATATTAATCTACCTGTTTCTTTATTTAAAATTAAATGGTGCAATGATAAGCAAACAGTCACACAAAAAATTGTTTAATTAAACAAATACAAGTGCAAAGTGCAGCTGTTTTCCATGATATCATAAATCAATTTTCAAAATTCCTTTGTGAAAATATAACAAGCGAGTTTTCTAGATAAATTCTTATCATACACATTGTAAACATCTCAGATTTCTTTTTAACCAGCATTTTATTTAAAATATTTCGAATTTCCTATTAAATGTATGGGATATATATATATGGGATTTATTATGTTTTAAAAATTCAGAAAACATGAATTTAACATTTAAGTAATTGGATACTTTTTCACTTTGTGACAATAATTTTTGTTTAATGTGAATTAAAAATTCGTTTGTTTTTATTTAAATTTTAATGGATGTAAGACAAAATGGTGAACTTTCAATGTTAAGTTTGAGAAAATAATAAAATTACAATAGATAAATATGGTGATTTGTGAAACGTGTTGTTGGATGTGTAAATAGTTTAGACAGTTCATAAAGAGGCTTTAAATTCGGTTATTGCTCAGACGCTTCAACCCATATGAATTAAAATCTTTTTCTAAAATCATTTTAAAGGAAAACAGTTAATTATGAGCAGGTGCTGTTTCAAGAACTTATTTTGTAAGACGAAACGTCGTGAAACGTTTGAAATTTGTTAGATAAAAATAAAATTTAAAAAAAATACTTCAGTTTTCATACAAATTTGAAACGTTTTTTAAACGCTTCATTTTACAAAATGAGCCCCTTAAAACATTCTTTATGGTAATTTTTGAAAGGGACCTTTTTTAATTAATTTATTTTTTTTCATGTTCTGACGCAATGAATACTTAAAAATTAAGCATTTTTTTTAAATAAACTTTTCTACTTAAAGATTTTTTTAAGATACTTATGTTAAAATTGCTCTTCCTTAAGAAGGAATTCATTTTAATAGTTTTATGTGAGATGTATTTGGTTCTGTCTTTATTTGGTTGGATACTTTTTAAGCTTTTATCTTCACTCTTCTGTAAAATGTGGAATACGACTATTTAATTAATCGGGTTTTAATCGATTTTGCTTTAGTTTATGACCGATCAATAAAAATTTCCCATAAATTACTTAATATCAATAAATAAAATTACACAGATTATTTATTCTTTAGAGATTTCATTAGTAAAAAAACAATAAAATATCAAAGTGAACAATTCTTGCAATAAATCGAGCATTCATAAACAAAGAAGTCAGAGAGATCCTTTTAAAATTTATCTTCATAGATAAAAAACATTACTTTAGGAAAATATGTTTGTTCAAATGTTTATGTTCTGAAAAATTGTTTTCTTAATTTTTAATGTGATTATTTTTTCGAACAAATTGCTTGTTAGTGGTTTTTAATCCAAAGTGGTTATTCATTCTTTTGGCTAAAGTTTGTAACATTTTTAGTCAGAAAGAATTGGTCATGAGACAATATTCCAAAGGAACAAGAGAACATTTTTTAACATCAATATTTCAACTTACACGGCAGAACAGAAACAACGTTGTTTTTCGGGAGCCGCTACACTCCCATTAGCAGTGTTCATGTGTGTTTACATGTATCCGCCACTGTTTAGGTGGCTCGGTTGAATGTGATTTCAAATTTGTATTTATACAAATAATGTCTAGAAAAAGCATACGAGAGTTATTTGTATTGTGGAAGGTATTATTAGTTGTTCTTACAGCAAACACAACTTCACCACTATCAATATTCAAATTTTACCATCACTAATTAACGTTAAATTAACCCATTGCTATACGTTGTTTTTGTCTCCTGTACCATTTTTCTCTCTAATTATTATGTTTACTTAAGACAAACTTTTTTGGTTTGATTAATACTTAAGTATTATTGCTTTGTGTTTTTTTGTCAACTAGTTGAGTTTTTTTTATTTATTTGATAAATTTTAAACAGTTGTGTGACAAAGTCCAGCAAACATTGCAAAGCTCAATCCAGCAGCTAATTGTTTTATTTTTTAATGTGATTATATTTTCAAACAAACCTGTTGTTTTCTTAATTTTTAATTAAACTTGACTTGGAAAAAATTCTTACAGTTATATCGCAATAGTTAGAAAAATCGAATGCAATCCAAAACAGGAAATAATTAATTCCTCAGCAATTTTTCAAGAGTTAGTTAACACATACAATTTTCCTGTTTTGAATTTGTTCTAGTTCTTAACGACTCTGATAGTATCGCTTAATTTCGATAAATTAAGTTAAACTTTTAAAAAATGTTCAAATACCACAAAAACTATATAACATGATTTTAATCGATTCATCGTTTAGTCGATCCATATTAAACGATTTAGTCGTCAATCGAAAAAAAAACAAATTTTAAGTTAACAGAACAATTATTTGTGTGGTAATTAAACGTTTAACAGTGATTGGGGCTACTGAAATGGGCTTCTACGAAATAAAGAAATATCTTTTTGATAAAGTTATGTTTTGAAAAAAGTACATTTTGGAGTTTAAAAATTGATTTTTATTTTTATCAGGAGTAAAATGGTGATGTTGAGTTTATGAATTCAAAAGTGAAGAAAAATTTAGGCAAACATTTTTATGCTTTAGTCCGCATGATGTCTCACATATTTTGTATTATATCTTCTCGGCGACCTCATCAATCGCCACAAAGTTTTTATAGTTTCAGATTTATTGAGTCACAAATTCGTGACTGTTCCCCATCATCACTGATTATCATCAAAAGTCTTTGGGTGCTTTATGAAGTCCTAGACAAATACAATTTGGTATCTAGGCTAGGCGTTTCATATTATTAAAAATTAAGAAATACATTATATTCCCACTTTCGCTATTGTATATTCAGATCTTATGGATGAACTCCAATCGTGCTTAATAGTTGACATGCGCAATTTTTTGTTTATAAGTACGTTTTTAAAAATTATTATTTGTTGTTAGAGGTAGCTTTATGAAGTTTTTTTCCCAAAAGTATTATTACATAAAAGGTATTATTATATGAAAATACTTTTTGCAAAATATACTTCTTCAGGAAATATTTGTTTGTAAAATGTACTTTCATGTAAAAGTTACTTTTATGTTAAAAATACTATTCTACGAAAGGTAATTTTAAGTAAGAGCAATTTTTTTGTAAAATAAGGGGTGTTATGCAATAAAAAGAATAGAGAATATACTTAATATAAGTGCTTTTTTTTAGGTAATTTAACGCTGCAAGAGTTTGTTAAGCTCGAGTTCAAGTCAGGAATTTAAAAATTATCGTACTTTTTTTATAATTTTATTTTGATTTAATACTTTATATTATTCTTTTGTAAAATAAATAAACATGCTAAAATGTTTTTGTCCTTATACGACGAGTAATTAAAGCCTTGCCAAAATTTGTAATTTTGCGGAAATTTCAAAAACCTCGATAAAAGTTTATCAAAATATCTAAGCGTTTAGAAATAACTAACATTTAATATTAATATTTGAAAACTATAACACCTACGACCAAAGTGAAGTTAATCAAGTTACAAAAATTGCTCTCAACTTTTTATAAATAAATATTTCATCTACAGCTTTCTTTTATATGGTGGCTGATAGCGAAATTTTACGAAATTTTTAATACAAAGTATTCTCATAAAATCCGCTTTTAAGGGATATTTTCATTCCATTTTGTAAATAAATACGAAATTAAAAAAAATTGGAATGCTCTTTATTAAGGTGCTTTTAAAACATGAATTTTTAAAAAGTGGTTTTAGGAATTTTTTAAAAGAATATTAATAAAAGCCTTGCTTAAAAGGATATTTTGTTATAAGTTTTATGTAGGTTTTTCAAATTGCTTGTTTTAAAATGTATATTTTTAACCTACTTTGAAGAGGTTCCTTTCGAGAATATTTTTTTGGAATTGTAAATTATTTCGAAGGAGTTTTTAAAGGTGATTTCTCAAAATGTATTTCTTAAAGCAAGTTTAGTTTCAAACATTTAAAAAATGTGTTGCTTATAAGTCGATTTCTTTAAGGAAAGTTTTTTTAAAATTGAATTTAAAAAATAATAAAATATTCTAAGGACACTATTTTAACTTATAATACCACTTTTTCCCAAAATTAATGGTGTTTTCTTTTCTAAATAAAAGTGCGACATTTTTTTATCGTTTTATTGAAAATTTGCATTATAATGATTTTTTGAAATAGTGAGTTTATTAGAAATTATTGTATCATCATTTACGAGACAATATTTTTGTGTTAAAAAATCTTTGAAAAGCAATTTTTTTTGCTAAGAATCGCTAAAGAAATGTTAAATTTTTTTAGAAAAGAAAACGGCGTTCACATATTTAAAAAAAGTTATTTGTTTTATGAAAAAAAATTTTAACTGATTATTGAGAGCTATAGCTAGTTCAATTTGTTTTTAATAAAACAATTAATGTTTCACTAAATATATTAAATATTAGTTTTAGGATGAAGTGGGTTTATAAAACTTAAGTTTAGCAATTCTTTTAAAAACCACCAAAATACATATTTTTTTATTTATATGATTATTTTTCGAAAAATATTCACATAATAATAACTTTAAGGTATTATTTTGGTTACATCGTGCTTTAGTACGTTTATTTAATTTATATTCACTAAATTATTTTTTAAGAAAAGTCATTTTAAGCATTAAAGCAAAGAAAACATTACAGGAGATATTAGCAACACGCAGTTCTAGGAGTGCGCAGCACTCCTTCACTAGCGTTCAAGTGTATTACATTGGCAGTAGCGTTAAGAGAGAAAATAACTTGCAGTTCTCCTTCCGTAATTCGAACTTCTAAAACTGGAACGAAATTCCATTCATATGCAGTGCGTTGTTTTGAATTATTTTTTTTATTCGGTGGTCGCTGCATAAGTGAAATGGCGAGTGACGGCGAGAGTTTGGTGGAAGAGACTTTTCAGTAGCCATCCAGATATGATGTAGAAAATTCTTATTGAACATTGAATTTATAATTTCAAACTACAATGAGTGAGCACCATAAAGGCTTCCAGAAAATTTGATAGTATGTGTGACACCAACGACGCTTGATGAAAAATAAAAAAATGTTATATTTGGCATGCTTGCTGTCAGTTGTTTGGACATGTATAGTGTTAACCCATCAAGCACGAACGAATTTTCAGTAATTATATTTTCATAGTGAGCAGTTGTCAACAAAATCGGAATTAAAAGAAAACTAGTAAAATTACTCGTAGAAAAAAGTGTTAGAATTAAAAGAAAAACAAAGAAATCACTGATAAAAAAGAGGTGTTAGAACTTATTAAATAACATTTTTGTTATTAACATTTCTTTATTTAGCGACATTGTTACATTTTTTTAAGCTAAACGAACAGCATAAAATCAAAGTAAAAATTAATGCTTGGTGGGTCATCAAGCGTGGAAACATCAAGCCAGCAAGCACACGTACACGAACTTGACAGCAAGCATTTTGAACGTGTCTAAGGCCCTTAAGGCTTTAGAGTAATAAATAAATTTTCAGTCACTAATTTCAGAATATTTTTTCAGTAAGTATCTGTTTTAAATAACAAAAAAAGACATATTCATAATTTAACATACGGACGTAATAGCAATTGTTTATTTTTTTCAACATATAAATTCTATAGCTTGAAGTCTCCGTGAGTCGAAGATTTTTTGGGATAATGGTGATTCGAGTTATGGTCGTTCGACTGTATTTTAAAGGAGGTGCTGCCGCAAATACAACAGCCAAGTACCCAAACACCAACCGAACTTATGTTGCCTTCCCTATCAACAGTCAAGTACTTAAGAAAAAAAAACTTCATGTGAAATTGTCAGTTTCTTTGAAGCAAAGTGTTGGCGTTGTTTCTTATTCTTTTGTTTTTCAAATCACTCAAGATTTGTTGGCTGTAACTGTTAAAAAAAATCATGCAACCTAAATAGCTTTAAGCTATTATCTCTCGCCCGGCATTGAACAATAGCTTTAAGCTACACAATTCTCTACTACTTGGAATCATAAAAAAAATTATAAAAATTGTTAGAAAACTAAAATGCAACAAATAAAGATAAATTGTGTGTTTAGGAGTACATGTTTTTTTGTTTTTTTTTATGATCGGTGTAGTTTGAAATAATAACTTCAATCTTGTAAATATTGAGATGGAAATAATGAAGGTGTGTCACATAAAACAAATATCATTATTATTATTCTTATTCTTATTATTAATACGACTGGCATAAAACATTTCGAGGTCTATTAATTTTATTACTTCATGTAAAATAAATACTGAAACAAGCGGAAAAAACTATTAACTATTAACTAATCATGGAAATAAACAAATGATTGGAAAATAACTTTGAAAAATGTGACAAGAGAGTTGGAGTAGGAATTCACATTTTAATTGTCATCATATTTGTTTGTTTACAAACATTTTCTTTAACTGAAAATTTATTACTCATACATTTTTGGGTTTTACATATGAAACGCTGTTTCAAATGCTGAGACATGTTTATAACACCCACTAAATTTAATAAATCTTAATTTTTTAACACACGTTAATAAATTTATAACTTACCACACACAAACGCACAAACACAAGCTCACACTTTAATATCACAATGATTTAAAGGGGAACTTAAAATGATTGCCAACAACAATATTCCTCCCTGCCAAGTGTTTTACAAAAAATTTTAAATTTATTTTATTTGTTTGTTAAGACAGATTTTCAATTTAAAATTCCATAAATATAAAAATAAAATATTTATTTTGTGTATTTACCCAGCAAACGCATTCATTTGAAATATGATTTGCTTTTCCTAAAGCTTGTAATGAAGCCTTTAGGAAAATATATTAAGTGTTTGTACAACTCATTATCAAAGCTTTTTTATGTTAAATAATTGTTGATTGGAATTCTTCTCAAAATTTTTGCAATATTTTAAAGAAAATTTCATGGGCAGATGTTGTAAAACAATATAAAAGCTTAAGTATATGAAATAATTAAAAATTTTTTGTAACTCCAGTTTTGTTTATTTGAAAGTATATTAAATTATAATAAATATATTTAAAAAAAAATAAATTTGGGAGCCCCGAAGACTAGTGGATAGTCTGGTGGTCCTGCCTAGACCCTGGGTGTTCTCAGCACACAATCCGAAATGGATTCTCCGCTTTTGTATGTTTGAGCCCAAATACTTGCTAAACTTATTTAAGCTGTAAGGACAATTCCCGTAAAAAAGACAAAATTTTCCCGCAGAAATAATTTTGTTAAACTTTTGCCAGAAAATGTTTGCAAAAAAAACAATATTTTGTAATATATAGTTTTTAAGCTTTATAAAAACTATTCTATTTATTTAAGGATAGTAAAAATTATAGTTTTTATTAATTTCCGGAATTGTTTGAGCTTTAAGGTCAAAAGCTTTCGCTACAAAATTTATTTAATTTTAATCCAACGTTTTTGCAGAAAGAATTCTTGATTATTCATGCCATTGTAATTTAAATTACATTTCTGTCACAATCTAATGAACATTTAGAAAGGATTTCAACTTTAAGGTTATTTAAAACTCCAAATTTTTATTTCTCTTTTATTAAGAAATTTTGAAATAAAAAAAATATATATCTAAAATGTTTTAAAGTGTTCGTAACATAAAGGATCCTGATAGACATTTTTTTCAATATTTTTAATTGGTAACTTGTGCCACATACTTATTTATTACCAAATTTAAAAGCTTTTTTCTGCACATGAATTATAAAATTTATGTATGTATTTTTTGGTAGTTAAATTTTTGTTTAATATTTTTTATGTTATTTTTTTATTGTTTCTTTTAATTTAATTTTGTTGTTGTCTCAAAAATAATCATTTTAAATTCTGTTTAATCATTGAAAGTCATAAATCATTTTGTTGAACGTTTCAAATTATTTCGCTACAATTTCGATATGTGGCACTTTTTTTTTGGCGGAGTATTTCAATTTGAATAAGTCAAAAACGTTTCTACATGAAATGTATCTTAAAGGTTTTTTGTATGAGTGCGATTACACATAAGCTTTCAAGTTATTATTATGCTTGAGATGGAAGTAATCAAAAGATTAATTAGTTAGTGAATGTTGTTTGTCTGCGTAAGTGCTTTTGCATTTTGCGGCTTTGTTTATTGGTCTGGGCGTTACACTGCATGATCGGTAGGACTTTGATTATTTATTTGTGATGTTTTTGAGTAGGGCTTTAGAAAGCGGTTTCTTTTGGTGTTAGAAGACCACAGTAGTAGTTGTTGGCAAAGGTCATGTTGTGAGATAAAATATTTTTCATTTTCTTTTCATAATTTGTCTATGAAGAATTGTAAAAATTAACTTAATTGCCTGAAAACATAAACAGGAAACTAAAATTAATAATTACTTTTGTTTTTATGATTCAAATGCCCCTGATTTATGGACTTCACACATTGAAATATTTTTAAAAAATTAATTGCAAAGTAACTTTAGAGAGCCAAAAGATGAATTATTTATTAAAGATTTCAAGTCATAAAATAAGTTTTATTTTTTTCGTTTCTGTAAAATATATTTTTTCGATTTTATTGTTTAGTTGAAAGCAGAGAGATAGATAGAGAGAGTCATGCAGGCTTTGTTTTTATCAAAAAATTTATAAAATTTTTTTTTATTTTTTTAATTCAATTGGTATTCTTTTACCAATCGTATGCTTTTTTAAATTTTTTATTTTCAAATGATTGATCATTAGTAATTTCCTTTTATGTAAGTATTTTACTGTCTTGAGATTTTGTTTAATTTCCTTTATATTTATAAACCTTTTTTTATTGTTTTGTTATTAAGGCTTGTCGTTTATACACATGTATGTAGTTGTTCAAAAGAATTTTATTCAAACATATAAATTTATGTTAATAATTTAGCCATAAAATATGTATCTTGTCTTCTTCCGACTAACAAAAAAGCATTAAATTAAACTCTCCAAAATTGACATTGACAAATGTCCAAAAGAAAATACTAACGAACACTTTCGAAAATTTCTTGAAGAATGAGTGTTTGAAAATTAACACTCGGCCAGAGCAGACAATAAGACAAGTTTGTTGCAGTCGCTTTGAAAAATCGAAGAATTTACATTTGGTATGTTTTTTTATAGTCATGTGTATGTTTTTCCAATAAAAATATTAAACATGATTTGATTATAAAAATTCATCACGTTTGTTAAAGAAATGTGATGATAAAACATGATTCTAATGTTTAATAATAATTTTTTTTGTAATATTTTAGACAGCTACTACATACTAATATTTGGGGTTTTACCGATTTTTGAATTTCTATAGAAAACTTGGACAAGACGGATGTCGGCAGGTTCAGCAAGAAAGCAAAAGTAAGCGAAAAAAAAGTCAGTAGACGTGACTTGTTGTGAAAAAATTTGTATTCTTGGAAAGAAGTGTTTTTGTAAAGTACTTATCAAATCAAGGTAGTTTTTAAAAAATATACCCTTTTGAAGAAGGAAATTAAAATCGAAATTATTTTTCTAAAGGAATTTTTTTTTAATTTATTAAAAATCTATCTATTTGCAAAGATTTTCAAACAAACGTTTTTGAAGAACTTTTTTTTTATATAAACTTTTTTAAAATATAACTTTTTTTGAAAGAAACTTATTTTAAAAAAGAAGCAACTTCTTTAAAAAGAAAGTGTTCTTAAGAGTAAACATTTTTTTTAAGATTAATAATTTTTAAAGGTTTTTTTATAAGGAAACTGTTTTAAAAATTATTTTTTTTAAAGAAAATTTTTTGAAAAGAAACTTTTTTAAATGAGATTTTTATGGCTTGAGCTCAAATCTGAATTTACACATATCTATTTAATATAAGAAATTATTTTTGGATAAATTCATTATTTTATTAAGAGATACTTTTTATTTAAAACAATTTATTCATCAGACTAGCAGAATGGATCAGTACTGATTTCGAGGTCGCTACACTATCTCATCAGCGTGCTTTGTTCGATTTTACCACTTTTTTAAAATCCATTTTTTAAAGTTTTTTTTAGGTAAACTGATTTAAAATTTTTTTTAAGGAAACTTTTTTGAAATGAAACTTTTTTTGAAAAAGTTTTTTTAGGGAAACATTTTTAAAAATTATTTTTTTAAAGAATTTTTTTTAAATGAAACTTTTTTTAAAAAACAATTTTTTTTTTGAATTTTTTTTACGGGAACTGATTTCAAATTTATTATTTTAAAGAAATTTAAAAAAAATTAACCAGTTTTTGAAACAAAGTTATTCATGTAGAAGATGCGTTTCTTTAAAAAAACGCTTGCTTAAAGAAAAAGAATTTAAAAAAAGGACGTAAATGAACAAAGCTACTTTTTACAAAAGTATTGTATTTTGTTTAAAAATTACATTTCAATTCTACTTTTTGAAGAAGTTAGCTTGGGAATAGACACTTTTTATAAAAGAATACTTTAAATGCACTTTATAAAATTACATTTTAAGAAGTTAAATTTTTGATTAAAATTATTTATTGGAAAACGTTAAGTTTTTATAAAAAAGGTTGTTTTTCAAGCAGTTATTTTCATAAAGCAACATTCTTGAAAAAATAGTGTGCACGATTTCTTAAAAAAAGTATAGTTTTTCTTAAAACACTATTAAAAACTATACAATTCAAAGTTGTTGATTCTGTCGCTTTGCAATGCATACTTATAGGAATCGAAAAATGTTCTCCTACTTTTTTCTCTCCTGTTTGAAATAATTAAAGTTAACAATCGAAATGTTTCAAGCGTTATTTACTTTAATTTCTTGAAAAGTATCCTCTTCTAGAAATGTTTCTTCATGTTTTGTTTATTATAATAAAAAAAAATAAAATTCCTTTTGACTACTTTTAGGATAGTTATTTCTCTTGGTTTTTTTTTGATTTTAAATTTATGCAAATTAAACTTATTTATTTTTTTCGTTAAGTTAAGCAGCAACCAAACTGTTTATCTTAATTTACAAATAATCCATTTATTTCCTTTGAACGAAAAGGAAAAGTAGAAAAAAACGCCTAGAAGTAGATTGATAATAACATTGTTTATATAATAATAAACCATTACTATGCAAATAAGATTTTGTAAATTTCCGTTTTTGTTTTCCTTAAAGTGTTGAAGGTTTTTCTCTGAAATATTTAGCTTTCCATTCCTTCTTACTATGTTTATATCGTAAAATAGGGGGAGCAAGCCAGTTTTTTTAATAAAAAAATCACCGATTTTATTATAATGATTTTTTATTAAAAATTTGCTCATAAAACTTACTAAATTTGCATATGAATCATTTAAGATAATTTGCATACAAATTGGTCAACTTGAGTTTAATTAAACACAATTGAAGCGTAAGAATACAATATGCAAAAAATTATAAAATCCTCACACACATATGCACACGAATTTCTATGTTGAAATATTTACAAACATTTTAACCACAATTATATAAACGCGCCACATTATTTGAAAAGCCAATTATGCAAATATTTAATAATATGGCTCATTTCCTTCTTTGAAGGTTTTGTGAAAATCTGTAATTTTAAATTTTGAAACTTCAGTAGAAACAACTTTACGTTTGTTTGTTAAAAAGAAAATTGTTTTTAAATAAAAACTACGAGCTGATTTCTCTAATTGCCAGACCTCCAGACGCCTATTCATTTTATTACACTGTCTAACGTTTCTTATAATTTTACGTTTTTATTACAAAAATAATTCATTTAATTTTTGTTTGTTGCTTGTTTTGTTACTACCTACCGCAGTATGGAATTTCACTATAATGCACAGTGGGGCCGAATACAAAATATATGAAAATAATTAGATAACTTCTAAACTATCTTGAGTGGTCCCATTTTTTTTGGAACTTTGATCAGCGCTAACTGCCTGGACTTTCAGAACATTGTAGACGAGGATAATCCTTTTAGGAATACATCCCAAAATCAGCATATAGTGAACCGGTAATATAAAAGTAGCTCCGCTAATAAGGTAAAATTTAGGTGGCTGATGCCTGATCTTCTTTTGAAGTTATAAAATATCTGCCACAATTGGTCCTCAATTTGAAATAAAAAATATTAGCTATAGTTAGCACAACTATACAATAACTGTCTCTAAAATTAAGCTTTTAAGCTCCGTGTTAAATTTCATTTCAATCGTTGAAGAGAAATGCCCAGCTTCCATATGCCCTTGATTTTAAAAATTAGATTTCAATTTTAATTATGAAAAGGAATTAAATGTGTATAGAAGAGAAAAATTAAATTGTTTTCCAATTTCTATTGGAATATAAAGTATTTTATTTGTGATTTTTGTTTCTTTCATCATCATTGCTACGAAAATACAATAAGTAAATAAAATTTGAAAGCTCTTTTTAAAAACAAAAACAGTAAAAGCCCATGTACAGACAAAAGACGATAGCGAACGAAAATGTGACATCTCGTCTTCATATTGTTGACACTTAGTTATCAAATGTGACATTAACATCAAAGACACTGAAAGCGGAGAGAGTAAAGTGCTAAATAAACTACACAAACAAGTCCTCTTTCACATATTGCTTGCGTTCCTCTCGATATTTAAGATGCTGCATTGACTTATGCCGTTTTGTTTTCTTAAAAAATTTAAAATTTCTTTTACTTTTTATAAAAACATACTATTCAAAGTTTTCTTAAGACAAAAATTTTATTTCGTAAATGTTAGCACAATGATTTTTAATAATCTCACTATTTCAAAAAATCAATTTATCGCAAATTCTCATTAAAAAGGGGGAAAATTTTGCAATTTTTTTAGAAAAGAAAACGGCATAAGTCAACGCAGCATCTTAAATGTGAAAGAGGACTTGTTTGTGTGATTTATTGAGCAATTTACTCTTTCTTTGTGAACAGTCGATTATTGGAACCCCAGTCGCTTCAGTAAAAAATAAGGTTAATATAGAAAGTTGTAAGTAGCAAAATTAGATTAAGAATTAAAGTTGTTCAAATATTCATATGAGATGAAAAGGTGCCTTTAATATGTTTATCAAAATCACAACCATCATTC
The DNA here is from genome assembly GCA_956483585.1 of Gymnocheta viridis. NCBI lineage: Eukaryota > Metazoa > Arthropoda > Insecta > Diptera > Tachinidae > Gymnocheta > Gymnocheta viridis. The sequence continues at coordinate 55,573,631 of OY101443.1, read as the reverse complement.
ATTCTATCTACAACCATCGATTTTTTTGCATTGAATTAAATTGTTTCCGTCATTCCATTAATGATACAATTAGCGTCATTTGCACTGATGAGAAAATGATCAATTGATGTAAAGAACGACATCAAATTGTGGACAAGTGTCATGGGGTAAAAATTATGAGTAAGACGCTTGATATAGTATTGACATCAGCATTATCAGAACTATTACGTTTTTTCTATGTGTGTTAGTCAGATTTCGATCTTTCAAAAATTTTATAACTCATCACATTTTGTTAACTCCGATTTATAGTACAACTCCAGTGATTAAATATATTTCGCTATTCCCTGTGCGATTTTTTAAATTTTAGCTTTTCGAAAGTTTTACTTCTTCTTAAATTTTATTAGTAGTTCAAAAGTTAAGTATTTCCTACCATTTCTTTTGCGATCGACTCCACTGTGGCACGTTGCTTTATGGCCATCCATATCAGCTAACAATGTTACGTCTTTTTGGTTACAGAAATGCGACCGACGTCTGCCACAACCAATAAAATGTGAATTGTAGACTTACAAGACAATCATGATTTTATTTCGCTTTCATCATCGTCATTTTAAGTAGGATGAGTTAGAGTCAGACTTTTGTCCAGTTCTAAACGTGTTTTAGTAATTTAGTAATTACATGTCTAACAACTGAAAATATTTTATATCAAATGCATTGAAAAATCGTTGTTCATTTATACTAGATACACGTGATATCAAATAGAATAAAAGTAGTAATCAAATATTGCTAATGAATCACGTTTTTTTTTGGAAAAGAAGTAAAAATTTCTGAATGTGGTCGAAGAACGCAGTATGCTGTATTAAAAGTCACTATTTTATAAAAATGTAAAATGTGTTTGTTCACGAAATTCATGAAGTATAATAAAAATAATTTAATTGTATTTAAGTTACTTCTTTCTTAGAACTTCTTACTTATATATTGGAATTTCTACAGAAAAGACCAGTATTTGCCACATCATGTCACCGTACGGTAATTACCGTATTGTACGGTAAACGCAGAATAAGTATGTACGTTCTGTTCGTTACGAATCAGCTGTTTTGTTTTTGTTCGATTGAAAAACTGTATTTGAGGTTTGTTGTTACTTTTTCGTTCTGTTCTGTTGCGGACTATTCTGTAGAAAATAGAATACAACGTTAAGTGACAGCCAAGAGTGTGTATGTATTAGAATTTTGTGGTGTGAAATATTACAAATTTTGTTTTAAAAGTCAGAAAATATTATTTTAATTAAAATTTAAAAAAATGTAAGATTTTTCTCAAATAAAACACATTTTGCAAAGATTTAAAAGATGCATTCCTATAATTACATCGTCCACATTCACAAGTTCAGACACAGAACAAGTAAGTAAGAAATGTTTTCAACAGAAAAGAACGGCACAGAACGGCAACGAAAAGTAAAAACTAATGAAGCCTTAATTTAGCCGTCGGACCGGTAGGCAGGTAATTTCTATATTTGTACGGTAATTTTAAAAAGTTTTGAGTAATGGAGCCCAAAAGTTTCTTTTTTCACAATCCAATTTAGTCTACACATGAGATACATATTTCTCAACAAACAAGCCATAAAAAGTACGATGCCATTACAAATTTGCAAAATAACGCCAATAGTTAAATTCTATAAGATTCTGGCCATAAATGTATGAACAAATTTTGGCATCACTTACTTATGCCGCCTTATACATTTATTGGAGCAATTAAGAAGTAAAAGTCTACAGTAATGTAAATTGCGGACCTTTTGTAAAATATTTAAAACATATATTTCTGTAAAGATAGTTGAATGGCTTCATGATACCTTAAACAAATTGTATTTGGATTTTTGGATTTTGTGTTGCCATTATTTACAAATCTAAATTCAGAAATGCAAAATGAAAAGACTAAAATTAAAATCCATTTTTTATATAATCGAATATCTTTGACATTTAAAACAATCCTAAGCAATTTTGTTAACTCTAAGAACTTAGACGGCACTTTGTGGCAAGATTTTAATTTCGAGGATGATGATAATCACCTACCACTAGACGAAATATATATTTAGGTGGTAAAATAATAGCAAGCCTTTCAAATATGGATATTTCGACACAAAAATTGGCTGAATTTAAAACTGATTGCAAGATATTTTATATACGAAGTGCTCAAGAAATTAAAAAAATATTTCCTTTTGAATCAAATCAAATGTAATCTTAAAAAGAAATGGATGTAATAAGTACCGAATTGTTCGATACCAATAAATTTATAATTCCTTTAGTTTTGCATTTCGCAGAATCTGTTGAAATTGATAAATTTTACTAGTAATTTAGACTTATAACGCAGAATGTTACTACTTTATAAAAACGTCTTCAATGTAAAGAAAGGGGACGACTCCATAAATTTTTGGTTAATATATTTTCTTTTTCACATAGTTCGGCTACTGTCGAACGTATTCTTTCGATAATAAATCTAAACAAAACCGAAATAAGAAGCATGTTTATTACTGATACTCTTGAAGGAATTCTATGCGCAAAATCGTTTGTTAATGCTAACGACGTTTTGGATATTAAATTCAATGACGAGCATTTTGATTATAAAAAATTAATGCAATCAAATTAAGTTTTAAAACTTATATAAACATTCACAAGAATTTGCTTTTGATATACATATAAAAATTATAATTAAGCTTTAAATAGTACAAAAATATATACACTGATTTTGGAAAAATTACAAACTTTGTTTACTTTATTTTATTATTACTAATTTGTTTTTTTAAGGTTTTGTTGTTTCTTAAGCAAATATATTAAATTAAAAATATAAACCTGTTTAAATAACAAAATAGTGTTACTTTTTTGTACAAGGGTAATTTTTTAGGGCTGTACGGAAATCGAAATAAAAAAGTTAACATCACTGCATGTCACACTCTTTAATTTTGTTATACCACAACATCGACGTTCACGTGTTTGTTTGTTCTATTTTTAGGAGACTGCCAGTTGTTAATTATAGAATTTTCGTTATTTGTTTTTTAAAAAAGCTGAAAGTTGTTCAATTCAAAAGGCAAATATTTTGTCTTAATTTTTCAGCATGCAGAAAATTATTGAAAAAGTTATTGAAAAAATTACGCAAAAATTTTCTCATTTAAGTTTTCAAACTAGGTTGCCTGCTAATGCAAAGTGATTATTATTAGGCTCAAGTTCGTAACGTTTTAGTCACAAAGAATATTCCAAAAGAACGAGGAAAAATTCTATTATTTTTATTATAATAAATTTTAAAATTTCTTAATCGAGATTGCCTTGATATCTTTTTTAAAAGATTTTCAAAGACTTTAAAAAACTTTTATTAAAAACCCCTCAACACACAAAAGTTTAATTAAAATAATTGTTTCGAAATTACTTTTTTTAATTTATTTTATTTAAGCGAAAAGAACGCCAACATTGATGATTCCTTTATATTTGGTATCAATGAAGGCGTATTTAACCAGGTGACAGCATTACAGCAACTGACTATTCGTTGCGAATGTCAAAACACATGCAAAATACTTTTGTCTTTTTTTTTCTGTATCTGTTTTCTTTGTTTTATGGGTTAGGTTTTTGACATACGCAATGAAACTACACAAACAAAACTGACTATTGTTCTTGCATTGTTGTAATTGTTTTCCTAATGCTGTCACATAGTTAAATACAGTATCAGCAAAGTACTACATATTCTTGCTCGAATAAAATATTTTAAATTTTTATACTTAATGTTTGTAAGTAATCAGTCGAACTTATATATATATTGTATATATGTATATTGAAACGATTAATTTGGCTCAAGTTCAAACCCGTGTTCAACCATTTATACCTAAAAAAATTCAAATTTTAATAAAAAGGACCAAAGATGAGGATATAAAAGAACTGAGTTCGCAGTTGTACCATGTTCATTCGATAAATTAAATTTTATATCGAATTATTTATGCCGAATAAGCAACAGTTGTTAGGGAATATAAAATTTATAAATCAAATAAATTTTTAAAGAGCTTCAAATAAGTGTGTTATAAGCTCAAAGATATTGTAAGGAGACCTAAATTTGCGCTCCTTACTTACACAACATTAAAAAAAGATATTATCAAATATTAAGATTTGAAAGAAATTTATTTATGTTAATTATGGCATAGCAAAACTCGACTTCAAAACGTGGGTCAAACAGAGGGGCATGCCCTATTCAGACGAAGGAAGGAAGGAATAAAACACAAATGCAAACATACTGATATCCTGCTTCTTTTTTGAATTTATTTAAGAAAATCAATAAAGAAGGCTGTTGAGACTAAAATTGAAATATTTAAAAAATTTTTAATGAAACCATAAAATGCCATTTAATTAATGTTTTACTATAAAAGCAAAATAAAAGTATGAAAAACCAATTTCGTAGCTAAAACTTAACAGACTCATTAATATTCTTCTAATACTGAGAAGTATGTTTGTGTGATTTTGTCGTTCTTAAGTGCTAAATTTCATTACGATTTCTAAACAAACAGCCAACATAAAATTAAACAGAAAATATATTTACAGGCTTCCTGTTTAACAGCAACGAACCCCTCAAAGCACGCTAGAGTTTTAACAAATTAAAGCCTACTTTAAGATGTTCTTATTTATATTTTTTCGTAACAAAAATTCAGTCATCTGGTATATTAAAATTTAAAAAGATATTAAAATTTTAGTATTTTCATCACATTAAGCCTGAGAACCACCCCTCCCTGCCCGGAATGCTTTTAGATTGTAGCTGTTGTACTGGTGTTGTTGCTGTAACGAACAAAAATGTCAATTTCAATAATAACTTTCACCTTGCTGTCTATACGCATGGCTTTGTAAAGCCTTCCTTTCCGGTAAACAAGCAAACCTAAAAATATGCTTCAATTTTTCTTCTTTTCCATAAAATCAACATTATTTAAAGAAATACTCAAATGCATTTGTTTGTGTGTTTGAGTGTGTGTGTGTATATACAAATGCTACACATAAATGTCTACGTGTAACGACAGCGGAAGTAAAATAAAAACCTCATTTAAACTCTTGTGACCCTCCCTCCCATTCTTTATCGCTTGTCTTTCCCAGCAATAAGAGAATGTGGTAAAAAGTCGTTATTCCTTTTGCCTTTTTCTCCTTTGCTGTCCTGTCTTTATGTATTTATTCCCTTTTGCAGCATATTTTTTTTCCATATATTTATTAAATGTATACAAATGTATTTGTGTGAATGAGTTTATTTTATTTTGTGCATGTATTTGTATTGCTTTTATGGAATCAGGTAAACTTGCTGCTGGAATTCTAAAACAACCCTTGTTATGAAAACCAAATAGATATTTTGTTGCTTGCAAAAGGTTTTATTTATAAGAATCCCTAAAAAAAATATTTTTTTGGCAACTTATTTCTATTATTTAGTTTATTTATATTCCTCGTATGGGTGGGTTAAAACAATCAAAATATTATTTTCTTGCAGCACTTTCCTACTATAAAATTTTATGTTGTATTAGCAAAATCTCATGAATCATTTAATGAAAATGCTTCTTTACGTAGCAAAATATAGTTGAAAACTAAAGTTTTTCCATTTATCTTTAAGGGAAAATAAAAAACAAAATTGCTGTGTGAGTATCATTATAAATGATTAATGTTCATTTTGGTTTTTTTTTAGCAATAATAACGTAAAAATTATTTTATATATACATATATTGAAATAAACCTGCCTAAGAGTATGCAATATATATCCAATCACCAACGCGCTTAAATGTAGGCATTATACTAAGTTTTATTTAATGTCTGGGGTAAGAAAGAAAATATAATTGGCATTATTAATATAAATTAAAAAGAAAGTTTATAATACCGTTGCTATTTTATTAAATATTTACAAGTGAAATATATTAAGGATAATTTCAAAGGAATAATATTAATATTGAAGAGGAAGATAACAACTTTATAGGTATTTTTAAAAATGTTGTAAGCAATAAGGAAATAATCAAATAACTATAGTCAATTATTAATTATTAATATAGATCCATATTAATAACGGCAAAGTTATTATTGTCAGAACAGATGTAAAAAAATAATTGCTAACCAAAATAATTCTGCGAAGCAGGGCTGCTAAACGTGACGATTTCACATCATTTTGACGATTTTTTATAGCGAATTTCACAAAATGTCGTTTGACGATTTTTGTTTAGCATCTTTTATACTTTGACGATCTTTCGACTTCGCTACTTTTCGCTCAACATAACCTCTACGTATGGCAGCATGTCAAGCTCTAAAAATATATTTTTAAAAAGTTGAATAACATTAACATAACATTTTTTTTAATATGTGCTTAATTTGTTAAATAATCTAAACAAAATTTAAGAAATTAAAATTCACAACATGCACTGTGAAATAAAGAGAATTTTTTTTAAATGTTTTAATGAATCATACTCTAGAGATTGTATAAAAAATACGCCTCTAAATCAAAATGATTTCCATACCCATAAAAATTTAAAAAAAAGAAAGAAGTTTATATTGGTGTGTATGTAAAAGAAATGTTAAGACAATTGATGTTGAAACTTTCAATCAATTTAGTGATAATTGTGTATCATTCTACTTTGAAATGTGTTACCAAATAAAAAAGATTTGATTTCGATGACAAATTTATAAACAAATTAAATATAATTACTTCTACTTATTTTGAAAATAAACTCCGAAATTCTTCCTTTATTAAAACGTTTTCATAATCTAGTCTCTAAAGAAAAATATCAAGATATTGAGCATGAAATCAGAGAACTAAGATTTTTGGATTTTGGAGACATCGCATTATATTTGGATATATTTTGGAAAAGAGGAAAATCAATTAATCTACCAAACAATAAACCTGTTTTTTTCAAATTTATGTGAATTTGTAAATAACTTAATAACTTTGCCAAACTCTTCAGCTAATGTTGAAAGAATATTTAGCAAAATTAATCTTAAGAAAACCAAGACAAGAAATTCATTGGAAACAGGAACCTTTGAGGGGATTCATTTTTGTGGGCTGTTTGCTTCTTCCACCCCCAACACTTAAAAAAAAAATAAAAATTTGCGGACTTTTTCCATATGCCAAAAAATTTTTGAAAATTGGTCCACAAACGACAAAATAATTTTTACCCATCCATTGAAAAAAAATTTAATGGGCCTTTTTTCTTATCTCTTATATTATAAAGTCTGTAAACAGGCAAGTGAAAGGGTTAATATAATTTCAAGAAGTGAGCGTAAAAGTGGACGTAGTTGAAAAAAGTGGATTATAACTCCATACAGAGTCCCAGTTAAATGTTGTGAAAATTTTAGGATTATCGGTCCAGAGGTCTGGTCGCTTATAAAGTACAAAGAAACAAGCACACATTCCGTTTTATTTTATTTATAAATATAATACTTTTAACACTTTTGAACGAAACGAACATTTTAAATTACTATTGGTGTAATTTTTTTCCTACTCCGAGTACATAAACTGAAGAGACTTATTTTGTAAAAAAGAATTTCATGCTTGATTTAAAAATATTGTCTGCAAATAAATATTTTATTTCCATCTTATATCTTCTTCAGCTGCTTACACATGTAAGAGTATTGATTTTTTCCAAAGATCAAGTGAATAAATGCCACAATTTCATTGGGAGCGAAAAAATAGCAGCTTTGAGAAAATAAAACAAATTGTAGAAAAATATCAAAACAAAATGCTAGCTTGGGAGACTAATTTTGTGTGCGCTATTCTAACAGTCTGAATATTTTGTGATCGATTATTATTAAATACTTGTGAACTGAAACAGAACCATACACAGAAATTTCATACAAGGAATTAACAACTTTTCTAGAAGTGCTTGAAATGCTAATATTTCTTAGTCACCAAAATTCAATTCGTTGCTATAATTTTGAAGGAAAAACTGGATTTTAGAGCTTTTATGTAGACTTGTGTTCACTGCTGCATTCAGTACTAGAATCATTGGAAAAGCAACAAATTACGCAAATGAAAAAAGTATTTTGTTGTTTAATCTTTATTTCTCCTCATATTTCGTAGAACATGAAAGGGAAATGTGTTTGAATGTACAAGTGAAAAAAATATTAAGTATTTTGTTTAAATTTTTATATTCTGTCTTGTGGTTTTAAGACTTGTACAATTTATTAAAGAATTTATGGTTGCTACATATTGCATATTTTGTACTTACAATAGCTTTTCATGTCACTTCCACAACAAAACACATGTTCCATTTGTAATCTTCTCTAGATTTAATAAATTTTTCTTTTTTTAAAGCAGAAATATTTTTAAGCAGAAAAGCAAAATTCTGAAAAACAATTCGTTGTAAGCTTCATTTAATATAGTCAAGCTTAAAGAGTAAAGAAATTTTGAGAAATAAAAAGTCTTTAAGAATTTAATTATGTGCTAGGAAAGATTTTTGCTATAGAGACCTTTCCAACCAACCACTTGACCATATGGTGAGACATTTTACTTTGTTTTTTTGTTTCTCCTCCTCTTTGCTATATTTTTTGAGGTATAATTTGCTTTGTGTTGCCCTTAAAAAAACAAAAGGAAACTGTTTACGAGCTGTATGAATATGTTGATTATTTGTTCAAGTGTCCTTGTATTGCAAGAGCATGAAAGTTGGCTGTGACTGGTAGAACAAAAAAAAAACAATTCGTTTTGAAAATTTTTAAGAAAAATAATAAAGATTTCAACACACATGTTGCAAGAAGTCAAACAATAAACATATGAATCATAAATTTTTGTTTACAGGCTTTAAATTGGTGTGTATTAGGGGGGAAGTTCTATGTGATGTCGGCATATGTGACCACATCAATTAAGATGGAACAGTGATATAAATTTGGGGGAAAAAATTCAATTTATTTTCTTTCTAAATTCTATTCAAAGCAAATTACATTTTACAAATTATACTATTAAATTACGCTCGTCAACTCGATGGACAAAAAAAAAATGAGATGAGACGTTAACAAAAATCAGCAGCTTTTCTTGGTGTTATTCTGTAACTCGATTCGAAACGAGAACTTTTCGAAATCGTATGTTATTAAAATTGCAATATGAATGCGTGTCTAGCAAAAAATGATTATGATGGCAAAATAGTGAGCGAAAATGCTAACAAACAAAAGAACTTTTCAACTTTTAACTCGTTACGATAACATGGCGATTTTATTGTTGGCAACTACTCATTCGCTCAGATTACAAATAACTATTAATATACGTCAATATTTAGAAATAATTGAATATACAAAGGACACTAAAGATTAAATGTCTGCTAAGGGTATTGAACTCAAGTTTTAAAATTATGTGCTATTCATAGAATCCAAGCAATCGACTTGAGTACAAAATATGTATGGAAACCACTCGAATAACTGAGTGGTCTTCATACAAATTGTTCACTCAATTCGATTGCTTGGATTCTATTGTATACAAAGAGTTGCAGTTAACGTTTAGGGGGCTCTACAGAGTGATAAAATAAATCAGACAGAGTATGAAAAGCTTTTTGAAACCTTTATTCTTTAGATCCACTCCGCAGCTAGTTAAATAATTAAGTTTTTAAATTGCTACTTGAAATATTGAGAACACAATTTGAAAAAAATCGATAAATGAACTCATCGATCTACAGGCCAGATGTAGTAAGATTGTGTACTCGGTTTTTCTTTTTGTCACCTTTTGTCCTTTTTATTGTACTTTACATTTTTAAAATCTTTAAATATTCAAATATATTTCATATTTTTGAAAATTTTATTTACATATTATTTTCATATAAAAGACGTATTTCTGATCTTTTACTGCCTGTTTTTAGGAAACGAAAACATAATTGTGAATGAGAATTTTTATTGAAAACAAAAACTATTTAATGTACTTTTGCACAAACTGACAAGGAATTTTGTTCATTTTTCCACTTGAAGCTGATACATGTAGATGTATGTAATAAGTGTGCATAAAATAGTGGCAATTTTAAATGCTTATAGCTCCCACAATAATAAACCGATCTGAATAAAATATAGATTAGTCACATCTCGAAGCAAATGCCTTTTAAAAAGTATAAGATTTGTCAAAATTGGCTGAATAATGTGAGCATAAGCTGCAGTACAAGAAATGTTTGCGCATACCAAATATATAAATTTATGATTAACACGGGTTTTGTTTAAATTAAATCTACATTTTCAGTCCAAGTCTAGTCCAAATTAACACCGGTGCGGCCTCCGAAAACAGCATGGGATTCCTTCCACTCAGCCTTGGTTTGTCCACCTTTTGTAAATAAACATTATTTGATTTATTAATTTAAATTTAATAAATCCAGCTTGATTCAATAACTTTCAAATAAATCAAAATCTGGTAATAAAAATATAAAAAGAAAAATCAAATAACACTACTTATATTTTTTTGTTTTTTTTTTTATAAATGTTGCTGAAAGTTTTTATGAAAAATAAATTTACTGCCTGTTTTTATAAGATGAAAACAGGTAGTTAATTCTTATATTTTCTGAAAAAGTCTCTTATTTATTTGCTGAAAATATACAAACATTGAAAGTTATTTATAAATTTTTTTACTTCACCAGGATATTTAATTTTTTCTTTCTCCTCTCAAAAAGGAGAACCTCACAAAAAATTCACCTCTTTTATGAACGTAATAACCAGGGAAACCGGAAATATGCTGTACAAAAAGTGTTTTATGCACATTAAATATGCAGGAAACAACTGAAAATAGATCTTAAGATTCAAAAAGCATGATCTTTAAAAAAAATATATATATTTCTTTAATAAAAAATTTAATAACACTTCCATTTAAAATAAAAAAAGAAAAACAGAACTAGAAACAAAACAACTGAATAAAATCAAAAGTTATGCTTCGATTATAGAATTAAACGTTTTTGATTAAATGAGACATCGAAATAAACGTTTGTATTTAGAATATGTTCTTTCAACGTCTACTGGTGTAAAAGGAGCATATTTAAAAGATAAACCTTTCTTAATATCATATTTTAAAACTGCTTTGGTTTAAGCAAATGTGCACTGGAAACGAGATATAAATGGGGCAAATGGGGTAACATTTTGAACTGATAGATATAGAAAACTAGAACACACCTGCTGATCATAATTTAAAATATATTGATTTCCTTCCGTTGTGAATAAACTTTTTAGTATTTAAAAATAATATCTATTAAGTTTCATATGCTCTATAAGATAAAAAAATTATCTAAGTGGTAAAACATGCACTAACTACACGATGACAATATTAATAAGAATTTCTGAAACAAGAACATATTTTAAAAACAACATGCAATTACATATTTGTGGCTTTCCTGGTAAAAGCAAAACTTTTGCCAAATAAATTTTTACCTCGAAAGCTTGAAGCCTTTTCGCTTTAACTGCAATAAATTTGTTACAATTTTTTTTTACTAGTTATTGTATGTTTTTTGAAACTAGAGAAGAGCCTAGACAAGAAAAAAAATTCAGTCACGTTTTTAATGTTTATTTTCTGTTTATATTTTTTATTTATCTTCTATGGCGTCAAGTCATAAAATTTATTAAACTTTTTTTTTCAACATTCCACTATACATTATGTTGTAAATTTTATTGTTAATGTTTTGCAATAACAAATAACAAGCAAACGAAAAAAAAGACTAAACAATTTTATATAAAAACGAAATAAATTTGAAATGAATATTGTTTTTAGATATCCCCTGCCCTGCCCCCTCTAAGAATAAACATCCAATACAATAAAATGTAATAAAAAATAAATAAAATAAAACTTTGAAGCCGTTAATAATGCTTAGGTTCTATTTTGTCGAGATTTCTGTGTATATTTCGAAATGCTGAAATGTTGTCACGTTCTCAAAACTTTTAAAACAAATCATGTAGCAAATTATGTATGCCATTTTGTTTGTCTGTACGCTGTGAATGAAAGCAAATCTTTTCGTGTTTCGTATTTTTTTAAGTGTGATGTCACATTTAAATACTACATCATTTTCCACAGCAATAATGAAAATATGTAAAACAAAAAATATCACAAATGTACATATGAAATTATTCACAAATGCGAGTACAAAGTAAAAAATTTAACAAAATTTACATCAACTGCATTCGTCATTCGTCATTCACTTATTTTTGATGTTGTATGTAATTTTTTTGTTTCAATTTATTTGCTCTAAACTTTTTTTCTAAAAAATATTTTTTCTGAAATTAATAAAAAAAAATGAAAAGTATTGTACTGAAATATTACAATTTAAATTGAAACTTTTATTCTAATATTCGTGTAAATATTTTCACTTTTAGCAACAGAGAGATTAGATTTTTAAGCAAATTCTGTTTTGCATTCTAAAGTGAGACTAATGATGTTTGCTTAGTTCAAACATCGAATTCTTTAAAGTGTTCGCAATGATAAAATCTAATAGAAATTTGCATGCAGCCAAGGTTTAAATAAAATAAAAATGGTACAGGAACAAAAATTTATCACAGTGACAAAATACGAATAGGATGAAGAAATATGTGTACATATATAAATTTATATTAAACTTTTACTTTTTAGATAAAAAAGAACTAACGTAAATTGTTTCATTGTTCTTTGGAATTTTGTCTCATGTTCAATTCTTTCTGACAATAAACGTTATGAACTTCACCCTCATAGAAATTACTTTGAACTGTAAGAAGTAATAAATTTTATCACAAAATTTAAATATTCCAGTGTGAAAAAATTTGTTAAGCTCTTTCAATATTATTCACAAACGTTTTATTAGAGACTAATAAGCAAAAATCGTTAAAGTAGTATTCACATACTTTTAATAGCACTATGAAGCTGCAATTAGACACTAATAAACTCAAAAAATTATTGTAGGCATCACCCTTCTTTATCCGTTTAATAAGTTGACATTTGTATTGTAAAAGTAAGAAAATAATTGTGAAAATTTGAAAGTGTGAAAAATAAAAAACATATGAATGTTTTAAATGTAATTTCGACAATCGGTAGGTTTGAGCAAAGTATAACTGTAAAATAAGTAAATTTTTTATGAAGTAATTGGTGTCTGTGTTTTTGTTTTCTATTGTGGACACTCTTTCTTTTACCAACTCCTTCAGCAAAGTCTAGTTAACATAGAAAAGTTAAATAAAACGTACGTATATATGTAGATACATATGTATACAAGTATGTACATATTTATACACATGCAAACGCATAATTTTACCTGATCATTGAAATATTAATACTTGCCTTATCTTCTTCCAACCAGTTGTCACTGAGTTTTTTTTTATGATTTTTTCCATGTTTTTGCACTTTGCAATCACCAAAAATTTTCCAAATAAATCAGTCAAATAAATTAGTGGTGTATAAAAAACTGCAATGCACTCGGTATTTGAATATATTTGTAATATTTTATCAAAATATGTTATTGGCAATGCCATTCAACACGTCTTAATAAATTTATATATATTTTTGGATACTATAAGCAATATGCTATTAATCTAAATTGATTAAACAACCTTTTTAAGGAATTAATTTCACATTTTCCCCACCCTTAGAGAGTACTTGCTAATCGAGTATTTTATTGTATGCAACATTAATTTTAACTTGACAATTCAAATAACACAGTGTAGCTAACACACAATCAGAAAACGCTTAATAGTTAATTTTGCTTTATTAAACGTTTGTGAATAAGGTTGCTTATTACCGGCTAATAAGACTAAAACTGATTATTAACTAATGTGAGCATAATGTCTTCAATAAAAAGCTTTTGTGGATAAGGCTGATAGAATATAAAAATAAACTATTACACTTTTTAGCTGTCATAATAGTTACCACGAACCAGTTTTTATTACTAAAGAATTACTATAGTGCACTTTTTAACTATTTATTTAAGCTTCTTTATTTTTATACAACAAGAACATGTATTACTTAGTAATTTGGCATATGTATGTAGCAAGATCATAAATCTAATTTAATAAATAAAAACCAATATTTAGAATTAATGATATGAATAAATAAGAAATACAATAATTTTTTAAAAATAAATGGAAGTAAAAAAAGTTAAGATAGTTAAAACAATAGGTTTGTCTGTACGTTTACAAATAGTAGAAAATAATTACGAAAAGTGCTTAAATATGAGAGATTTAAAATGACTGACATCGTTTCTGACTTGTATTTGAGGACGTAGCTGGCTCCAAAGTCGAATTGAATTGACGAAGAAGTGTTGCGTGTAGAGATCGCTTTATTATATTTTATGCTGTTTATCCTGTTTTCTCTGTTCGATTTAGAAAAGGTTATTATTCGAAACAGGTAGGTTGGTTGCTGGTTATATACAATTTTATGTTACAACACTAGTGTTCCGCAGTTTAGAAAATTATCAGAGGTTACACTGTAGATTTGTTTTACTTCTGAATCTTTTAATACCAAATGCATATCTAGCAATGGTGTTATATGTTACATTTAGCCTTGGTCTACTTAAAGCAACGGCACTAGCAAACAGCTCACAACCATACATAAGAGTTGGCAATAAATACGTTTTGGCTAAAAGTATCCGGAAATGAATTGGTATGAAATATTGCGTCATGCAAAGATTACGAAGCATAGCAAAGGTTTTCTCACAATTTGTATTAATGTGATCTGACCAATTTAGTTCATTATTGAATATGACACCAAGGTTTTTAGCAGATTCCACAAAGCTTATGATCGTGTTATTAATATGTATTGGTGGGAGACACATTGCGAAGTTTTTAGGATGTCCCACGACTAAAGCAGCTGATTTTTTTTGGGATTTATACATAATCCATTTGCAGATGAACATAAGTAAGTTTGATGCACATCCTGGTTTATCAAACCGTAAACAATTAATTGCATCGTCAATACTGCAACTAATATGCAATTGTACATCATCAGCAAACGTTTGTAGTAGACAAAGTTTTACATACAATGGAAGGTCATTAGCATATATCGAATGCAAAAGTGGACCAAGTATCTCGAGCCCTGTGGTACAACTTTTGGCATCGAATAGCTGCTGGAGATCATTGAAACATGGCAAACACTTTGCCTTTTATTACTTAGCTACAATGATAAAAGCTTTATCACAGTTGAGGAAAAATTACACATATGTTTTAACTTATAACAAAGAATTGTATGATGTACCGTGTCAAATGCCGTACAATGGTCAAGCAGTATAAGAAATGCCATTTGACATTTTAAAATGCAAATTTACTTATGCTGAGCTATAAGCAATTGAAAACCTTAAATAAAACAAGATTTTATTCACAATAAAGTTGTGATATTATTTATCACTCTCAAAATAACTCTTTAAAATATCAATTAAAGCGAAAATTAATTACTTATGAAAACCACACAAAAATATTTAAATTTATTTACTGAGTTTAAATTAAAGATATACAAAATGCTAGCAAAATGTAATAACTCTAATTTTTGAAAAAATTCAAATTATCCAATTAAACTTTTGTCAAGATCAGAATAAAGTGAATATAACAATCCAAATAAATGCAGTATGTTTAATGAAGTATAATTTTACAGTTCTTAAATATTTAACACAAAAGAAAATATAAAAGCAAGTTATGCTAAAAACTATCACTGTAACAACCTAACAATAATTCTAAGCAAATGCAAGCGATAGTTGAAGCTGTACTACTTGATATCACAACTTTATAAAAACTTATGTACTTTGAAACTGTTCAAATATGAGATTTTTCTTAAAATGAACTTGTGATAATGCATTATCGCAACTGCAAAAACACATCTAAGTGCAAATTCATTAATTATACACTATAAAAAACTTAATATTTGAAATATAGCAACATTTAATAGCAAACACAATTATGATATTATTTATCATTCTTTCAAATAATATTGAAGGCAAAATTTAATAATATTTAATTGATTTAGTTTGTAAAAATAGCTGCAGCTATGAGCTGCTATAAAATTAAAATTTATATATCAAAATTTAATTATGAAGTAGTGACAAATCGTTATCACTACCAAGAAATACTAAAATATTAATTTTTTTTAATGAATAAAAACATGAAAATTATTGGTTTGTCACTTTTAACCAGACCACTTTTAAGAAATTATAACAAACTGTCACTGTGATAATTGATTAAAAACATTGAAGGAAAGCGAAAACGTTTACCCAGTTCAATATTTAAAGTAGTAAAAATATATTAAAATAAATATACATACATATATAAAATTTATCACTGTGATAATACAAAAAAAATGTTTAACAGCGGCAAAAAAAAAATTATAGTTTTATTCAAAATGGGTATTAATTTTCAGGTGATAAGTTTTTCAGGCCAAAGAAAAAAAAAATTTAATAAATGCTTTCAGTGATACTTTTTATTCTTTTAATAAAACTATATTACGTAAATTCATCTTATTAGCAGTTTTGATATTTTCCCACGATAAATAAGTTGAACATTTTTTTTATTTATTTGCACAATTTTATTTTGCTTAATTAATAGTTTTACTATTATGGCCACTTAAAAGTGGCTTTTTGATATTCCTTCAATTAGTTCCTTTATCTCGAATTAGTTGGGGGCATCGAATGCAAAAAAACCCATAAAATTTATAAACATTCCAGTGAAAAAGTCTTTAAAAATCATCATCATCATCATCATTATTAACAGTTCTCGCCAATAATCGAAAACAAGATTGTTTTCTGCGGTATGTTTTCTGGTTTATTTTTTGTCTTGTTTTGTTTCTTCCTTGCAAATAGAATAAATTGATCTGATTGTGTAAAGCAGTAAAAAAAACTTTAAAGATTTTATGCCTGTTATTTGCAAATTAAATTATCGCCCTTAAATATCATGGGCGCTAAAATAAAGGCAGTTTTTGAAAAGAAGCTTTTGTAATTTATTTCTTATGTCTTATAGTTTTAGTGCTTTTTTCGTATTAAGAAACGAAACTGTGAAAACTAAATAAATCAATAAATGAAATGACGAGATGCCAATCTTTGAGACTTTTTATTTGTATTTTTATTTCTTTTAAGTTCCTTTCTTGTGATGTCTTTTTTTTATTCCTTTTCAGCATTGTTTTTATGCTGATGATTGATTGATTTATATTGCATTGTATTGAACTTAGTCTGGAAGAGAATGTTTAGCTGTTTGTTTAATATTTCGTAAAAATTAAGTATTACAATTAAAACTTTTTAAGAATTTGAAATTTGTTTTTTATTAAAAATATTTACATGTAATGAATGAATAATGCAAAAAGTTTTTCATAACTAACTAAAGTTTTAAGACAAAATCTTTCATTAAACTTATTATAGTTAAGCAATTTTCTCATCATTCCAAGCAAATCGTTTTAATTACAGCACATTAAGCAAACAATGGAAATTTAATTTATTCTTAAAAGAAAAAGAAGAGCAGTTATAAAAAATATCTATTTGAAGTAATAAAGCTGCTTGAAACTTCCCCAATAATTTTAAATCTTCATTATTATGAGGGTGCTAATTAATATTGAAATGTGTTCTTTTTTTGTACTTCTACTCTGTTAACACTTGCTGCATCTGTTGGGATTTTAATATCGCACAAATAAGAAAAAAAGGAGAGGAATTAAGCAATAACTGGCTCTATTCCAAAAAGCAGAAAAATAAAACAAGTTTGAGTTTCAAAGATTGAAATACTGTGTGATACTGTATTACTTGATATTTGATTGTCAATGCAAAGTAACACAAAATAAAATTATACCCAAAATATAATAAGAAAAAAAATCTTACTATGAGACATTAAAAGGCAAAAGACACATGCTGCATGAATAAAAAAAAGAGGATCAATAAGGCAACAACAGCATCAAGGCATTGTCTTCATCAACATATTGTTTAAGGCAGCATATAAAATAAACAATGACAATGCGTTAAACTAAAGTGAAAAATAATATTAATGACAGACAGACAGATGGACAGACAGACAGAAGGATGAAAGGACGGACATGTGGATAATCACACACATATAAAACACAAAAACTCGCTTATAGAACACACAGACAGACAGATAGGCAGACAACAGGCAGATAGACATAAAGAAAGCAAACAAATAGAGAGTTGGTTCGAACTTTGTACAACCAACGCAATATGAGAAAACAACATGCTGCCACCTCTGCCAACTGGCACTAACCACCCACACTAACTCTACACCAAACTCTCTTCACACTAAAATACCTTTTATACTACATTAACAACGCATAACAGACCTGGGAAATTGAGATTTCAAAATTAACTTCCAGTTAAAGATATCTTCCTAACAGATACAGAGTTTTTGTGGTATGAAAGAAAAATAGAAATGGTTAATTTTTAGATCGATCTCAAGCTGCGGTAGATTTTTCCGATCGAATCCGAACTCAAGCCCGAATAGAAACTTTATAAATTTTTGTGATTAATTGATTTATTAACAAGAAAATCAACGCACAAAAAACCGTATAATTTGACAACGTTTTACTTTAGTACTTTAATATTTTACAGGAAAACATTTTTATCATTCTTCGATGATATACAAACATATACAAAGTTCGCTCTTCGGCACAAATTTTATTAAATGCTGAAATCCGATACCAAACGATCGGACAGACAGTACGAATTTGTATGGAAAAAGTGATACGATCGTACTTTTTGGTATTGAAAAATATCATGCTGCTCCTCTAACTCATCTGATACTCTCAGATTTACGCGTTCAACAAATGTTTTTCAAATTAAGATTCCCAGAGCATCGTCGTGGCAATACTACTGTCGGAAAAGCATTTGACAAAATTGCAATAGCTTTAACATCTGCTTAAGTCTGTTTGTGCAGGTCTCCAATATATATATACAGTAAACACAAAAGTTTGAAGACGATTTGTTAGCGATTCGAAGTCTAACTCTTTTCATCTTTGTAGGGTATTTACTTATCATAAAGAGCAGTATTATTCAATCTTCCTTGACAAAGAGTGAAGCTTTATAGAACAACTTTTATTACTAAATGAACACTTACTATGATATATTAATATTATAATTAATTGTAGGTCAGAGAACGAACCCCATCGGTTCGAAATCAGCAGCTAGCTGCCGCCTCGTACTTTCTCTACATACACGCTGCCGCCAACTTGTGTCGGCTTAAAAGCTGAGCCGGCGCAGACAAAAACCGCCGACATCAGCAGCTGTGCCTCGAATTTTCTATACTTGTGAGACTGTGACTTTTTTACAGATGTGTACTTGAAAGTAGTAATTTTCTTTTTAAACGTTTACGCAAATATCTTAGTATATTTTTTAACATTAATGTAATAATTTTATTAAAAGAACCTTAGCGCCGTTAGCTTTTTTAGACGTCATTGAATTTTATTAAGAGTGCTAAAAATGCAAAAGTCTCTAGAAGATTATTTAAAAATAACTGAATCTGAGTCAATTAGCGATTCAGGATCGAGCTCTGATTCAGATGAGTGTGTTGGTATACCAACAGCTCATCAAAAAGGAAAATAAAATAAAAGAAGTGTCTCATATAAAAACACCATGTGAAAGTGCAGACAGGGTGCTGTTAATATTTTGGCTATTTTTCTATGTTTCAAACCAAATTGTTTTGAAGAAAACTGAATTTTTAAAGGGCAAGCTAAAATAAATATTACAAAGTTAAAATATAATAGGGTGATCGGTTTTGATTTAATTTTTTTACTAGTACTGCCTTTAATAACAATTCTATACAGATTATTGGTTAAAAATAGTAGAAAACTAAATATTTATTCTTATTTTAAAAGATTTATATATTATATATTGCTTCAAACCGACATTCAAGCCGCCGCCAACCGATATTTTACGCGCCGCTGATTAAAACGTCTCGGCTTGGTTCAGTGTTGTAGGTCTCTATTTCTTGACAACAATAGCAAAGGGATTTCTGAAAACCTTTTGCTGTCTACTTCCTTAATACATTTTAGATTATGAGTGTTGATTACCTTATTTACCAGCAAAGGCGTTGCAAGCTATTTAAAAAATAAATCGATATTGATATTAATAAAATAAATTAATTAAATAATAAACTCTAATTTTTTTATTGAAAGGAAAGCTGAGTTTATTACAGTCTTGAAATCATTGGAATGTTATTTAAGAAATTTTAAGTATTTTTTAAATTTATTAGTCGAGATTGCCTCTATATCTGAAAATCGTTATTTAAGAAATCTATTATTCTCCGAAATTTATGAGACTGATTCAGAAATAAAAAATAAATTTTTGATACAAAATTTTTATGAAAAATACAAAAATTTTTTAAAATAAATTATATCGGCGTTTAAAGATCAAAGGTTAAGAAAACACAATTTTCAAAAGTATTTTTTTATAACTTAGTTTTTTTTGTTACGGCTCCACAAAAGGCAAAAACTTTAAGATCAATGTAGTATTACTTTGGGATTTGACAGTGAGCTTAGCACTTCATATCAAATAAGCAACAATTTAAAAACCAATTTTAGTTTCAAGCCGCTGTCTAAGTTTGAAAAAGTTTTGTAACAAATGATTTTCATATTTGAAATTGTTTTGCCTTGTGTGTTTGTTGGAAGAACGTAACATAAACAAAATATCAGCTGCATCTTAACATACATATTATTTTAGTTGAAAAAGGAAAGAATTGAAAAAATGCCATTAAATATAAAAAAATAAATTGTGTTTAGTACTACAGTCGAACTTCGCTATAATGAATCTGCATGGGACCAGAAAATCGTTTCATTATGTAGAAACTTTATTATACAGAAATTATATTTTTTGCACTTTAATGCTTTGTTTTTTTTTAATATTTGATAAAGTGCGGGAAAGAATTCCAAACTGCTTAGCTATATCTTATTTATTTTCCTCCATCTTCAACTTTATTAATTAATGATAATTTTTTTTTTCAAAAGAAATGCCACTTCGCTTAGTTTTTTATGTTCACTGAAAACGGACAACTACTGTATAAATTGTTATTGGTGGGACTTTGATTCTTTTCGTTTTTATGTTTTTTGGGAATCCCCTATTTATATATTACTTTATTCTCGACACACAGTGTTGTTAGTATGCGTAACGGAAACTTTTTTGGAAATAATTCATTATATGAAGGAAGACAAAGGCGCAAGAAACTAAAATTTACATATGAAAAATTGTTTCATTGTATAGAAAAATTCATTGTATGGAAATTCAATAAAAAAAGAAGAAAATACACTATCATTGGAACGAGAAAGATGTGTTTTTGAAATGAATTCATAGTAGATAGAGTTTCATTGTATAGAAGTTCACTATAGAGAAGTTCGAGTGTATTTAAATTTGTATTGATGCCCGAGAAAAATTTAATTTTCCATCACTGACTGCAGGGCTGCCAGTAATATTTTCAAGAAAATCTACATATTTTGTTAATAAAATCGACAAATTCTTCGGTATTTAAAAAAAATCGTCACTCAAAAATCTTCTGTTTTATACAACAATATTTCGTTTAAAAATTAACAATTCAACGGATTTATTAAAAACAAAAAAAATTTAAAAATTTTATTCAAGTCAAAGCAAGATTTTGTGTCGAAAGAGGTACATACTTTCCCAAATATATTGAAATTTTTTATATGATATGTTTTATATTATAATTTAAATAGAAATTCATAGAACATACTATTGTACAGTTTTTCCTTAACTTGCAATTCATGTGTAATTTGAATTAATTTTTTTATTTATTCCATTTTATACGTATACAAACATATCTACATGTAAGCACGAAAGAAGGATTTATGATATTTATTTAAATTGAGTAATTACAAAATAAAAATACTATACCAACATATCATGTTTTTTTTTTATTTTTTATAATGTTAACACTCTAAAAAAGAATCCACTCAAGGGTTCGTTCCTGTTTCTAATGAATTTCTTATTTTGGTTTTATTAAGATTAATTTTACTAAATATTCCTTCAACATTAGCTGAAGAGTTTGGAAAAGTCATTAAGTTATTTACAAATTCACATAAATTTAGAAAAACAGGTTTATTATTTGATAGATTAATTGACTTTCCTCTTTTCCAAAATAAATCAACATTTAATGCGCTGTCTCCAAAATCCAAAAATCTTAGTTCTCTGATTTCATGCTCAATATCTTGATATTTTTCTTTAGAGACTGAATTAGGAAAAACCACAGATGGTGTAAATATGTATATTAAAATTTTTTTTATAATTTTGTCATCGAAATTAACTATTATTTGGTAACACAATTCAACGTAAAATGATACACACTAAATTGATTAAAAGTTTCAACATCAAATGTCTTAACATTTCTTTTACATACACAGCAATATAAACTTCTTCCTTTTTTAAAACCTTTATAGGTATGGAAATCATTTTGATTAAGACGCGTATTTTCTCTACTAAAAAATTCATTAAAACATTTTTAAAAAGTCTCTTTATTTCATAGTGCATGTTGTGAATTTAGTTTGTTTAGATTATTCATCAAATGAAGCACATATTTAAAAAAAACAAATGTATAGCTCATTAATGTTATTCAAATTTTTAAAAATATATTTTTAGAGCTCGACATTTAGCCATACGTAGAGGTTATGTTGAGCAAAAAGTAACGAAGTCAAAAAATCGTCAAAGTATAGGTGAAATTCGCTATAAAAAATCGTCACTTTTGGCACCCCTGACTGGCTTATATTTTTATCAGAAAATTACGGAATAATTTGCCTCTTCTGCTCTTCACTCTTTGCCTCTTAATACCGAAGCATAAGCCAGCTTAAGGCGAGCCGTGCTGGCGACATAATAACGATACGTTGCCGGCCAGAATTGATATAAAAAAATTTTAATTTTTCATTCATACGGATCCACACCTGATTATTAAGCGAAATTATCCAATTCTCGTGTACATATTTATAGAGAAAATTAATGTTAGAGCAATGTTTCTTCTTTTTTTTAAAGAAATAAAAATTTTCATAAAATTAGTTAGATGTTACGAGCTTTAAAAGTTTGTAATATTCCAGTAGAGTGACTTGAATACCATGTAATTCAACGAGTTCCGTAACAGAGATAATAATTTTCTGAAATCCATGGTCTTGCTTCAAGACTTTCAGGTTTGTTGTTCTCTGATTGTTACAGCTGTTAAGAATATACAAAATTATTTTTACCGCTCAACCTCCAACAGTACGCCCTTCACGACAAAATATGTATTGTTTTCCATCCCTGTCGCTTAATCCCTCCACAACAGTTTAAATTAAGTTCAAAAACTCATGAATTTATTTTTTTCTTCCTTTTAATTTCTAATGTGTGTCAGACACAGACTGGTAATTTTTGTCATTAGAAGTTGGTAATTTAACGCACAAACGAACGTAAATATTTTCTTTGATGTGCGTCAGGCATAGTTTGGAACACATGTCGCTATATTTTTCTACTTAGTAACATTTTTAATGGTTTATGGTTACACTTCCTACAGATTTTAATTCTTTGGAGTTTTCAAGATATCTAAGCCATGAAATTATAATGGATTTGGTAGACAGCCGTGTTAAGGTTTTCGAAAATATATAAATTGATGGATAAGTTGTGTTGGCTTCTAAATTATTCAGTGAATGTTTATTGGAGGGTACTCATGTAAAAGTGTAACCATTTATTGATGTATGCTAAAAGTTATATGTATTTTCTTTGGAACCTAAACAGCTGGAAATTGGTAAGGCCTTCTATTACGACCAACATCACAGAAAAAACAATGAGTTTAAGTACAAACAAAGACATGAAGTGCATACTTGTTTGGCGTTTTATTTTTTAATTTTTTTTAACAGAAGTAACACTCAAGCAATTAATGCCTGCCAATGTGTTACCTTCTTTGGGAAAGGGATAGTGAAAAGGTGACATTAGAATGCTTTTTATTTTGTAACTCTGCTTATGCGCGTTTTCTTACTTTCTAGAACAGTGTTGCATTAAACTTGTTTAAGCTGTATACCGAATCTTGTTAATTATTTTAATTCAGCGATGATAATACTACAATGCTAACGAAGGAGGAAGCTATAATTCACATAAGCAAACATTACTTTGTCATGGCGATGGATTTGAGCGCAAGTACTTACCACAATTGCTTACAAATAACGTCTTAAAAATGTCAAATATTTAAAAGTAATTGAGTTTACAAAATACAGTAAATATGTCTGTTGTCGGTATTGAACTTCAATGATATCACCATGTGAAAGTAAGTAGAAGTACTGAAAAGTATGTACTCTAATCTTTGTTTGCTTTTTTACTCATTACTATGTCATCAAAGGTTTTGCTGGGCGTATTTACATTTTTAAAAATCAACCGGTTCAATATATAAAACACTTTCTGAAAGTAGAGCTAATATCATGATTTCCAGTTGTTTTCAAGTCCCATGCACGTTCTTATACCATTTTATCCCGGAAAATCTCCGAGATATTAAGTTGCTTTATGAAAAGGATGCTCAACTACTGCTACCAACCTTTTACAGTTAACGACTTCAATTAGTAATGCATTTGTAAATAATCAACAAACTGATAGAGTTAATCACAAACTCCTCCTTATTAAGGTAAATATGCTTGGCTTTTCTTCAAATAGTATAAATTGGATTAAATCATATCTAAGTGGTAGAGATCAAAATGTACTTTTTAAAAACTACACATCCAAGTCCATAGAAATTCTTTCTGGAATGCCGCAAGGCAGCTACATTGGACCACTTATTTTCTCTTTGTTTATCAATGATCTGCCTGAAGTGTCAAATTATTCCAACATACTAATGTTTGCTGATGATGTAAAAATTTTCTTTACGCACGATAAAAAACCTCATCATTTATATTTACAACATGATATTGATAACTTCAACACGTGGTGCAGTGTAAGCCCCATGGAACTTAACGCGACCAAATGCAAACACATGAGATTTTTTAGGAGCAACTTTGTCCATGTTGACTTCTTATTGAGTGGACAATCTCTGGAACTAGTAAACTCTTTCCTTGATCTGGGTGTTATGCTTGACGCTAAACTTAGTTTTATTCCTCACATTAATATGATGGTTAACAAGGCTAGAGGCGTACTTGCTTTTATTAAGAGATGGGCAAAGGAATTTACTGACCCGTACATCACTAATAGTCCGTATCGAACACATCGAGTGTATTCAAAAGCAATTTCTCCTATATTGCTTGCGAAGCTTGCACTGGAACAAGCATTAAATTTACCTCCTTATCATCAAAGATTAGCGCTTATTAAATTGCTTACTCTTAAAAGCCGCAGTACTATGCTAAATGTTTTGTTTATTCAATGTCCCAGACCGTCCAACACATTACTTTCATCCTCTTGCAATCAAAACTTTCCGTACCAACTATGCTAAGGCTGATCCGCTGAGAGGAATCTGTGTAAATTTTAATGAGTTATATTAATTTATTAACTATTCTTTAAGTTTAAATGTTATCAAACGTAATATTTTAAATTTTCTAAATTGTTAATTTGTTACTTTCTTGTATTTCTTGTCATTAAAGTCTGTACGAAACTATTATGTATACTTTTATACGTATGTAAATAAATAAATAAATTATAAGTGCTTAAATTATATTTTCACCGTAATATTGTTTGATTGTAATTTGTTTCAAATATTTCTGAAATTTTAATTTAAAATTATGTGAATTTGTGAAACTCTGATTAATTTAATAACAATTTAAACAATGTTATATATAAGAAAATCTTGGTATGAAAATAACAAAACAAATATGTTATTCCCAAAAATATATCCATACCTGAAACACGAAATTTCCATCCTCAAAACACGGAAACATCCTGCTTTGAGAACAAATCCACTGAATTTCTCAAAAGCTATAACGATTCTGAATAAAATCTCTTCAGTTCTGAAACTTGTGATACCTTGTGCTTCCACCCTATAATCCACTTTATGACCCCCATTTCGATTTTGGCCGATTTACTTATTCTCAAAATATGTCTATATGTCTATGAAAATTTTTAATTTCGCCAGTTTTCAAAACGGAGTTTCGCAAAACCTATTATGATTCTGAATCATGTTGGAGACGTTGGAGTCCTCCAAGCACAACATCAAGTTTTTATTGAAATTAGAGCACAACGTTAAGGTTCCATACTGTATGTTAAACTTTCGTTTATTAGAATAAATAAAAAAATATTTTCTCCTAAGTGCTGAAATGCTAACGTTGGTATTTATATTTCTTTATATTCCATTAAGTAATTTACAAAGTCTTTTTATTTAAAATTCTGTCATTAATATATTTTAATTTGAAGAACAGCTCTTATTTCTTTCTTAATATATATTTTCCCTTAATTCTTCAAAACAATACTTAACTTATTAACATTTTAATTATTTTTCTTCAAAAATATTAATTACACTCAACATACATTAGAAGCTACCTACATCTACTCGTATGAGTACGAGTAACATTTCTGCTAAAAGGAATATAAATATCATTCTTATAAATCCCTTGAAGGGAGAAATATAAAAGAAAAAGTATCGTTTTTCCAGCCATACCCAGTAAATGCTAGAATTCTATAGTAAAACGTTTAAGACAATATTAAATTGTATTTTTTTTTCAACACATACTCGTACGCACAACACATGGCAATAACAGCGCCAAATCAGCAACTTCATGAGAATTTGAACCCTTTTTTCTGTAACTTGTGTGTTTTTTTTCTCTTCTTTTTTTCGTTCATTTTTCCTTTCTTGTCAAGCCATTATTACGAAGCAGAAAACTTAACTGAATATTTAGCTCCTACAACTGAAAAGTACTTAAAACTTTATAATATTTTAGATACATAGACAAAGAGCGAGCAAGAACATTAGGGGCATTCTCAGTTTGCAGCAATTTGCAAAAGAAAATTTTTCATACACACATATTTATTTCTAAAGCTGAAAGTCCACATCATGCGTTCTACGCGCTTGCGTTCCATGATTTTTAAGCTTTTGGCGCTTTAAAAACTGCAAGTTACACACCATGCTTTATACACGTTTTTGCTTATCAAATTTGAAGGAAAGTTTTCAGACTTTTTGTTATCTTTTTTAAGTTCTATGTTCTTTTCGTTTTTCATCAACTGCTTACGAAAATAGCTTTCAAATTATTATATGTTCAATCTCAGAAAAATGTTAGACTCAGAACTTGGCAGCACTAGCTGATATGTTCTATACGACGCGTAAAAGTAGAATGTTGTTCAACTTTTTACGCGTCACAAGCATTGCAAACTTTTGTTTTGTAACTTGCTTTATGAAAATACTCTGATTCAACTTTTCTGAGAGATGCGTAGGACGCATGACGCGTAGAACGCGTCGTGTGGACTTTCAGCTTAAGAGATGTTGGCGTTTGCATTATCGTTGAGGTACGAGTATTATTCTCGAGTTCGCTTTCTTAGGTAAATGAGTTTTGACGAATACCAACAATATTTAGTAGACATATTGAAAATATTTTATTTATTTTTAACTCATTTTTTAAATCTTTCTTTCATATCTGCCAATATGTTATAGTTTACATGAAATGTTTCCTACAATTGAATACCCCTACTATTTTGAACAATTATATTAGTGTGCGTTTTTTTACTTTGTTTAAAAGTCCTCTGAAACATTATTTTATGTGACATCCACAACAGTTGCTGATGTCGCTCAAACTGTTACATTATTTAATATCACACCGAGATTACTCTGCATAATGGAAGGAAGAGTCGTATCACAACTGAAAAAACTAAACGCCAACGCAGCAAAAACAGGAAACACACACTCACACTTGACACCATCAAGTCTCTACCAACAACAACAATACACACACACAAACATACACACGGCTTAATATCCTGATATAGATTTCAATTGTTAGAAAAACATACAAAATGTTCAGAGTGAAAATGTTAAATGTTTGTAAGCAATTTTAATATTCAAAGTAATTTACCAGTTGTTTCAGTGCTAAATTTTCCCCTCAGGCTTTAATAATCAGATGACAATAAGTTACAGCAACTACAACAACTCTTTAAAAAATCTTTAGATGGAAACAAAACAAAAAAGGAATAAGAAAAACGTTGTAAAATTATTTTCTTATTACAAATGAAATGCTTCCTTCATCTTTCTGAGCGAACGAGTATTAATTTATAGATTTTGTTTCAGCCTTCTAAAAATTAAAATGTATTTCAATTCAGATTAAATAGGAGAAGTAGGAGGCGTTTTTTATATTTATAAGATAAAATGTAATTACGTTATTGTGCTTTAAGGAAGGGACAACAGATCAAATAGAAATATAAAAGAATTGAAAATAAGGTTTCGAAAACAAGACTTTTTATATTTTTTATAGAAGGACCCTGGAAGCACAGAAAGATAAAGAACATTTAAATTGCAACCATCTCATACGTTTGAGAAAAAATTTAGTGATTATCAAGGCAACCGAAAATATGCAATTGCAAATGTTTTTTCTGGCGCATATTTTTTTTTGCATATTTCAGCCTTAAGAGCATATTTTCAGCATTTATTTTAAATTTTGAAGCATATTCGATCTGATTTGATTATATTTTTATACTTTATTGGCATTTTTTTATACACTTTTATACACAGGCAAAAATCCAGCTCATGCTTTTGAAAGGATAAATTTTAAATGAAACATAAAATTTTTTTAAATTTTTTTTAGCAATACAGTATTAATTAGGGATGCTTTATTGTGGAAAATATTCCATTTTCCGCTTCCCTGTTGGTGCTACATTTTGTGCATCTGTATTTATTTTCCAGTCAAAATTTGCTAAAACCACAGCAGTTTTAAAATATGATATTAATGAAGTTGTATCTTTTAAAGTTTTATTTGTAAAAAATGTATTGAGATGCGTAATAGGCAGCGCTATTTTTTTTTTTAATCTAAGTTAATATTTTGTTTACTATTGCATTTACAATTGCTAAGGCTGTTTTCTTTTCTCAAAAAATGTAATTTTTTTACTTTTTATCAAACAAATTGCTATTCAAAGTTGTTTAAATTGTCGTAAGTGATGATACAATAATATTCAGTAAACTCACTATTAAAAAAATTATGTTGCAAATTTTCAATAAAATGGGCGAAACATTTTACACTTTTATTCTAGAAAAAAACGTCATAAAAAACTTGAGCAAGTTTAAAAAATTGAATTTAATTCTTTATCGGGATCTCCTTATAAATTGTTGCTTCTTATTTAGTTGTTTTGATTGTTGTTCTGTTTATTTTATTTTAAATTTATTGCAAATTAAATATAAAAATATCCTTTTTTTGACAGTAAATTTTCACTCTTTCACTGCATATTTATTGCGCATAAATCACTTGTTTTGCCGTACTGGCAGGTTTTTGATGCATAATTTTTAGTACAAAATATGTTTGTTGTTCGTATAATTTTTAACTAAAATTTTTATATTTTTCTATTTCTTTACAGTTTTTCTAACTCCATACACAAAGAACCAGTAGTATTTCCATACTTCCGAAATTAATTTTAAGGCAAAAGGTAAATATTTTACTTATTTATATCATAAAATTTCCCGGTTTGTTGCTAAAAGATCGTAAAATTGTATTAGTTAACAAAAAATATATAAAAAATGTGTGAAAACCTTCTAGAACAAAAAGTAATAAGAGATTCAAATTCAAGACTTCATAAGTGTAAAAAATTAATGATAATAACTAAAATGACCTAAATTCGTTTTAAACTATAAAACAATGCACCACAATTTTTTTCAAGCAACTTAACTTGAATTTCCTCATAATGCATTGCGCTCGCTTTATCACCAAAACTTAAACTAAAAAACTACTGTCATATAAAAGTCAAATAATGATAGATTACAATAAAGTTCCCTACTTCTTCCAACGCACCTAAAACCCGATAAATGATACGTTTACACCACGACAAAAAGAAAATAATCTCCAACTTTTATACCCTTTTGTGTACTTTAAGAATATAAACCATTAATTAACTCCAACGATAAAAGGAAATCAAAGTAAAACCTTTGCCAAGCAAATATTTTATTGATTTACCAAACAAATAAATAAGAGCACACAAATTGTAATAAATTTTGTTCAAATATTGTCAGTTGGAAATACCAGTGTAGTCAGTTTAAAAACCAAAAGCGCACATGAAAGGAAATTATTCTTTTTTCTTTATTCGTTTAAGCTCATAAAAATATCGAGTTAATTTCTGTGAAAAAGATAAGAATTTTATTATTTTTACGCTTTATTTTCGAACCAAAGTTTCGAGAGAAATCTATTATTTTGTCGAAGTGTTTTTCTCTTCTATTTCCACATTCAATGAAAAGGAAGACAATAATGAATTATGATTATTCAGTGCTGATATCAATGTTTTAATCATTGAAGAGGTTTCTATTGTTGCAAAGTTTTCAAAGAGATATTTACTTTAGATTTACTTGTGGTGGTAATATGTGTCATTTGGGCATGAACTTAAATTCTTTTTTTATTGTCAGTGTCTAGAGCGTGCATGGAAAAACGGAGGCGGCTTTAATCATTTATTAATCATAATGACAGAGATAATGAATGAATTTAATTAAACGTAGTGGTGGCACAAACAACTTTTAATCGAAAACTTTCAAGTAAATAATTTTCTTATTTGATTCGATTCATTTTCAGTCGAATGATTCGATTTCTACAAAGTTTCGTCAAATAATTTGATAGAAAACTATTTATTCTATTTAAATATTTTAAATCGAATAACTTCATTCTAATTAATTTGAATTGCATAATTTTTTTCGGCGGATTTAATTTGAAAAATTTAAATTCAAAAATATTTACAGACAAAATTTTATACGAATTAATGCATTTGCATAATTTTTATTCAAATAATTAGATTCGATTAATTGTTATTTGATTAATTTTCTTCCATTCAATTTTCTGTAAGTAATTCATTTTAAAGTATTAATCTAAAAATTTATATTCAAATGATCATATTCGCTTCGTTTTCGTCTCCAACAATTTTTAATTTTTTATTTTCAATTAAATGTTTTTTTTTATTATTTTTATTTTTATTCGACAGATTTAAATCGAATAATTTTAATTCAAATAGTTAAATGCACATTGTATTTATTTGAATAATTTTTAAGTGATCCAATTTGATAAATTTTTATTCAAACGATCTTATATGACTAAACTTTTTCAAAATAATTTATTCGAAAATATTGATCTTATGATTTATTTTATTGAAATCATTCTTTTCGCATAGTTTTCAGCTTGAATATCTATTTTTTAATTTTATGCGATTTGTTTTTTTTTTGTCGTTTAATTTCTATTCCAATTTGTTCTTAATTTATTCGAATAATTTTGGTCCGATTGCTTCCATACGGATTGTTTTTATTAAAATAATTTCACGATAATTATTTTTATTCATCTACCATTTACTTAGCTTATTTTACTTCAATAAATTTTTTCTAGAACTAATTTATTCGAATAAATGATTCTTTTGGAAAAGTTTCTTATTAAAAATTTTATTTTAAATCAAATAAATTCCTTTCCAAAAATTGTTATTTGGACAATTTGTTTAGAAAAATTTCTAATAGTAGTGTTGTTATTATGATTGACATTATACTATCAGTTTTTCTTAAAATAATTTAATGCAAATAGTTTTTATACAAATAATCTTTTTCGGTTAATAATTATGAAAAAATTTTGTTCTAGTATTTTTTATATTAAAACTTTTATTCGATTATATGTTCAAATAGTTTGAAATTGAAGTAATTTAACTTGAATAATTTTCAATTGAATATTTTTGTTTAAATAATTTTTATTCGGACAATATGTTTATATAAGAATAATTTTATTTAAGAAATTTTAATAATAATAATTTAATTCGACTAGTGTTAATAAAATATTTCGTTAGGAATAATACATCGATCATATGCAAACATATTTGATGCGGATAGTTTTACTCGAGTATTTTTTTATAATTCTGTTTTAATTAATACTGATTTTCGATATTTTATTTAGAATAAAATTTAACAAATATATCAATGTCTTCGAAAAGTTAAGATATATTTTTTAAAAATTAATTATTTATTCGACTTTTCAAGCTTATCTGCCAACTTTTGAAAAACGTTTCAAATAACCCTTAAGCAAATAATGACACAGAAAATCAAAATTTGCATAAATCGAAAGAAACCGCTTCTCTCGTTTCTACAAAGGAACAGCAAATTTTAATAATTTTATGATTTGTCTAAATAGTCAATTAGCAAAACAAATATTTATTAAAGAAATGATATAAAAGTTGCAGTAATCTTAAACGAGATATCAAATATTTATTAAATTGCTCATGCCTGATAGAAAATCTATGTATGCGAGGAAAAGAATTATTAAAAGCCACTTCACACCTCATTTACAATTTAACTAATAACGCCTGCCTGGCTGCCTGCCTGGCTGCCTGCTGTTCGCTCACAAATGAGTTTTAGTCACTCGTTTCATTTCTTTTTTCTTGTTGCGGTTGCAAAAGTTTCATTTCATTTTTATATGATTGTTTAAATGTTGCAAATTTGTTCTTCTGCATGCGAACGAGTATCTTTCAGCCCCCTCTAGAAAAGAAAAAAATTACGTTTAGCTTTCGACACCAATATGTTTGTAGTTTGTTGTTTTATTGTATGCCACACTCTGTGGCATGTTATTCATCTTAAAGTATTTAATTTTAATTGCAAAATCACGTTTAGTGTTGATATGGTGCTTTTCAGTTTTATATGCTTCTTTGTTGGCGCTGCTGCTGCTATTTCTTTGCCATTGGATCGTTTTTGTATCAAGTCACGAGTATGGCAAATCATATGAAACAAGTTAAAGTTATGCCCCTTAAACATGATCGCTTGTTGTTGCAGACATATTTCAAGGTTACCATACATGGTTTTCTATATACTGAATTTAAACTGTACTGCAACAATTAAGAACTAAGAAATGAATTTTAACTAGTTTTCGTTTTTAAGAATATTAGGGGTAGTGAAAAGATTGAGCGTTGTGAAGAGATTTTTATATGTTTATTTTCCCAAAAAGAATTGATATGGGAGCATGATTGCAAGTGATCGTACGTTATTTGTTTCCTCATCTATTGGCGTGAATAAGTAAAAATTTTAGGATTTAAGAATATTAATTTGTGTGTGTTTAAAGGTTTGTTCAAAAATAGCTATATTTTTTTACTTTTATATTGTTATATACAAGATAAGTATAATCTTGCAGAGCGATTAGCAAATTTTTGGCTCCTGGTGTCCTAAATTATTCCAGTACCTCTATTTAGTGAATCCTTTGTAGATTCAGCTTTAAAGTTTAAGAATTTTCTACATAGATTCCCTTTTATTTTAAAACTGATACACACATAGTTTTCTAAATCAATGTTACACATTGCTGAACACAAGCCCATAGCAAAAAAAAATTTAAAAAAATATGTAAACCATAAAACCAACAAACGGAAAAAAGGATATCAAAAGGACCTTTGTAAACAAAAATGTTTAACAACAATGAATTTATTTATTTGAATTATTTTAGAAATTTACTATAACAACAAAATAACAACATTAATGTAACATTAAAAAGGTTACAAAAATATCGTATATTTTTTTGGTAGTAAAATAAATTTGTTGTTTGTCAACAAAAAAAATTTAATTCATTAGTTCATGAAGCAGAAACAGCAGCCAAAAAATAAAGAAAAAAAGGACAAAAAGCTGAATGAAATAAATAACTTAAAATAAATGCGATTGCTATTTGAAATGTAGAGATGTATTATTTCATACCGACTTTAAATCGAGACAAATTAATGTCAATTGATGTGAAGTATCAGGCAAATGATTGTGACAGCATTTTTTTGTATTTTTTGTTTCTGTGGTTTTTAAACACAAAAGAAAGGAATTTGAATTTTAGTTCTTTGAATTTTCTAAACGGGGGCAAATACGTAAATGAAATAATATATGCAACAAAGTCAAATCGTGTTCAAAAAGCATCACTTGGAAACAGATTTTTTACGTGAAATGTTTTATTTTGCAAAGAAATGATGGTGCGGCACAAACATTTCCTGCCTTTTATTTTCTGTTGCACTTGTTTGCAGACATAACAAATTTCCTGCGTATTTA
The DNA here is from genome assembly GCA_956483585.1 of Gymnocheta viridis. Lineage (NCBI taxonomy): Eukaryota > Metazoa > Arthropoda > Insecta > Diptera > Tachinidae > Gymnocheta > Gymnocheta viridis. The sequence continues at coordinate 55,539,648 of OY101443.1, read as the reverse complement.
TGTTCTTCTTTTTTTAATTTAATTTTATTCAATTTAGGTAATTTTTCTATAGTTAAGTAAAACTTAAAATTCAAAATAATTGGCTATTTATTTAGCAATTGATACCACTGTTCATGCAACTGCTTGGGTCAGTGTGAATATTACAAAAAAAAAAGGCATTCGGCTTAATTTTGATGCCACAAACTAAATCATTACATCACGATCAAACACTTTCAACAGAACAACCAACAGTTCGGCAGGCAAATCATACGAATAACATTTTGACAGCCACAGATTTAAAACCCGATTTAAGATGCTAAATAAGAAACTACGTCAAAACGGAAAAACAAAAAGATAAAGATCAGCACTCTAGGGAAACCGCGAAAGGAAAGAAAAAATAAAACAGCACTGATAAGATAATGAATGTTTGGGGGCTTTTTAAACAAAGAAACAAAACTTTGCTTTTTTGCAACCAGAAAAATTACAGATGATAATAAGCAACGCCTTCATTTTTTTTAAATCTGTGTTTAAATTTTGCCTTAAAGGCTGGTATAATTTAAGTAATAAAAACACGATCATGCAGCGGCTAAAAAGATTACAAAGTACACAATATCGCTGTCCTTTTTTGCACTTGGAGTGACTAACTTGTGAAAATTATATTGGGTGTTAACAATAAGAATTCGGACTTCATAAAAATAATATTTATCAAGTGCACGTTTCCTTTTAAATTCCTTATATTAGAGAATAACAAAATATTTAGTCACAAAAGGCAAAAAATAGGTAAACTAAGCCTATGATGAGTTATTTACAAATCATTTGTAAATACACGCAAAGAAAATATATGGTTGAGATGATTGAGTGAGTGACATGGTAGTAGTTAAATCATAACATCATTGATTTGTATGATTGATGTCAAATCATGTTATTATCCAATCGGGCTATTCCATTAATAATATGGTTGTTTAAGTCTGAAAACATAATACGGAAAAATTATAATTACATATAAACATAAGATGACAGAGTAGGAACTTTCAGTCTTGCTGGTATCTATTCCCATTTGTTAACATCGTATCAAGCCAAACAAGATATAAATATTATTTTTTAATACCTAATATTTAACTAGTTGCTGTGAAACTTTGCAAAAAAATTAAAATGCCGGGACAATACAGCGTTAGAGTGCGGTTTCCACAATCCAACACAGAAAGAAAAACGACACACAGTGGACCATTTCGCGAGAAAGCGGTCAAAAATCTATAACTTTTGACTGGATTGGAATTTTTATACGCGGTTTTTTTATTCCCTAGGTGCGACTATAGGCTTTAAGTTTAAGATATAAAACTTTAAAATCAACCGGTTAGAAATATAGTTATGATGGGCTTAAAATGCATTTTAAGTTTTAGATGATTTTTGGTGCAAAAGAAAAGTATTAAAAAAATTTGTTTTACATATAGTCTTATATTTTGAGTCACGTTTACAACTTATAATTATTAAAAACTTAAATTTTTGTTAGAAAGTGACAAACTTTGGCCCCCATGATATTTTTAATACGAAGTGCCAAAGGTTGGTTTTTTGAAAGAGATTCGGTTAAAAATTAGTTTATTAAGTAGCGAAAATTCAAACGGCAAACATTGGTTCAAATTTGCTTTAGATAAAGAGGTCTTAATGAAGAAGAAGTAGGTTTCTATTTAAGTCCAAAGTAGACATTATAAATATTATATGTAAACTTTTATTATAAATTTTTAAATTTAAAGTTGATTAATATACATAAAATGTCAAAACGACAAAATAACGATACCTCTAGTGTTTTGAAAAATTACTATTAATTAAAAAATTCTAGTAAATATTCTTCTAAATAGCCTTGATATTCATCTTCTAGAAGTAGTTTAGCTTCTACGTCTAATTCAATAGAGTTAGTTTTCCATTTTTGTCTGATAATGGACATATAGGGATCAGGTGTGGAAATTTTTCTTGTGTTGTGCTCGCGAAAGAATCGATAGTCTTTGTTTCTTTTTTCTTGTGGTTCTTAAGATAGATCTCCTATCGGTAGCATATTGTGTTTAATTATTTGTTCCCCATGGTACAAAATTTTATTATTTTGCATTTATCTTTCTGCTGCATGCTAGAAGTTGTAATATAATATTGAATCACCTCATTAGTTTGAAATCTACATTTGTGATAGATGCTGCAGTTTCTGGATCTGAAAAAAATCTCCTTGCAATATTTCCATCATTTGTGTTTCCTTCTCCTTGCTTTGGCTGATCGATCATTAGGCCTAGTTCTAAATAATTGGGGTATCCTTTTTGATTTTGTACTTCTACTTGTATGAGCGCTTGTTACAATGGTTTTCATCATAATTATTTGAGATCTGTTTCTTATTGTCCGCAGTTGTGAATATAAATATATATATTATGCCCAAAGCAAAACAGTTTAACAATTCCGAGAAAACTAACTATTTTTACCTTTTCAATCAGGGTAAATCAATTTAAAAAGCAAAGTACTTTTGTGACCTGAATTACATAAATTTACTTTATTTTAAGTAGACCATATCAAAAATCGACCAACAATTATTGATTTTCTTTTTAAAAATACGCATATCCATCTAAAAACCGTCTCTCATAAAAGCGATTTGATAAAAAATATAAAATAATTAAATAAAAAATACTTCAAAAAAAGAGCATTACAGAAAAATATTTTTTAACTCTTTTACAAAAGTCTTGCAAAAAATATCTGACCTTGTGTCAGAAAAATTGCTCTGGTGCTCAGGGCCGGATCAGGATGGCTATATAATGGGGTATAGGTGTGTAGAAAAGAGTTCGACCTATAAAAAAGTTCTAATGTTTTTTTAAACTTTTGCGAACTTTAGAAGTTATGCTCTAATAAGTAGGAGAGTTTAGGAAAATTTGGGCCTTAAAAAAAAAACAAAAAAAAATTAATTTATAAAAACCATAAACACTTAAGTTTTGTTGTGCTAACAAATTAAGCAAATAAATAAAAATTATTTCGTTTGAAAATCTTTTAAAGTAAAAAAGTTATAGGTGTTTCAAAATCAAAAGCTTACTAAGAAATTTTCCATTTTAGTGAAATACTAAAAATTAGCATTTTGAATCACCCTGTTCACTGTGATATAGTTAAAATAAAGTTTTAATTTTTTGGCTCCCGAGCTACACTAGTATCCACTTTCGTATGAATTTTAACATTTTACAATCGCTGACCATAAAAAAATGAGTTTTGGCCGCCTTCACGTAAAATGGTCCACAGTGCGTCGTATTAAATTTAATTATTTTCTACTTACTTTGAGTACGAGTCAGTCATGCTCAAAATTTTGAGTACAAATAACAATAAAATATACCTTAATCAATCCGAAAACGGTATTACTTTAGATAACTAATCCTGAAGTTTCTTCAAATGAGTACAAAATTCTTTAATCACGTGAAAAATCTTGAACCAAAAAAAAAATTCTTAAATTGAAAAATTGAGCATTTAAATCCGTCCGTACTTAAATCAATCTTTCTGTAATTCATTTTAGTAAATCTGGGATTACCGTACTTTTAACACCGCTTGGGATTGATTTACGTATGGATGGTGAAGCAAAAGATTTGAGACTTTCATATGAATTTTGTACTCAAGTTGAGCATCTATATTAAAGAAACCGCGCTTACGATTAAAAAAGTGGGCCGTGCCCGTGTTGTAGTCAACTTACGAATTAATATAATATTTTATGTTTTAAAACAATGTTGGTATCCAAAGAAATAAAAATGAATTCTTTTATGAATTATTTGTCAGAAAACTGGCTCGTTTGTATATTTTGTATGAACTATTTATATAAAAGCTTTCAAGGATACGAAAAGAAAAATTTTTCATTAGAAATTTTTTTCCTTTTTTAAACGAGGCCCGAAGAAAACTTTTTTAAGTTCTGCAAATGATTTTCATTCACTTAAATATTCTTACTGAAATAATATATTTTCAATTTTGTATACTTAAGAAATGGAAATGAGAAACTGAGTAGACAATTTGTATGTAGATTAATAGGAATATCGATATATTCTAGTCGAATAAAGACAGCAATTAGGGGCCTTTATAATAAAAATATTGTATGTTTTAAAATCACATCCAGAAAAGTTTCAAAGCCGGCCAGAGCAAAATGAAATCTTAAAATGTTTGCTGGAATAAGAAAACATGATTTTAAAGTTTCTAGTTCGTTTTGGTTTCTCCTCAACTTTTGTTTTTTTTTGTTTTGCTTTTAAGAAAACAAAAAACAACTTGTTTCAAAATCTCTTTTCTTTTCTTTGAATAATTAAAAATCTTCCAACAATTTCAAGCCAATTAACCACAACAACTTGCACTACAGCATGACAAGGAAATCAAGCATAAAACCCACAGATACTTTCGCACTTTCTTCGGCAAACAACCACAAAACCATAATATCTTTTAGCTAATAAAAAGTAATATTAAATTTTATCATAAAATAGCAAGAAAATATATCAGAAAAAACATTTATAAACACAAAATTGCCATTTGCTTAACAATTAAAATAAAAAAAAACACTGAACGAAATTAAATAAAATACTTGAAAGAAGATCTTGTTTTCGGTGTTGACTGCTTGTGCTGAGACACAGTTTTTAAACACATTTTAATGGCACTTTAAAAATAAAATTTAAGTTTTTAAAAAAAATATCACAAACATTTTACCATAAACAGCAAAGAAAAGGTATTTTGTTTTTGTTTAAATCAACAAAAATAAAAATAAAAAATATTGTGGAACAAGCAACACTTTTGATTGCAGAATGTATGAGAGTATGTTTGTCTTAAAATTTCAGCATATTCTGACATGTTTGTGGTAAATTAAAATAATTTTCTTGTTTTCAAAGTAACAAGTAATAAAGAAGAATAAAATCTTAAACGTTTATTAAAATAATAATACGGATATTCATGCTAAAAGGGCATCTTAAATAATTAAGGAAGAGATAACAGGGAAAAAGAGATTAATTTTTTTCTAAAACTAAATTATTTACTTATTGTGTTTAACTTTACTTAGTATAACTTTCCTGTATATCCTGTGTGTCCTTAATTTTAATAAATACCCCTTATATTCGAACCTGTTCTGTAAATCAGAAACAAAGTAGCAATAATTTCGAAAAATTAATAACAGCCAAAGTAGGATTTTGTAGATCGCACGAATAATAAATATTATAGAATCGAATGAAATGTCATGTTTTCAATGTCAAATACACAAGAAAACAACAAAAACCAAGCAATGAGTTACAATTTACTTATAGAGATAATTTGATTTGAGCTTTTGTGATTTGCACAACAGATCCATTTATAAATTGGCTCAGAAAATAACTAATCCGCTGCTCCTGCTTTTTATATTTATTAGCATCAGTTTTTTTTCTTTAGCAGCTCATTAGTTATTACTTTGCTTGAATACCCCTGCTACTTTCGCTTGTAATTGGCTCAACTTTGAGCATATAAATTTACAAAAATTTTGTCAGTTTGTTCTTTGTTATTTAATGTTTTCAAGTTGCGGTTAAGATGTTGCGGCCTTAAACATGCCACAATCTTGTTGTCTTATTTTATTTTGTTTTGTTGTTTATTTTTGGCTGTTTTGTTTTTTGTAAGTGGTAAATGTGCGCAACTCTATAATTTTCCAATATAAATAATGAAGTGTAGTCTGTATAATATTTTTTTGCGTCTATTTTAACGTGGGTCAACCGAAATTGTGTCTACAAAAAAAAACGGGAAAAAAGTGAAGTAGAAAAACACCCAAACGCACAGTATTTGCTGCATCTTCCTTGCGGCCTGTAACTTTTCCATGAAAAGTGTTTCTAAGACACAGATGTAGCTGAAGTCTTTTAACATCTTGTTTAAGTTTTTTCTCTCTGGAAATGACAAAGCAAAAACTAAGTGACATTTCCAAAACTCTTTCGTTTGTGTTCTTTTTTCCTCATCTCCTTTGCAAGAGTAAATAAAAGAAATTAGCTTTATCTAGCAACATGAAATAAATGGAAATAAAAACAATATAATAATGGAAATATTGTGTGACTTGCTTATTATAACTTTTCGGGGTTTTTTTATTACTAAATAAAACTTTTTGGCAAACGATCAACAAAAATATTATTTGTATTTAAGTGAAATCTAGAGACGACACAATTTGCAAAAAGGTCTGTATTAGAAAAGAAAAAAAAATATGTGCAAACAAATGGTTGATGTCAAAATGAAATTAATAAAATATTGTTGAAATAACATTTAAAATTAAATAAAATTTTAGTCCTTCAAACCGCACGAACTTCTCTATACTGATATAAGTTTTCTATACTGTTTTAAATAAAATAAAATTTTCCCTCTTTTGAGGGAATAGAAGCGGCAAGACCCAACATGTTCCGAATATGAAACTCATTAAATTAATTTCTTGACCACAAATTTTATTATTTTCCTCAGTAACACGAGGCGTATACGTTGTCTATATTATTAATAGAAAAACTAAATTTTTAAATCCCTTTTACGGCCGTAACACTGAACGTATTTTGATAAGATTTATATGTTTTTAAAACAGGTTTTTACAGGTAGACAATTTTAATTTTTTTAAAATCTGTTCGATATTTAGGGAGCTAAAAGCATTTAAAGTTGCTGCTAACACATGCATACTTATTTACTACACATGAATCTTGAGAAACAAATAAAGTGTCCAATTTGCTTTTGCATAGAAATAAGACAGAGTTTTAAGTTGTTTATTTAGATTGTTTTTTTGTTTTTGTATTTTATCGTAAGTACTTATATAAATGTTTAATATCAATTTCTAGAATGCAGTCGATTGAGTTGACCGCTGGATACACTAGTATAGAATTGATGAAGAATCTATGTTGGACGTAATAGGTGCACCACAACATGAATAACGTGACTGAAAATATCTGTTTTGGGATCCTTATAATACCGATTGAATTTTAAACAATTTTTAAAACTTTCACTCCCACCAAAAGGTTCGGGTAACATCCATACAGTAGGTGACATGCAAACATTGCCAAATATTCATATGTTTATCGATGAAGGTAAAATAAACTAAATATTATAGTTTTATTTGAAACTGGCATTATGATTAACAAAATTCTGAAAGTAGAAATCAAAACTTGAATATATTAATTTTTGTGGTATTGGCAAAACAATTGCAACAACATTTTTCTGTCTCTTTTAGTAATGCAACATTTTGTGGCTTGTATCGACGGTAAATCATTTCGTTTAATAATTTTTATCATTCTCGTCTGCTTGATATATTTTCGATTACAAAATAATCTGTAATTATTAGAAACCAGCTGAACGCACTTTTTCGGGCAGAACCTGAATTTCGGAAAATGTTTCAGACCGAACCCGAACTCGGAACCGAACTTTTTTTCATGCAATAAAAACAACAAGCAAAAAGCTTTTGAAGTGCAACAGATAAATTAAAAATATAATAAATAGATTTTCTTTATTATATTTCCATATTTGTAAGAGTTTCAGGCCCTAAAATGTTTTTAAGCCCCGTGATAATTGACTTTGACCCCAGTAGTTCATTCTGTATTCCAAGGGAGTGGGTCAGCCCAAGAGCGATATTTTATGAAATCTTAAGTCCTGTTCTATGAGATTTGTTTTTAATATTTTTTAATCGCATAAGTAGGGAGATACGGATTTATTATCACTTTATTTGATTCATCCCCAGAGCGGAGGGAGGAGAACCCCATTTATATGGGTGCAATTGTCAAAAGTTCCTTTAAAATTTGTATACAAATTGAATTATCAGAAAGCGGAAAACTCAGACTAAAACTTGCGCAAGGTACAGCGCAATGTTTGTTTAACAAAAATACTTGGTTTAATTATATAAGAAACCAAAATCTATTGAATAAAACTGCAATGAAAAAATTGCTGGCATCAAACAGAAAGTAGAAATATTAAAAGTGACATTAAATAAAACATAGGACAAGAACAGTTAAAAACTTTGGGGAGAGTAAATAGGACTTCTTTCTAAGCAAACATATCGCACTTGGTCCTCTAAAGAGAGTCAACACAAAATTTACAAATTTTCAGTAGAAGCAAAAAACTATTTTTTATACTACTTTTATCAAGAAGAGGGATAGAACTGATTTTATTGGCAAAGGAGTAGAGAAAATGATGTAAGATTTTTACAGTGGGTAAATATGACCACTGTTCTTTGATTGAAAATTGAAAAATTTCTAGTCGACTCATTTTAGGGGAACAATTGCGACAAGAAATGGCTTGTAAAAAATATAATTAACACTTGTCTTCTGTTTCTATACATTATTTAGTCAAATAAAGCAGATGGCCTAATATAATCTTCTAATACGAGTAGAACTCATGGGTACTGATGCTGATATATTTTTCTGTGTTTTTTTCTACGCTTAAAAGTCCTTAGATTTTATTAAATGACCGCATTTTTTTAAATTTACTTTAACTTTTCTTAAGAAATTTTATAATTTTGAAAAAAAAAAACGTTAATGAATCTAATTGCCAAATATTAAGCATTAAGATATTCTATTTTGTAATTTTGTCTGAATTTGTTCTTGCACTTTGATATTTCTTCATACATATAAAATTTTCCAACGCTTAATGGTGCGTTTTACCAAACGACGCCCTTAAAACACATTTACCTGGTAGATTTTTCCATTATTTCAGAGGTTCACATTTTTGAATTAATATTTCATTTTCAATTTCTGCTATCATCACAACATTATTTATGATTTTATATTAAAATTTATCGATATTCAACCACAATTATGATTATTTTATGCAAATTATTTCTGTTGTACTTTTTGCCTTCGTATTCCTGTCTTTCGTTTTTTTTTATTTTATTTATGAAAACACACATTTTTCCGCTTATTAAGTGGCCAATTTCCTGCTAATAATATATCTTTTTGTTGGCTAATACAACATTCATACATACCCACATACGAATTTATATGAAATATAGAAAACTAACTAAAGAAAAGAAGGAAAGAAAACAAAAGTAAATCCACCTACATCGAGTTTAATATCGCTCCAGCTGTTTGTTAATAATGCAAAAGTTTTAAACCTAAAACAGAAAGAAATCTTTTTTATTTTTCATATTTTACAAATTTCATTTGAACGGCATACAAAACATTATTTGTTGTGCATCATTGTAGTCTTCTTTGTGCCGTTGAATTTTGTGTTTTATGGTGTTGTTGAATTTTTGATATTTATTTTTTAAATCTTTATTTTATTTTAAGTTTTCTTAAAATTTTTTCTGTTGTGTTGCCTCTTCAAATTGTGCGTATTTCCTTGTAATTTTCATATTACAACAAATGCCGGATGCTTTAAACTGGAAGACGACACCTTTTTGTTTAGTGGCTGTATCTTTGGCACTCTTAAAGGTGAAGTGTTAGGATGGTGGACAACAGTGGAAACAAAGTCTATGAAATTTGCTGCTAATATTGAAGTGATTTTTCTTTTAAATTATATTATTTACGTTTACTCATCAGGTAGTTTTTTTAGTCTTAAAAAACCATTATTATTGTTAATAGGAGATACCCCACATCTCATGGATTCATTAACTGCGAAATAATAAAAGTTCAGTATCCAAAAAAGAACCACTAGGTAGCATATTCTTTTATTAAAAGTTTCTTTATGTACACAATTGACAGTCTTGCTGCAGATTTCTGCAACAAAATTGTTTTACTCTTTCAATAGTTTTCAGACGGTTCGCACCAATTGACTGCATTTACAAATCTACTTGTATTAAATTTTATAAGAAAATATACCTAAATCTTATTAAAAAAAAATTTAATTTTACCAAAAATCTTAAGTTTAAAAAATCTGGATTTAACTTATTAAAAAAAATCTAAAATAAAATGATGTTTGTTTATCATCAAAAGCTTAGTACTCTGTTCAAATTTACGAAAAATGTTGAACCACATTGATTATTTCGTTTGAAAATTTTGACAACTGATCAGTAGCGACAATACCACGATTTATAACAAATTTATCGGTTTTATTGCCTTGAAATGAGCAACATTGTTTTTCATATACAAACAAAAAAAAATGTGTTTATTTAAAAAAAATCAAAACAAATGGACAACAAATTAATTTTAGGAGCTTGTGCAACGCAGCTGCTGCGGAGGAGCTAATTGAAGACGCACGTTCTGGAAAAAGTACTCACCTTAATTTAATATTATATTTTCCATTATTTTAATTATTTCTGCGCAGCAAACTTAAAATTAAAACCACAACGCCAAGAAATATCTGATCATCTGTTGTTTGCAATTCCGCACGAAATAAGTGCTTCTTACATTATTTCGCTGTTGAAAAATATGTTGCCAGCAACATTTTGTGGTAGAAATGGTAGAAATATTTCATATGTTTTCAAAAGATAAACAGAGTGCAACTTCGGCAATATTATTTTGCATTTATTTCGCATGAAGTTTTTTTATATGGACTTTTGACAGCAGTTCGTACGAAATGATGAACAGAGTACCATGCTTTAGATACAAAAAAACGCAACCATCTAAAATATTAATGTACACAGTAAAAAGTTGTAAAATAAAAAGGATTTTATGTGTTTTTATTCTGTTTTTGTTTAATAAATAAATTTAACAAAATCGATATTCGTATATGTTGCGATAGTAAGGCTGCACTGAACGCTCTATCGGGAGCTTATACAACATCTGAACAGGCAAAGGAATGCTGGATATCCCTAAGCCAGATGGCGTCATATTCCAACCTTGAGGTAGTCTGAGTACCAGGACACGCAGACTTGCCTGGCAACATAATTGCATACAAGCTAGCCAGGAAAGGCTCTCGTTTGCAAGAACGTTACACCGACCGGCTAGTGGGAGTCCCACTAAAAAGCTGCAAAATTCTCATTCAGCAGAAACTTATAGGGGTAGCACAGTCTAGATGGTTCAACGAATCTACATATGCAGTCTCCAGATCAACGTGGCCGCAATATGATCAAGCAAAATCAGCCATCATATTGCGGATCCCTTGTGGCAGTCCTAACAGGGCATTGTTTCATAGGTGTCCACGCAAACAGACTACATCTCCCTTTCGACGACTTCTGTAGAGGTATCAAGGTATCAAGCACCTCCTCTCCCAATGTCCAGCTCTATCTCATCACAGAGCCATATATCTAGGTAACTCGACTTTACCCAAACTCGCCAACCATACTGAATGCAATCTAAAGGGAATAAACAAGTTTATTCGGAAAACGGGTTGGTTCAACACCGACCATAATATAGGATCGTTAGTACTTTTCTTACACTGTCCACGTCAGGCATCACCAAGGGACGAACCTATTTTTCTGGACCCAAGTGAGCCGGTTGCTTGCAATCGGCGCACTGTGGAACCTCACCTAGCCTAATCTAACAAAATCTAACCAGATTCGATTTAAAGTTAACTTTCTATGTGCTGATAAGATGGTGGGTATATCGACGTCAAAATCTGCACTCGACTCGTTCTTCTACTCTGATGACTACAATCTTCGAATATTACTTTCTAAATAAAAAACAATTTGAATTTATCAAAGGTTCAAAATAAATAAAGAATTTCTAAATTCGTAATTGAACTCAAACCAAAGATCTCCTTTCTACTTAAAATATTTATTTTGTTTGCTTATTATTGTTGTGGTTAACGAATTATTAATTTAACGCAATTTGTTGTGAGATTTTGGACGACTTTTCCGATTTGTATTGTTTGTTAACATTTTCTTACATTCTTTCTGACTTTTGTTCTATTATCTTTTGTTTCTGCAAAAACACTAATTTCCCCTCTTTCAGCCCACCGTTCATTCCACAAAATCTCTAGTGAATTATGCCTTTGTTATATCATGGGCTGTCCATACTTGGACTAAATAAATGCGATTTCAGTTAAAAGCAAACGTGTTTGAGTTACAGAACACGAAAGAGCAGCAGCAGCAGAAACAATAAGGGAACATAAGGGAAAAGAAATGTAAAGAAGAAATTGCTTATTACCGTTGTATATGGAAAAATTGTGAGCTGAATGCCATGTAGAATGATACCGGGTACCATAAGAAACAAAAAACTAATGACGCATTTCCTTTTTCAACATTCTACAAAAAAGAAACTTTAGTTGATTTTTTACTTTTTGTTATGAATTGCAGGAAATTTTTAGTTTTTGTATTACCTCTGTTGCTGGATTTTTTGTTTTTAGATTGGAGATAGAAAGAATAAGCATCTTTTTTAGGCTGATGTGTAAGTGCTGCATAGAATGGAAATGAAATAAATGGAAATAAAAAGGGAGTTTAAAAAGCAGGTTACTTTGAGTTTGAGTACTTTTTTCGAACGTTTTTTATCTAAAGCGAACAATGTTTGGCAACATTGGTTATTTCGATTGAAAATGTTGACGATTAGCCAGTGGCGGCAATACCACTATTTAGAATGAATTTATCGATGTTTTTCTTATGTAAACAAAAACCATGTGTGAATTCAAATGGGCAACAAAATAATATTGGGAGCTTGTACTCCAATGTATCATTATTTTCATTATTTTCCATTATTTTAATTATTTCTGGGCCACAAACTTAAAATTAAATACACAACTCCAAGAAAAATTTGATCCGCTGTTGTTTGCAATTCCGTACGAAATAAGTGATGCTTATATTATTTCGCAGTTGGAAAAAATATGTTGCCAAAAACATTTTGTGGTTGAATAAAACATTTCGTATGTTTTCATAAGATGAATAGAGTACAACTTCAACCATATTATTTTGCAGTTAATTCGCATGAATTTTTAAATGGGTTTTTGACATCAATTCGCGCGAAATGATAAACAGAGTTTCATGCTTAACATAAAAATAGAAAAACAATTATTTAGTCCGAAGAGAATAATTCTGAAAGCCAAAACTAAATTTGTAAAGTTCGAATTGAGTTTTGATGTTTGTTATTTATTTATTTAAAATAACATACACAAGCCTCCTTAATTTTTACATCGTTGTTTTTTTTGTACCGACTATTTTAAAGAGTTGCATTTTTTTGTTTCTTTGATGATAAAAAAATTTATATAAAAAAATTTTTATAAAATTTGTTGTCCAGCGAAGATTTTAGCGCACGTCAAACATCATGGCCAATGGCGCTGAATAAGCGGGAGAGACTGGAATATATGGAGTATTTATTTAACAGAGATGGGATTTCCTACTAAATGAAATTGATTTAACATTTAAAAAAATGAATAAGTTTGTACTTTTCGTATTCTAATTTGTTAAATAATACGGTTAAATAGTTGATATTCCTGATCACCAGTATCCACCGTCAAAAGTGGTAAAATTGAACAAAGAACGCTGATGAGATGGTGTAGCGACCTCGAAATCAGTACTGATCCGTTCTGCTAGTCTGATGAATAATAAAAATTGTACTCTCTTAATAAAAAAAATGAATTTATCCGTAAAAATTTTCTAATAAAAATGAAATAAAAAAATTAATTAGAAAAATTAAATGGGTAAACTCGGATTTGAACTTGAGCCAAATTACTCGTTTCAATATACATATATACAATATATATAAGTTCGACTAATTACTTACAAACATTAATGATTGTTGATAGTTTCTAATTAAGCATGTTTCTAAGTAAATGTTTATATAGAAATTAGCTGCAAAATTTATACAACCTGCAAATCATCGAATACGTGAAGAATTGAACAAATATTAGGTGCTTCTTTGTGTAATTATTTAAGAATAATTTTTGTATTTTTAAAATAAATATACTCGTATATAAATAGATATACAATGTTGCACCAAAAAAGCTGTACGAAATATTAAAAAAGTACCAATTTAACTTAAAATTAAGGGACTGAGTTTAACACAAATTTTTACGATTTTAATTTTAATTTGTTACTATTAAAAACACTAAAGGATGAATTAAAGAAAATAAATCGATAATTCATCAGCCATATTTGTCATAATGTACTAATATTTTTTCTTATGAATTCGTATGGCTTATCTTTTAAAAAAGACGATATTTGTTTATGTGCTTGTGAACAGATAAATTTGTTGTATCGTCAGTTTTTCGTATTTTAAATGTCAATTCAAAAACAATTTTTAATTATTATTCAACTTATGTACTTATTCGTATAATTTTTGCAATAAAATTTATTAATATAAATAAGAAATAAAAATATACATAAATGATGTCGCCGGAGAAAATAAAGCTAGCTATTGCAAAACTTACCAAGTACAAAATCGAGATAAATTAAGATATAAACATATTCACGACAGCAGGCTATACGGGTACATGGCTAAAAATTTCTCTGGCTGTTTCAAAAATTTTCAACTTTTTGCGAAATTTCGCGTTTTTTGCAAAATTTTCAGCATAAATATGCTGATTCAACATATCGTATAAACTAAGCTTTACAAATAGAATTTTTCCATACCTGTCCTCAATACAACCATTTATAAAACATATAAAATTTAAACGTATAATTATAACACACTTTTGTATGAAAATTACCAATAACAAAAATACAGTACTGTATAATTAGACGTTTACACAACACATACGACGATAAAAAGAGCTTGTGAATTGAACAAATATTTAACCATAAAATATGGACTGCAAGTCCCTATAATTTATATTCAAAATTAACACATGAAGCGTTTTATCACAGGTAATTTTTCGTAGCAAACAAAATGCACGCACTGAAACTTCCCAGCAATTTAGAGAAGCATCCTTATAAGTAAGTAATTGAGTATGTGTGTTTGTTTTTCCTTTTTTTTCATTACATATATATTTTTTAGCAGTATTTTGTAGGGAACACTACACATTTTAAGTTAAACCTTTTAAGGAAGATCTCATAAAAAGTACAATCTAGTCTAGCGAAGCAGATAATAATGCTCAAGGGCCATGATGCCATGAGACCAGGTGGTTTATATAATATAATTAGATAATTTGGTATTTTCTTAAATCATCTCTATAAAATAGAGATGATATTTTAAAATCGTTATGAATTTTAGTTGGGTTTTTAAGTTAATTATATTTTTCCATTTTCGCCCTTAAATTGAGTAGGAAAATTAGCTTTTATAAATAAAAGACTAATAATCTAAACGTTTTCAATCAATGTAGACAAACATGCTTTTAAGTTGGTATTGATATAGTGCGTAGCAAGTAGCAGCTAAGACAAATTAATCATATATGACACTCATTAAGGTGGTTCAAGAGCAACAATAATACCAAAAGTAGGGAAAAGCGAAATATTGGTAAAAAAATATTTTTTATATGTTTTTTGTTGACCTTAAGCTTGGAAAAGTTTTTTCGAGCACATTATATACAACGCTCATAATGAAAAGCTCCGACACTTTTGGTGAAACTCTAAAAATAATTAAAAAGCATAGAAATAATTGCAGACAACCGATTATTTAAAATAGATATTTTTCTATGTAAAGCTGTCATGATATTACCTACTTTTAGGCTTCAATAAAACACTGCATATCTTAAAGGTTTTTATACAAAAAATTAAGCATACTTTTAGGCTTTATTTTATTTATTTAGTTTTGCTTCTCATTGTAATAATGATATGCAATTGTAGTTACATAAAGCTATAAAACAGGCTTATAGTATTTAAAAACGAACAATATCTGAGCCTTATCACAAAGCAATGTATCAGTATTGTTTTTACATATTTTATATATTTCCAAATATCAAATAATAAATTCATGCAATTCATTTATTTTGTCCACAATTAAAGCAACAGTTTTCCGGAGTTCTTACCTAAAATATGAAAGAAGTGATAACCCTCTCCTTCGCCGATTGTGATTCCTTAATGTATACAAACTTTATGTTATATCTTTAAAGTTTTATACGGTCTAATTTTAGCTTATTTTTAGGAGCTGGAAGAGATTTATCTTAGTATCTTTTATATAACACAAAAGTTTAAAGCCTACTTTCAGGCACGTTATGTTTTTAATTTATTAAATTCTTTACTTTATCATAAAATAATAAAAAAATAATAATATCTCGTATTTTTAAGCGTTTTAAATCAATATATATATTTTTTATCTCTTACAGCTGCTCTACTGGAAATCATATAAAAAATTCATGAAATCAATAATTGTTGCATCTGAATTTAAGCACGTAACACTTATAAGCTGCATGCGTAAACGTGACAATATTTTTCAGCACACCCAACAAAAATGTACAACATTTTCTTATGAACAACTAAATTTTATATAAAAAAATAAATAATAATAACTAAATAACAAATAGAGAAATAATAATACTTTCCTGCTAATAAATTATAAATAAAAAGTTTACTAAACTTTAGAAAAACTCTAATGCTGCAAAACAACTTGCACTCACACAAATAAAGAGAAGAGAGAATAAAGAAAAGAATAAATAAAATATACAGCAAGTGATAAATTGCAGTGGACGTAACAAGACGCTCATAAAAACTTCAACTTTAAGCATTTGATGGTGCATGTCTTTTTTGTTGGTTTCCTCTACTATTCAATAGCAGTTCTAGAGGGATGCAGGAGTGCTAAAGTGCTACTAACTGTAACTTAAGAATTTCAACATCCTTTTATTTTTATTTTTTATTTCTTCTACGAGACAGAAAATAAAAGACGACGACAAGGACATAGCACAACTACTACATGGTGTCGCTGAGGCACTTGAAAAACGTGTCCTTGTCGGAGAATTCCTTTTTGCCATTTTTAGTTTGGTTTTAAAGAAAAACGTTACTGGCGCTGCTATTGTTGTTGTTGTTGTTGTTTTTGCTGTTGCTGGTGTTAAGGATCAAGTGCAAGGTTATATTACATTTCCAAATAGCAAGTATTGTACTTGACACTCAATATTATAGTTTACTTGGCTTCAAGAAATATTCCGGCAACAAAACAAAGCAGAAGAAAGAAATAAGCAACAGAAGAGAAAATGTGTGTGCTTAACAAAATAACAAAAAGAAAATAACAACAAAATAAAAAGGTTATAAAATTTGTATAAAGCATTGTGTTTTATATAGAGTGAAAATAATATTTAACATGAAAGCAGCATAAAACTTTTACACTCGCCTGAAAGTATACAACTTTATATCTGTTAAAATTACTGCCACTAAATATACTACAATACTTGAAAAAAACTGTTTTTCTGCTATAAAGCAGACAAAAAGCAAGAATCATTGACAATATATATTTTAATTTTTGCTTCAAAGCCATGTTATAAATATGATCTCCTCCAAAAGCAGTTCTTGCCATAAGATCTGCTCAACACGCACTCATCAGCGCAAATATTTTTACAATACAATACGTCAGTTACAACAGACTTTGGATCTAATCTGTGTGAAAAGAATGTATCGTTTGAGCGCGGATAAAGGAATATTTTTGATTTTATATCTTTCGCTGCTGATAGCAATCCTAGCGCAAGGAGTTCAAGGTAGGTGAAAACAATTTTTACTTTATTGAAATGTAATGGGAAACTTAAAGCACATTTTTAGCTTAAAAACAAAGCAATGGGAATATAAGTTAAAAAATTTTTATTTTTCACAATTTAAAGTTATACAAATGCATTTTTTAGTAGCCAAAGTGTATTTTTAATAGGAACTCATAAATTAAGAAACAGCAATAGTGCCTGCCACAATAGAATTTTATGTAATCCGCGTGTTCTGTAAGCGGAATTAGAATTTTTCGTTTTAAAAGGAATCCATATAGTTTTTTGTTCTATAAACCGATTTCGCATTATTTTACTCGTTCTAACATCGAACAAACCTTCTCGAAAATAAGTTGTATGCCGTTTTTGCCACAAATTCATTCTGAATAATAAAAAAATAACACTTTTTATTTAAAATTAAATATATTCGCTCTTACTGTAAATTAAAAAATAAATATACATTTTTATATGAATTTCTTCTAAAAAAATATCTCTTAAAAAGTCTTGCGAAATTATTTATATTTTCCGCAATCATGGGCAAAAATTATTTTGATAAACTAAAATAATTTTTATTCATAATAATTTTTTTTCTGCTTGTACAAAGTTTAAGCTTTCGCTTGTTTTATTTTTTGAATCATTTTTGATTTTTAATATCTTTATTTGTACCCAAATTCTATTGCAGTAATCCAGTTTAAAAGTGATTCGGTTTTGAGAAAACACTTGTTAAAAAATTAACTCGGCGTACATAACTTTTCCTTAAAATATTTATCATCCTTTTTTCATTCTGCTTGCGGAATTTCTTGTGTTTTTACTTAAAATATTTATTAAATACTTTAATACTTTATAAAATTAAATTCCTCAAATTAAATAAAAACTTTATTTTAAAATTCGTTTTTATGTTTTTTCTTTTTCAAAATTTTAAACCTTTTCTCTTACATTAAATCTACTTAAGAACTTGTTAAACATTTGTTCTTTATTTCATAAATTTACTTACAGCAATACATACGAATATATAGAAAAAGTTGGAAAAAGTTTTTCATGAACAATAGGAAAAAAAACTTTCCAAAACTCTTGTATGTTAGAATTTTATCTGTTGCAAAATGCATACAAATAATAAAATAATAGTTTGTGGAAACAAAACAAAAAAAGTGTAGAGTTTTTATTTAAAAAATATACTATTATTTATTTGTGTCTGTGGAAAAATAAAACTATAAGCTTGTAGCGTTCCACAACACAACAATCGTATGAGCAAATTCTTTTGAAGGTCTACTCTTTTAAAGCCCCTGAGTAAAATTTATTTTGGTTAAAATATTAAAAAGTTTTTTATGTATTTTACTCTATAAAAATAACAAACAGCTCGTTAAAAGTTTTACTCATATCTACTCGTACATGAGTAGAAATAGAAATAAATGAATTAATGAAGACAAAATCTACTACGTAAATACAACATAATAAGTAAGTTATTAAAATTTATTAAAATAAATAAAATAATTGATTTGTAACAAATGCCTCATTTCCAATGTAAATAATATATTTATTTCTATTCAAATCAAAGGGGCCAAACATTTTGGAACAAATACTGAAGAAACTATATGACTTGCACGAAATTTGAGGTGGGCCAAGATGAACATAGAAAATATAGGAACCACAAAAAAAAAATATCTTTACTAGGAAACCAAAAATAAATTCAAAAAACGTGTTATATGCCCTAAAGCGAAAAAGCTCTAAAAATACTTGAAATATGTATGAACTTAAAATATGAAAAATATACTCTAAAAAATTGCTTCTGTTTGTTTAAAAATCCAACGCATTTTAAGTGAAGTGTCTTGCTTTTCTTTACATTTAATCATGTGTATTTAATGTAGAATTCATCAAGATGCGAATAAATTAATATAAAAGCCATCTATGAAAAGTTTCGTTGAACATATTTTTCCAGAGATAATAAATCTTTTGAATTGTAGATGTTTTACAATTTTCAAATGATATTTCTCTCATTTGGATTCTTTTCCCATATTTTGGTATTCTATTAAAACTAAATCAATTCTATTAAACGTTTTTAATTTTAGAATTTATTATTTTGTCAAGAAAATTAATTTTTTGAACGTCGATCCTTTTTAAATGATTATTTTCTGATTGCACAATATTTTCGTTATACGCAATTTCAGAGAGTTTTATTTTACATAAATCGGTAGTTCTTTTATTAATTTCGCCTTCATTTAAAATGTTATAGATAAAAAAACAAAGATCTTTTCGAATTAACCGAATTTTTTATTTGTTCTTTCATTGGACTTTGCTTTTATGGCACTTTCGGAGATTTCTAACACATTTTAAAGCTTTTTAAGGTTTTGGTAAATATTTTGCTATTTTTGGTCACACTCACAAATTTCAAAGGGTATTCAAAGGTAATTGATAGTAAATAAATTTTTTTCGGAGGGTCTAAAATATAATCGTAAAAAGTAGTTCTTATTACCCTGATTCATGCTCCACCAATATTGACAATTTATAATGAAAAAATATTATTTCCTTTTCATAATTTAGTTCTAGGAAATTTTGAAGTAGAATATTTACTGTCAGAAATCCTTATTGAAGTATGTAGTTCATAAATCCATAATAAGGAACCAATATTATTAAGAATTTTCAGGCGGGCCATAAAACAACAAAAAAAAAATATTAAATAAAAAAATAACTTAAAGTTTATTATTTGTGAAAGTTTTATCTATATAAATAATAGGAGACACCATTTTTAATACAACAGCTTATGCTCACATTATGCATCCGATTTTGCGAAAACTAATACTATTTAAAAGGAATTTGCTTCCAGATGTGCACAATTCATATTTTATTAAGGTCGTTTCAGTATTTTGGGAGCTATAAGCACTTAAAGTTGCTACTAATCCATGCACACTTATTGCACGTTAATGTATCAGGAGTGGAGACAGAACCCCTACCTGGGGGGTACCTCAATTGACTGCCCTATATTCCGATGCATTTCCAATCGAGACATATATGACCCTTTCCGTTAGCAGATTTTTAACAAGCCGACAGATATTAACGTCAATGCCCAATGCCATCATGGCCTAGATAATGGAATAGGGCGTAACGAAATTAAAATCAATGTGCAGAAAGGTCACCATAGTGAACACCTTGTGTGCCAAGTATTTTTCTATATGACCCACCAGAGAGTGGAGAGCCGTTTGTATAGACTTTCCCTTTTGTAAATGATATAATAATAAAAATGCTTAGATGTGCTTAATTGCTAGTTCATTAAACTGAGTAAACTAAGCATGTTTCAAATTTGCAGCATTTACATATAATATAAATAGTAATAACTTAAAAAAGCACTTAAAAAATACAACTTATTTGAAAAAAAAAATCATAGAATGGATGTTAGCAAAAGATAGTTTTAATATTGAGGAAAACGCGCCGTGTAAGGGATCATAGAATTACGTTTCAAGTTCCGTATTGTATTCAAACTGATTTGAAAATTTTACATAAATTTTAAATTTCTATACTAGAATACGTTTTGTCTCATATTTGCCACAAACATTGAAAATATACAAAATAAATTAAATCTTTAATAGAAAATACATACAAATTACATTCGAGAACATTCTTATGAGAACTTATTTTCAAGAGTACTTAAAAGCCTTTCAAACATCCCAAAATATGAAAACGCTGTAGGAATAGGGGTAGTACGAGTAGTTTTAATGTTAATAGGTTGTTGAATATATTTCTTTCTATATGCCTGTATGAATAAGTAGTTCATATGTGGCAGAATCTACGTTTCATGTTTTCCACATTTTTGTGTACAATATCTATCTGTACACATAACATTCCAGTGTTAGAGTATTAATACTCTGCTCTGCCATGTATCATAGTTATAAAAAGTCATTAATTTTATTTATTTTTTGCTCATTTCTTTTCTATACATATTTATTTGTATGAGTATTTTAAAAATAATTCCTAGAAAAATATTCTCCATCTTTAACAAAATAATAAAAAATAAAAATATAATAATAATAACTTTTTTCGGTTCTTTTTAAGTATTTTTTTTATAAATTGAGTTCATGTACAATTTGGCGTGTATGAAAAATAGTACCCATAATATACGAGTATAGTATTTTGAGTGTCTAAAAATAAAGTTTTATTGCTTTATTGCAATATTTCAGAAAATAAATTTTTGGGGCAAAAATTGTGCACAAATTATAACAACAAACTACAGGCAGCAACATAAATTAATTTATATTTATTAGAGAACATTAAACAAACAAGACTATAAACATGATTTAAATTAAATTTTTATAGCAATAAATGTGCCGGGGAAGAAGCCATTTAAGCTTTGAGGCGAATAACAAGATGATTAAGTTTTTTTAATGCAATTTCAGATCAAATACATATTTATTAATTTAATGATATAATGACGTAAGAAAAATATATTCTATTCTTTTTTCTCACATTTAGCAGGGCTGCTTTTCTTTTATCGTAAAACAAAGTCGAAACTATTTAGCAACTGTTATGAATAGAAGTGAATAATAAGGTGGTAGCTAAATTTAAGTTACAACTTTACTAGTTTCACATTAAAAGTATGACTATGAATATGGCCTCATTGAATTTTAAATAAAAAGTGCTATTTTTGTTATTTAGAAAGAATTTCTCAAGAAAAACCGCATTAGATTTGCTCGAGTAAACTTTTGCGAATGCGGTTGGGAAAATAGTAAAATTGCGTTTCGACATTTTCGAAAACGTTTGTTTGCTCGGATTCTTTTAATATTTCAAAAATTGAAATAAAAACACAAATAGATTTATGTTTATGATCTATACTATTTATTTAATTTATAACACTAAGACTGCGTTTACACACGTCATGTCCTATTGAAATTATTGCTCCTTTATTGCCGTGAAAGACGAGGGGAAAAGGAACGAGTATTCAGATGCAGGTACTGCCATTACGTTTTGTTTTCTCATTCGTAATTTTAAGCATGAAGGTGTTTGCAAGTAAATGTCGTCAACATGACAGGACTCGTGTGTCCAACAATGAAAGTTCAAAGAAGAAAAAGTAAGAATCAGGACAATACGACATGATGCATTTAAACACAGACAAATACACGAAGTTCACCATGCTGTGGCTTCGACAAGACTAACCCCCATTGATTGTGCAGCAGTTTCTTATATAGTACAGTGCAAGCTTTTTCAATATTGTTCAAGGATGAACTATATGCTGTTCTCCAATATCGATAATGAATAAATTGAAACAGCATTATATAATTTTCACTTGCACTAATCGATGGCTGAAGCTTACGGTTGCTATCAATATTTGTCGTAGAGATTTCTTGAACAATCTTGCAAATACTCGTTGCTGTTTGTAGAACTTCCATAAATGTCTTGATTTCGTTCTAATTGAAATTTAATGTTGCTATTGAGGTTGTATAACTTAGTTCTTCCAATCTTGCACAAACGGTTGACTAAACTGTGCTTAAGCTGCATTTTAATGTTCGTTAAATTTGAATCTACTTTTGAATTTTGTAACAATGAGGGGATTCAAATAGTTGTCCTGAAATTATATGTTTTAAATTAATAAGATGAAAAAATACGACGAAAAAAAACAAACACCATGTGATTTCTCTAACAATTCTCACAAATTTCTACTGTTTGGATATGACAAAACAATAAACATAGTTGAAAAAGTCATATTATTTTAAGAATTTTTTGTTTGAAGCATAACAACAATTGTTTTTTTAAATTTTGTAAAATACTCAGATATTATGGCAATATGACTTCCCAGCAAAAATTACTGCTTCGCCGTAAGCAGGTTTGTAAGGGAATGTCAAGGTGATATTAGCTTACAAACCTGCTTACGTATAGCATGATATTTGTTCGCGATGTCCCACTTTGGAGCATTTCGTTTTAAGTGCTTATTTCAGCGCAGTGAGTATGAAGTGAATTCATGGAATGTTGAAGCCTCTCCAGCTACTGAAATCTAAGATCACAGTAAGCAAACAGTTCATCGCTCTTATGAAGCGACAGAAGAATGCAGGATGTTCAGCACAGTTTTAATGCATGAAAAAGGTTACTTTAGAAAGCGCCTATTAGAGGCGCATCAATAATCACTTTCGTTTCTCTGATGAAATCATATTTTTTGTATAAAAATTATAAAACAGAAAGACTTTTTTTATTTTTAAAACAACATTTTTATTTTAATATTAAAAAAGGGCAGGACTAATTAGTAGGACACCGTTTGAATCCCCCAAATATGTATTGATTCCTTTTAAAATGAAATATTTCGTCAGACTCGATTTACACAACGGCTGGAGGGTCTATTTTTTACTTTTAAATTTTTACTAAAAAATTTACGAATCAAAAGAAATCTTTTTCTTAATTATGTTCTACAGTCATTTTGTTTTGTTTGCAAATAGAATAGATATCGTTGGTTGAATATCGAAAATAAGTAACTCGAATTTATTCTCGACACCGCATTTCTTATACTTATGGAAATGTATTACAAGAAGAGGCTTCGAAAGAAAAAAAATACGCCATACGGCTATTCTATATCAAGCCAAAAATATATGTGTGTATGTGATTTTATATTAGTTTTTTTTATCAGAATTGAATTATGGCCCGCCTCAACTTTTCTTCATATCGTAATCTTTTTCCATTTCCATACTTTAAACCCTTTTCCTTTACTGTCTTTAAAAACTCCATTGTTGTCTTTTTGTTTGGATACAAATCTTAAGTGACCCCAATTGCTGGTATCTTGGATAATTGTGTATACGAAAGGAGAGAGAGAGAGAGAGAGCTAAGCATGCACTTTTTCACTTAAAATGTCTCATTAACATAAAAATCTCCAAGAAAACAAAAAACAACAAGAACAACTTATAAATACACATTCAAATGATTTAGAGAAAAAGATAGAAAACTTTAAATGGATACTAAGTGCAGCTGAAATACGAACCCCAACAGATAAAGATTTGGTTCTTTTGTTTGTTTTTTTTTTAGAATAAATAAAAAAACTAAACAAAATTAGAATGGAAGTAAAATTTGTATAAAGAACACAAACGAAATTCTTATCAGTTGATTTTATTTATTTTTTAGATTTTATTTTTATTCCAGTTGTGTAGGTGTGTGTGTGTTTTTTTTCTACATATAAATGGATTTTGTTGTAAGAATCAAATGTTTTCAAATGTTATTAAAACTGTCAGCAAGCAGATATTTATGGATTTTATAAATGTGTTGCTATTTCTTTTTTATTTTTTGTCAATATTTTTATTTTTATATATTTTTTTGTTTCTTTGCAGACTCAAATATTGGGGTTCTTTAGCTTAAATAATTTTGTTTTGTAGTTGGTTGGTCACTTACAGATAACATGTGTTAACATTTTGTTAAACAAAAAAGATTAGTTGTCGATTTTTCTCTCATGTCATGTCAGGCTTATTAAACATTATTTAAGACACAATATTGCATATTTTGTTCAAACCTAAAGAGTGTCTTAAATTAATTATGTATGTATATTTTGCTTAGACTTTTGTCCCCACTTCTTTTGTTAATAAAATTTCTTGCCACAGCCGCACTTAACATAAACATATTGAGATATTGTTTTTGTATGCTTTTTAATTGAAAATTGCGGTTGTTAAAATATTTTGAAACTACATATGTACATACATACACACATATTTTTGTTTTAATTTTTCATATTCATATTTTTTAAGGTCGTTCAAGGGTTTTCAAGTATTATGAGCTAATATTTTTCATAAAATAAAATATTTTTTTTTGTTTAGTGTTCCCTTTTTAAATGCTGGGAATTTTTTGTGATGCTTTTGTTAAAAGCATATGGCCATAAATTTCAAAATATGAAATGATTTTGTTTAGAAACGAGCATAATATGTATTTGATTGCCTAATAAGCTTTTAGGGGGCTCAAACAATGTACGGGTCTCTAAATGAAATGAATGCCGTTTGTTAAATAGCCAAAATGTGCTGTGGCCACAAAGCATGACAAGACAAGTACCATTCGATATTAGGTACTCTTCTAAAAAGACATATTTGTTCTGTTTGTTACAGTTAACAAATGCCTAACTTTCACGCTATTTGAGTGACAAGGCTGTGTTCGTCACAACTCTGAATAATTATTTACTCAGTTGTATTATGATAATTAACCTTTTTATTGCAAAAATAATATGGGGAACAGTTAATTTTACGTTAAAAGATTGGTAATGGTTTTCTAGATGCGCAGAAAATATATGATGAGACGTGGTTGAGACAAAAATCTTATGATTGTAACAAATATATTATTTTCGTAACAAGCAATATATATTGCTGATGTTTATATTTTAAGTTGCGATGAAGATGTTCTTATTTACATTTTATCATTAAGTAATTACCATCCATCATAACAGCTGCAACATGGTTGGACTACAAGCAACTTTTTGAGCTGCATTCACCTCGTAATAATTGTAGCATGACTTGTAGGTTTTGTTTGGAAGATCATTTTGTCATTTTTATGCACTTGCATCGATCCTCGTAATACAAGATATCGTTAAAAAATGAAAAAGTTAATTCTAATACACTCAAAATAAAAACCAATTCATCCGTACTTAAATCAATCCCAAGCGGTCTTATAAGTACGGTAATCCCAGATTTACTCAAATCAAATACAGAAAGATTGATTGAAGTACGGCATATTGAGTGATCAATTTGATTTTTTAGTTGGTTCAAGAATTCTGTACTCATTTTAAGAAACTCCAGGATTGGTTATCTAAAGGAATTCCATTTTCTGCTTAATTAAAGTACATTTTATTTCTATTTGTACTCAAAATTTTGAGTACAACACAAACTCAAAGTAAGTAAAAAATACTTCAATTTAGTACGACGTTTTTCTTTCTGTGTACAATTTTAAATTTTTGAACGATTTTTAACAGCGTTCCATTTGTTGTATTTGTCCGATTTTTTCCAATTTAGAGGCCTTTTTTCCAACATTTTGTTTTCAACCTCTTATTAATTTTTAATTTATTTTAAATGTCTATTTCATAGTGGTTAAAATAATCAGGACTTTTATTCAAATCAATTAAAATTTGTAAGAATAAAATATTTGTTTTTTCATAAAAATATATTTTGCCGCTAAATAAATCCATTATATTTTAATAAAAATTTTCTTTACTTAATAAATCAATTAAGAACGGCAGAAATTTTAGCACAAAATTTCATAAAACTACAAATAAATAAGTTGCTATAATTTCTTTTTATTATTTACATAATTGTAATGTAAAATGAATAATTTATGCTAAAAATAAATTACCTTTCTTTAATCCCTAAATAAAATTTTTCAACTTTTAAAAGATTTATGTATTCTTATACAAGTCTCCTTAAAAAACAGAAAAACAAAACTTATAGACACATATAAATTCAGTGAAAGGTTTTTTTCAAAGCTTTTCAAAGCCTCTAACTTGTTAAGATAATTGGCCAAATAATTCTTTTTGTCAAGTGTTTGGTTGCCAGAATAAAAAAAATAATTTATTTCTGAGAAGAAAAAATTGTTGTAAAATTAATCTAATTTTCAGCCCACATTATTCTTTGTGTCTGTTTAAGGTTTTATCAGAGTTATCTGCTTAAAATGTACATTTTCTTTTTCTATATTTGCTTTTGCTCTCTAAAGAATTGTGGCAAGTCAAAGCACATTGGCACAATTTAGCACGCACAAATTGCCTAAAAGCCAACTCAACCACCAAGAAGATTTTAACGCTATGTATAAGACTTAAATAGAAACTTTAGTAAAATAAAATTCCGTAGGCCAAGCCTCCAGGGAGCTGTATACCATTTCTTATTTTGCCTTTGACATCTTCTTACTAAAACTAAAGAGAAAAACGGCACCTTGACACTAATCCAATTACCAATCCTGCGTGATTTTGTTTATTGAAACGCAAACAACACTGGAACAGCAGTAAAAATTATATATTTACTTTTCTCTATCCATATTGTTTTGACAGATAGCTCTTTACATTTCTGAAAGTTTAAACTTTGGTTACATATATGTATGTATATTTTAAACAAGTTTTTTGCTGTTACCAAAAGTACACCGTTTTTGAACTTTTTTTCTTCAACTAAACCAAAAATCCTTACAAAATTATCATTGAGAGTTTCTGGCAAGACGCAGCAGTTAAACATGTCTATTTGCTTTTTAAAATTTTTTAAATTTTTTTTAAGATTATTTTTCTCACAACAAGAAAAAATATTGCAAAATAGACAAACTTAGTAACAAACTTTTAAGTGACCTGTAGCCCAAAAAAAGTACAAAATTCACTTTGATGGTGTAGATTATATACTTAAAAATTTATATCCTTATTTATTCAGTAATGTATAGATAACACATAGACAACTGGAGGAACACACGGACAGCAAGCTGAGCGTGCTTATGGTCTTGTCTTAAACATTGTAAATATTAAATGTCAAATGTTATTTACAGAAGTTTTGCCACTTTTTTTTAATAAAAAAAGTTGTTGCGAAGGGAAAAAAATAAAAATGTATTTGTTTTTTTTTTCAGGGTTCACTTTACCCTGTGAATATAAATATTAGGGTCCAACCGAACGTTCGGGTTCGGTGTTGGAGTTTGCGAAGATCCCAAGTTCGGCTAATGCTCGGCGTACAGAAATATTTTTTCCGAACTCCGAACTTTGGGTACATTTGTTATACTCGTACCTATTTGTATATCATCAAATATATTAGGGTCTGGAAAATATTTATGTACAAAAAATACAACATGGGCAAAACAAGAGGTTTTAATTTGTATTAAATTGGTTTCTATTAAATAAAACAAATGATTAAAATAAAAATTGTTTATATTCAGTGAAAATAAAAATTCGCTTTCGAGTTCGGGTTCAGTGTTAAAAGTGTGTTCGCTCAGACTCCAATAATAATAATAATAATAATAGGAATTAAAAAGAGTATCAGGTTTTTTACATTAACTAGATTATATCAATTTCAGATAATTTTATTTCCCAATTAAAGCGTCAGAAATCGCTTATACCAGAAGAAAGATTGTGTTTTTGTTTTGTTATGATTTTGAATTTTTTAACTAATATAAACAATACAATATGAATAATATATTCGCACGATATAACACTGAAGAATAGAGACTTAAATAAATTGTCAAGTTTGTAATGTTTCATACAACTGTAACAATACTTCAACATTACGCAAAGAAATTAAATATGTAGACATGGCTTTAACAACAATATTATGGTTGTAGCAGGCAATCTATTGCTGCTTTTTTATTTCAAACATAACTATTGTCGTGATAAACAAGTTCCTTATGGCATTTTGTCGTTTAATAATAAACAAAAAATTGTTGTTAATATACGAACATAATTTTGTTTGCTTGTAATCAAAGTGTGATTAAAAATCAAACAAATAAGAAGTCACCATACATGTACTGAGTGTTTAATAAATACTCATATCTACAACATTTGAATGTCATGTTCCACATAGTATATTTTGTCTAGCAATGCAAGCTGTAATTGTCAATTGGTTAATATTCAAAATAATTTAAGTTGTCGCGCTGTGTGCTTTTCATACGTTCTTCACGTTCTATGGTTTTTTAAACTTAAGTTACATGCAACTTTTTTATGCGCAAAGTTTTTTGTTTTGATCAGCTGTAGTGTAAATACATAATTTTTGCGAAATATAAAGTGCAATTAAGACTTTAAAGAATTTTATTGAATTTATTGAGTTTGTGCACATAATAGGTAAAAGTAATCGACAACTAAAATTAAAATTTTGTTGGTGAAAAAAATTGTTTTAAAAAATTAATTTTAATGTATTTTATTTTTTAGGAATATTTGTAAACTTTCTTACAAGTTTTTTTAAATAAAAAAACGATATAAAAAATATAAAAAAGTAATATACGATACAATGATATTTATGGATAACACTGAAAATAGAATATAGTTTGGCAACCTGGGCTAACAAAAACAGCTGAAATTTTCTCATGACGCTTGCGACGCGTACAAAATTAGAAAGTAGTCCTACTGCTGTGAAACTTGTCACATTCAAGGCGCTTAGAACGCGTGGTATGAACTTCTAGCTTAAAGCTTATTCAACTAGTTCCTCGATAATTTTATGATATATTCCATATTTTTAAATATTAAAAATTGCAAACATATTATGATTACTCATTACCATATTATATTTATATTTTATTATATTATTGTTATATTCCTACATATTATTATTGGCTTAAGCAACAATATGTTTCATACAACAGCATAATGATATGATAATAATATGATATTAATTTAACCATATAATTCAATCATACTATGTTGCTGTTAGTTAAAGATTGCCTGAACCTTGTGTTTTTTTTTGCTTTCACATTTAAAGAATTTTTAAATTACATCTTAGTCACATACTTATTGTTTTTACTTTCCTCCCAACCCTCAACAATTTCCTTCCATTTTACCTTAACCTTGCTTGTTTGTGACATGTTGATTTAATATTAAAAATCCACCGCACAAACTTAACCGAAAGCTAGCTCAATGCCATTATCATTGTAATATTATCCACCAGGTACTTTTTTCTTTTGAAAGGTTTTAAAATATATTTTCTTTTTCCTCGTACTTTATGCTTAATCAAATATTCTGTTTAAAATTATTTAAGTGGTAAGACTTCCAAAAAGGAATATTAAAAAAAAGGAAATTGATTGAACATGAAAACAAACTAAAACAGATTAAATTTAAATAGAGATCAAGGATTCAAACAAAAATTTCATGAAAAAGATTGGGAAGGGAGTAAAGAAACCAATAGTTCAAAATTGGGATTGAAAAATTTAATGTGTGTACAAATTTATGTTTTTTTTTAAACTTTAAGTGCATATTTGCTAAATAAAATGCAGACAAAAAAACCCATCAGACGCATATTGTTTAATTATCATTTAATTGACATTTGTTAATTGCCATCATCCATGATATCGGGGAAAAAACACGACAAAACACAATGACAACGAGTAAACTCAAAACCACATTAATTTAATTAAATTGTTTTTATTTTTTGCCGGTCGTTTGCCTCAATAAGCAACTCTTGTTATAATTTTTTTTGTAAAGTTATTGTTTTTTCTTGCAATTTTTTATTTTTGTTAAATAACCAAATGTAATACATTCAGATCAAATTACTTTAGTCATTATCAGACAGACACTGTATCAGGCAGCTTAAACAGCAATCAAAACTACAAACAATCTGTACACAAGTACCTACTAAATTGTCATTATTGACAGCTGTCAAAACATTATACAAAATATTTTTATACATACAAACGTATATGTATGTGCAATTGTTTACAAAATGTGCAAGGAAAATAATACTTTGAAATTAAATGATTTAAAGTGACACATGCACAAATAATTACAACTGCAACGGCATCATGGTAAGTTTTGTTGATAATTTTGCCATAAAACTGTTGAAGTTCATGTCGCTGTTTTATTGATGCCGCTGCTGATGATGATGATGACTGCAAAAAATATTTATAAATTAAATATGTGGACAAGGCAGTCTATTTAGATTTTTTCTTGATTGTAGATATTTAAAGAAAAATTAATTGCAAAAACAGAAAATTATTGCCGGAAAAACATCTTCTTTTTTTACATAATTGCACTGACTTTATAAAAAATTATTAAATTTTTACTATGTATTTGACTGAAAAGAATAAACATATTTGAAGAAAAATAAAATAATTGGAGCAAACCGGCCCCGACTCCAAAGACGAGGTATGTACAGATAGACAGAGGGACGGACGTGTAAGTTGAAGCAAAATTTAAAAAAATGGACAAATCTGTCCTTTCACATTAAGCAAAAATTTTGCAAATTGAATAAAAAAATATAAAAAATTAAATTAATTAATTACTGCATGGCGCAACAAATCTAATGAATCTTTTCGTTTGTAAAATTACATTTAAAACAAAAATAAACTCAAAAATTTTGTTTTTTTTTCAAGAAAGGTCCCGAAAGGAACCGAAAACATAAAAAGTTAATTAAAATCAAACTGAAAGGAAAGCTTGAGCCTGAATGAAAGTTGTTTTTTCTTGAGTTCAAATCTTAAATTTACAAACTACTTTTTTAACAAAGAATTTTTTTTAAATTCAAATTAATTTTATTAAGAAAGTGATGATATTGAAACATTTGAATCATCAGATTAACTAAACGGAAAATGAGTGATTTCGGGGTGGCTGTGTAATCATCATGAGAGTTGAGAGATTCCAAAATTTATTTAACTTGTGCAGGGCGATCAAAAAGAAATGAAGGGACTTAAGTGGTCTATAACATTTTTATTTTAATAAGATTTTCTTTTAATATCAGATGCTTGTATAGAAAACTTGGGTCTTTTAATATCAGATGCTTGTATAGAAAACTTGGGAAATTGGAAATTTTTTTTTATTTCTTTAAGGCAAATAGCCAAAGAAAATCATGATTTTATACATAATTTGACAATTAAATGGTTTCGTGGATTTTTTCCTTTTGGGGGTATTTGAAAGAATGTGCATACGTATACATTAGCGAGGCCGTTAGTTGTATGGAGATTTTTTTTATTTCTTATCTTATCTCCCCCAAATCTGTTCAGTTGTATGCAAGGCGAATTCATAACAGTTGGACTTGATAGCGAAGCTGATAGTTTTTTTAGTTCTATTCACGGCGAACTATAGTTGGAAATTAAAATTTATTTATTTCTGTTGTTTACATTCAAGTTGAAAATTTATAAAAAAATAAAAAATTTAATTGTGAAAACAAAGAAAAATTAAACGAAAATTTAAATAAAAAGATAAAAAGGTTAAAAAATATAAAACTAAATTCATATCACAGCAGTAGCAGCTGCAGTTGATGAACCAAATTCTGACGAAGCAACGTCCTTTGGCCATGAGTAGTGATAAGATTTATTAACAATCGATTTCAATCATATGATTTTTCTTAAATTAAATTACAGCGCAAAACAAAACTCATTTCCAATTCAGCATCCACAGCACAGGCCATCAAAGCATTAACACTTTCTTCCTCAATGGAATTTCAATGTTACTTAAATCCGTGGAAATTTTTTGGGTGGGTGGTGAGACAATTACCGATTGACAACGACGTTAAACGTCAATACCGATGGCAGGAGCCGATAATTGATCTTTAACAAAATAATATTTGTTAAATATTTCAAGGGATTTAAAAAAACAACCCTTAAAAAATACAACTTTTTGAAATAATAATAATTTTCAATTTTTTCGCTTCAGTAAAATATTTTTGACAATGTACTTTGATTTTACAAAAACAAAAGTATTTGTTGTAGTATTAAGTTCACTTGTTATGAATTCGACTTGGTTTTATGTTAAAAAAAATGCATACAAAATTTCATAGCGATAAGTTGTGTTTTAGGGTGTGCGTACACCCCTAAAAGTTGGCCTTCAAGCACATTCAATTAAAATTCATTAAAAAATTTCTAAGACATCTCAGCGAACAGTATAGTGCAGCCAGAGGTTTGGACAAAAAATGTGCTGTTTATGTTTTCGTGCAGTACTTTTTGTATCTTTGTAATAATTTTTTTATGTTTTATAAGGTTTTGATAGAATTTTTAATATTATTATGATTGACTAAAACAAAAAAGAAAAGACTTGCGCTACATTATTTCCGTCATTTAAATTAACAAAATTCCTCATCCATTAATGACAAGTAGTAAAAAGGCGAACTATAGACTGTTCAAATACCTTCGTTTTTTGTGGACCACCCTGTGAAAAGCAACATTAGAAATTGTACTTTCACTATAATCAATTATCTTAACAAAAATAATTCTTAATAAAAATAATAATTTATAAGTTCACTATATACGATTCGATACGAGAACCAATTTCCGACATTATTGTAGACTGTCCACTAGATTAATCGTTGTTCCGTTAATCAAAGCTCTTTTCTTAACTGCTTGATCGTATAACACTTTATTAATCATTTTTCTATTAATTGAAGAACTTTTTCTCTAATGTAATTAAACAGCTAAAAACTGTGAATTCCAATTAATAAATTAATGAGTTTTTGTCAATTAATCGAATAAAATTTATTTCTTAGAGAAGTCTCTAGTCCGCGCCAAACACCGAACTCTACTATTGTTTTTATTTTTAATTATTTCAATTAAAAAAATATATATTTTTATATGAATCTGATCTAAGAAATATCATTAAAAATAATAACAAAATTATTCATGATCACGCGAACATTATCAAAAAAAATGCATGAAGTTCAGCAGTTTTTTTATTCGGTGAAGATTAAAACCCCAAAATCACTCAATCGAAGAAAATCAAAAGTAAGATAATTGAAAACTTTAGTATAAATTCCAACAAATAAAATCTATTTTCTATGCCATAAAACCAGCTGGGTAGAATATTTTATTTTGTTATTGACTTTAATAAAACATACACTTCATCAATTTGGCAGCAGCATGATGCACGTAGAGATTTCCTTGAGGTTTTTTTTGTTTCTCTCTTAAACTTCAAACTACTTTATAGAACATTTTAATGTTGTTGTTTTCTGATGCCACAATAAAAGTTACAAAATACCATACAACAATACGCCTTGTTGTAGAGAAAATTACACAATCGACATGGTCATCATTTGTTGCTGGAACTTTATAGTTGGTTTTTTTATGCATCATCTACAACTTTGTAGCTTTTTGTTGTTTGCGAGTTCCATATTCATTCATGGCTGGAGCTAGAGCTGCCGCTGTTGCTGCTCTTAACTCTTATGGGCTTTAAAAAGAAAAAGAATCGTCTGGCCTGCATTGTCATGGTAGGCAGTACAACGACGACTACAATGACGGTAGTCTACTTATAAACTTTTTGTTTGCCAGTTTAGTAAACTCGTAAGAGTACGATTTTGTACTAGGTTTGTAAGTACGTGCAACGCGCGCACATCATGACCAGTAAATCATTTTTTATATTTTTATAATACAATCTTTATAAAGTAGATTTTTTGTTTGTTTGTTGTTTAAATGTTTTCTAAATGTATGATGTTTGTAGCTTTTTATGTGTTTTATTTTTATATAAAAACTCTTTTCATTTTTCACTGATCAAATAATTCTGCTGTTGGGACTTATATTCCCCTCTTTTGGTTATATATATTTTTTTTTTGTTTTCTTAAAACCAACAATATCTGCCAACCGTTTAATGTGCCTCTCGTTGTTGCCACAGTCAGAGCACAACAGTAGCCGTGTCTCGTTCATAATGTTGATGTAAGACAAGATAACCATTTATGAGGAGTTAACCCGCTTTTTCATCACACAACAACTCTTGCTTATTTTTTTGCGGTGTTTTTTCATGTTTTCATATTTTTATATTATTATTTTTTTTTAATAAATGTAATTTAATACAGATATTGCTCTTTAAATACGTTGATATGATTATAAATTATATTTTATGAAATGTTTAAAATAATTGGTCAAGGTTAGATGAGTAAACGTGTAATAAATTACTGTTTATTAAAAATGAAAACAGAATGTGAATATCACAAAGTAGGCAACAGAATATTAAGCAGAGTGAGCCCCTGAGGGTAGGCTACAGTGAAATGAAAGACTATATTGTTTAGGCTGCTCTACATTAGAGTAGTTAATAGTGTGGTAGCTTATCATTCAGGCATTTGAAGGTTCGATTACCACCATTGACGCTGGTCTGCTACAAGACGACAAATTAAGGGGTTTCTTACTCTGTTGGGTAAATTTAAATAGAGTTTATCTTCAGAAAAATAAATGAATTATTGAAATTGCTGTATTAAAAGCTTACTTTGTAAACTTGGCTCGAAACTTTATGAATATCAATTATGTAGGAAAATTTTCATTTCGCACACAAATGTCGAGGTGGTCGACTTTAACTTCATCTTGTAGTGTGAATCCAGCTTAAGCTTTTAAAGGGGAAACCTTCAAATTGTGCGAACCGTTTCCGAAAATTTCTTTCAGCGAGGAAATAAAAACATTAATTGCCATGCAAAATTGGGTAACTAACGAGGAACTTAAAATCACTTTTCTGTTAATTATGCAGAATAAAATTTTCGTTTCGTTAGACTTGAATACATTTTGAATGTGAATTTTTTGCTAATTTTATTTAACCAGATCGATACATACAGATCGTGCAACACCCTTAATTTTTCATTTATACGTATAAAAATTTACTTTGTGGCACAAAAAAGTATTTAAACAAAGTAATTTCAAATGTAAGTTGACAAAGTTACACAAGAAAAAATGATTTGTTGTCCTGTGTTATTAATATTTTTCTTTATAAAAAATCTTCTTCAAGTCTTCCTTAAATTAATATCTAAAATTGAAAACATTAGTTTGCAAGTATTTAGAATTCATCACCCAGCCTACAAAAGTTTTAAATTATTCAATGATAAAGTAAATAACCACTTTATTACCCCTTTCTCCTGCGCATAATGTCGGCTTATATTCAACCACACATACACACACACATTAATCTTAATCAAATATATATTTTTTATTCAATTATTTTGCAACACATCACTTTCATTTAATGCATAATTTGTTTAACACAAACAGTTGCCTTTCTTTAGCTACACTCTACACAAACTTGGGCATTAATGCAACACAAAGAATGACACCGAATCCTCCAAAGATTATATCGGAAATAGGGAAAAAAATGTAATGTGAAATAACATATTTTCTCCTTGACTTGCACTTGACTTATAGTCAACTATCATCAATTTAACACTTGCCACAAACCCAACAAACTATCGCACGAGTAGTAAAACTAAAGCTGGTACAACTACACACACCTCTTTGTTGCAACACCACTATCTCTTTACTAAAATTATTATTCTTGTGTTAGTGATATGTGCTTTTAATATAACAACAAGTTATTGGATATTTTTAGTAGGTAGTTTTATATAAAATAATGTTGCAAGAAGAGTAACATGAGATGTGGATTGTGGGTGGTTTTTTTTCGTTTCGTTTATGTATGCATGCAAGTCAGTAAGTGTTTAGTGTGGCAAGTGTTATACTAGCCTTCATATTTTAAACAATATGTAGCAAGTTGACAACACACAAACACACATACATATTTGTAATATAAGCAGCAAGTTTACTGGAGAAAAACTACTTAACAAGAAAATTTATGGTTGAATTTTAAGAAAAGACCACATAAATACAGTTTAGACATACCAACTAATACATACTGCATGTTTACATAAATATGCTGCAATATAAACTTACTAACACTTCCATATATACACGCATACATACGTGCATATAGCTCACTTAGGTTTGTGCATCATGATGGAAAGTTTATTTAAACATCATTTACTTTATATGACTTTTACACTTCTCACTTTTGCTGATACGGCAAATACTAGTTCTTGAGACAAACGTCAGTGATCATATTATGCTCATCATCAATATAAATATATATTTATAAATATAGTATATTTTTAATAGGAAAGCAACTCATCAATTTTGTTTTTATTATCATATCGATGTTGCTGTTGCATTGAGCCTAATAATTGTCTGTGTATTTATTAGGCACTATAAAAGTATAGAATTCGCAATAAAAGCTGGAGCAACAGAAGAGTTCTGGAGAAATTAATTATAATGCATCTTAAAATACACTATGACGATTTATTGAACCATAGCCCCCCTGCCCCTGGGTACGCATCTGGAAACTACAATATCTCCAAATTCGCAACATACTGTATAAGTTGTATGGTGCATAAAAGTTGTTAGTAATTTATATATGAACATTTGCAGAGGAATATGTTTTGAAAACAAGCGATTAAACGACTTTGAGACAACTATTTATTATGTAGATATAATTTACCGTACAATCGTTATTAGCATTAAAGAATACCGAGTGTTCCAAGTACAATAATGTTTTTAAATATTAAATAGAATGAATGAATAGTTTTATTAGAAACTAGTATATTCAGCGGTCGACTCAATCGACCTCATTCTAGAACTTAATATTAAACATATACATAAAAAAAACAAAAACTATTATATATAAATAACTTAAAACTCTGTATAATTTTTGTGCAAACGCAAATTGGACAAACACCCACGTGCACACTTTGTTTATATTTCAAGTTGCAGGAGATACATGCATGTGCAATAAGTGTGCATGTGTTAGTAGCAACTGTAAACGCTTATAGCTCCCTAAATATCGAACCGATTTAAATAAAACTAAGATTGTGCACATCTATGTAAAAAGCCGTTAAAAAATATATAAATCTCCAAAATCGGTTGAGTATTACGGCCGTAAAAGGGATCTAAGGAATCGTGTTTGCCTTTTAATAATATGATGATAGATGACATATCTTTCAATTATTTAGGTAGCACACTTTCATTTACGTGGCTGTTGCTGTTGGTTTTGCAGTAGCTTACTGTGTCATTTCAATGTTACCCGACTTTGTAGATTCTTTTTGGTTCAATATCACATGCGGCTTGGACGATATCAGCCTTAAGGGGTCGATCGTTTCTGCATTATTCGCATAGCATCGGTTTTAAGCTGCACTTCACCAGAAAATGTCGAGAGGCGTTGAAGCGCAGCTCCGAGTCAGCCCATTGACATCGCAAAGAAATCGTAATAACATAATTATCGCACTTAGTGCGCAGAAGATCAATTGTTTAGCGCGATCCTGCTTAAACCAAAAGTTATACAAAATTCAATCTTCTATTTTAGGTCATAAGAAGTCCATAATCATGGCTCTGTAGTGCTTGTCGTTGACTAAAATGGCGTTTCCATTTAGATTTTCAAGAAAGAATATGCCAATAATTAATGATTAATTAATTCAAAACCCACATTCTCATCGTGAGTTTTTCCACTAGCGAGCCATCCAGTCTCGCGAACTTTTTGCACGAAGGTGCGTACAGTACTCTCCGTTCAAGCTTAATTTTGACCGAAATTCTTTTTTGACCAACGGACATTTTGGCCCGCTATGTTCTACTGACGTTTTCAAGCGTACATCGACTCATTTTGATTCGCGGAAGTATGATAATTACTGATGGTCAATATTTCGCTCTTATCAGTGTCAAAATAACATATGATTTAAAAAGATATTTGGACCACCCGTTATATGCAGGTTAGAAGAAAAAAAAACGAAGTTAATAAAAATCAAAATTAAAGGGTTTTTAAAACCTGAAGCGGTCGACTTCGATTGCCCGTCGCTGATCACGTATTTCAACACTGTGTTCAAAAGTTTACTCTTTTCTGGCAGCTTAAATGCACCCCAATGACTTTTGCACGCATCTTTTTTTTTGACGGATCAGTAGTTTTAAAGATACAGTTCTGTTACCAGTATAAGACTCTGAATTGCAATCAGAAAATTTTTTATATTATTATTTTTATTTTTTTTACGTGGCTTTGGTTTCGCAGTAATTTTATCTAATATTCAATATTCAATAGGTTAGACACACTACACGACCCTCGCTGGATACAATGAACTTTAAAAACATTTCGATGCAAAAATAATAAAAAATATGTATATGATGCATAAGTATAAAAAATAAAA
The DNA here is from genome assembly GCA_956483585.1 of Gymnocheta viridis. Taxonomy (NCBI): domain Eukaryota; kingdom Metazoa; phylum Arthropoda; class Insecta; order Diptera; family Tachinidae; genus Gymnocheta; species Gymnocheta viridis. The sequence goes on along the minus strand of OY101443.1, from coordinate 55,500,784 downwards.
ATAAAAGCCTGACATTAAGAGCACCCTTGTAGCATTGTTTGCATGTTTGCTCATGAACATTTATGTATGCACTCATACATATGAAAGTATGAATGTAATTTCTATTACGAGCATAAAATGGTGCAATAGTGAGCGAGCGCACTTTAAATTATAGTGCACGAGTAAAAAAGAAAATGCTAAATTCGGAATTGAGAAAATGCCACCATAAATAAGTAAACATGCACACACTTCCACGCGAGACAATTACACAAAACACACACGTGATAAAGTTTTAAAAAGTGCAAGCTTTGTATGTGTGTAAATTTAAAGCCTTTTTTATAAGGATTTTTGTTTAGTGTCGATGAGACAACTATTGCTGTTAAAGCTTTTCTTTTTATATTTTGTTCTGAAACCAATGGCGTAGCAGTCGCCATGTCTGCGGTGGCATTTATATCCCCTTGGAATTTTCTTTCTACGCCTATGCTTACAGCGAAAAAGCCGTAGGTTTTCATTTAGAGTTTATTATTACTATTTGTAACTGATGTTGATGATGATTATGGAAGGTTCCTTACGGTTGCTGCTACTATGAAATATTTTGTTATGCTCTCTTTTAAAAGACCAATAACGGCAACAAACATACATACACATATTCCACACACATGTATATATATATGTACATACATACACACCTGTATATGTATATGTACAATTCTGAGGAAAAACATTCATTTTTTTTAAATTTTATGTTTGTTTATGGTTTTTTGTTTGTTTGCTAAAAACAAGCATTTCACGCTTGATGATTAGCTACAATTGCATAATAAATTTTATTTTTATTGTTAATGGTTTTCTTTTGCTTTTATTCTCTTTTTGCTTTAATTTGGGGTAATAGCTTTAAGTGTATGCTGCTATTTTTTGTAAAATCTTTTACAAGTTTGAGGCTTTATTTTAAATTTAAGTTTTTATAGGAAATAAAAGAGGCGTAAAACTTTAGTGGTGTGAAATGAAGAAACTTATAAAACATTGAATTAATACATTGTACGTACAAGTATCTACATACTTTAAAATGGAATACAACAAGAAAATTTATGTAAAGCGAACTTTTCTAGGAACAATAATTATTTCTTTGGAAACTATTTACTTACAAAAGAAACATTGATTTTTTTTTGAAAATTAGAATTTTATTCTATAAACTTTTTTTTAGAACATCTTTGTAGAAAGCTCTATGTGGATAAAATATGTCTATATAAAAATATTTCCTGAGGACCACTTCCCATTATAAAGTATTTTCGACGAATATATTTCTATGGAACACATTAAACGCGATAAAATTTTTATACGATACTTCTTCTGAGAAATTGTTTTACAGAAAATTTAATTGTTCCCATAGACAAATGAAAACGCTCTCAAAGAAGAATAATAATTTTCGGAAAAAACTTGATATCGAAAGCTTTTTCATAGGAAAGGTTTTTAAAGAATCTTTTTTAGGAAGATTTTTCAAAGAAAATTTTTGTATAGAAATTTGTTCACAGAAATTTTTTTATAGAAAATTTTTTTATAAACAATTTTTTAAGGAAAATTTGTCAACAGAAAATTTGTTTATAAAAAATTTTTTTATAGAAAATTTTCAATTGAAATTTTTTTATTGATTTTTTTATAGAAAATTTGTTTGCAGAAAATTTTTTCATAGAAAATATATTTATAGAAAATTTTTTAACAGAAAATTTTTAAATAGAAATAATTTTTCAGAAAACTTTTTATAGAAAAAATTTTTTTAGAACATTTTTTATAGGAAATTTTTTTATAGAAAATTTTTTTGTAGAAAATTTTTTATAGAAAATATTTTATTGGAGTTTTTTTATAGAAAGCTTTTTTGGGCGTCAAATTTATTGGTTTAAAATGTTTTAAAAAACTTTTGCTGTGAATAAACTCTTATTAGAAAGCATTCTCAGTAGGAAAATGTTCTTTGTAAAATTGCTACAAAAACCTTTTTTGCTTTAAAGTTTTCTATCGAAAGCTCTTTTAGTGGAAAGTTTTTTAAAGTGAGAATTTTCCAAAGAAATTCAAGATATAAAGTTTTTTCGGTAAGAAATTTGGAACGGAAATCCCTTTTCGGATAAATATTTTCTTGTGCTCGTAAATATTTTCAATAGAACACTTTGTCGGACTAATATTTTATGTCAAAAGTTTTCCTTAGAAAAATTGCCTATAAAAAGAATTTTCTGTCGCCAAATTCTCTACAGATATAATTTGTCTCTGAAATTTTTTTATAGAAAGCGGACAGAAGATTTTCTGAAAAAAAAAATTGTTTTGGCGAAATTTTGTTTACCAAAAAGTTTTTTTTGGACACATTTTTTATGTAAAAGTACATTTCGGGGGACAATTTTTCTACAACAAACTACGTCCAGAAATATGTATTGCATAAACATTATTCAGTAAATCTTCTTTTTAGACAAAACTTGTCAGTAAATTTGTGAGAAGAAATGCTTCGACTGAAACTTCGTTCAGTGAAAAATTGTTCATAGATAATTATATATACGGACATTTTTTTAACTAGAAATTGTATACAGTGAATATAAATATAAATACACATGGTATACTCTTAATAAAAAAAATTTACAAAAAAAATATTTCTTTACAAAAAATTCTCTGATTTTTTTTTTATAAAATGTTCTCAGAAATTTTATACAGAAAACTATTGCGGTATTCACTTTAATGCAAATTTAGTTAAATTTTATATCTGTATTAGAGTAACATTTCTAATTTAAAATAAACTTAAAAACTTCTTTAAATTAAAAAAAAAATGAAAATCTCAAGCACATCTGCCATATTAAATGCAAATTTATTTCCACCCACTGAACACAAATATGTGCATTTATTAGTAAAAAATAAAATAAAAATGAGAGAAAATTTTGTACATCTATTGCCAACAAAAATGTGCCAGGCTAATTCACATTATGGCGAAGACATCTAAGCAATAAAAGCAAGTGAATACAAGAGTTAAGAAACTTTTCTCGTTATTAAAATAATTTATATGGTTGCAAGCGAAAAAGAAACTGAAGAAAACCACACAGTAATAACGCAAATTAAAATACAAAATTTTTTAAAGGAAAAATTCAATATGCTAAAAATTAAAAAAAATCAGCCATAACAAGTTACCATACAATCGTTAAAGTTTGTTAGAAAATTGCTTACATATAAAATACTATTTGGCACTCTTTGCAGTGCTCGTACAATCTAGATTTCGAACTTCATCATAATTTTAAATCATATAATTTTATAACTACGAGTATTTGAGTGTTTAAAAGCAAAATATTATATTCAATTGCTGCCAGGCTTTGAATTGGTGGCGCAGATTGGAGTTTATAACAATTTTTATTTACTTGAAAATCTATTCTTCTTAAAAACTTTTACTAGTTTTCTTGTTATCATCCTTTTTTGCACATAAACTCAAGTACATTAGTATTTTATAGCACTTATTTAATTTTTTATATTATTTCCTTTTTTATTTGCTGCTTAAAACTGCTGCCATATTTTGCTTGCTTTTGCTTATACATATGTATAATCATCGTACAAGAGAAGGAATAAGAGCCAGAGACATGGAGAGTGTATATTTTTGGGTACAAGTGTTTGTGTTGTTTGCCTGAGATAAGGAAACGGATGTGTCTGCACTTGCTTAAGCAGCCGTTTTAACACACACAGGAAGTAGACAAAAAGTTCAGGAAAATACTGCAGTATTATAACAATTTATGTTGCATGTGAGCAAGTGTGTGTGTGTGTATGTGTGTGCATGTGATTTTATTAACCATAATAATTTATTGTTGCCTTTAACTTACTTTATTGGATGTAATAATCACATAATGTTTTTTCTTTGCTATTTATTCTGCAAGAGAAAATTAAGTCATAAAACTTTTGTTTTTAGAACAGTATGATTTTATTAAAATAGTATATTTGGGAATAATTTAAAAAAGAAATAGCAGCGGAAATCACTCTTCGTAACAAACTGCAGTTTCAAACGTTGAAGATCTGGCAAATATTGAACATATTTATCTTTTTATGTTACGATATGCAAAAACACAATAGCAAAATATATGAAACTGAGATCTGCATCACTTGATGCAGACATGCTTAACTAAAAATCATTGGAAATTTGCATTACCTAGAGATTATAAAATATTGAAATATAAATAAAATACAAATGTTGCTGCAATAAAGAAATTTAAACAAAGTTTGTTTTCATTAAACTTCAGCATGAATCTACTCATTTGTATGTAACACAAGTCACAAAACCATAACCATAAAAAAATTAAATAAATAAGTGTAAGAAATACTAATTTTTATTTGAATAAATTCAAATAAGTTGTAAAACACTCAAATAATATTATTATACAAACATATTTGCTTATTCCCATTCATTTTATTATGTCAGGCGATTTTTTTTAGTTTTCGGCTTAACTTGTTTTCGCTTCTCTTTCGCCTTGTGTAATCATCTATTCGTTCTTTTTTACACTGAATCAGCACTGCGTATTCAAATCGTATGTCAACCATACAATGCTTAGTTGAACTATTTCATTCAAATACCTTTTGAATGCAGTCATGCAGAGGTCTCGCATATGTGTACCATATTATTTAGTTGTATAAATTTTTGTTGTTTAAATTTCAAATGATAAAAATAAATTGTTCATAACTACATATTGGCAAAATTTAAGAAATTTACAAAAAATATAATTTTTTTATGAAATATCTCAAAAATTTATTATATATTTTGTACAAAAAGACTCACACACAATAATTTATCATTTATATGCCAGATTTTCCAAGATGCCCCGAAGAGTGACTTCTGTGTTGCAAGCAAAATATATACATATATAAAAATAGTCACACAAAATCTGAAAAGGTCGGCAAAAATACTAAACACTAATCAGTCAATATAAAATTGTTAATAAACATTTGGAATGCTTAACTTTTCTCTTATTGAGATTGGCTGAAAATTTAAAACTTGCTAAAATTAACAACTTGGTTACGAGTAACAATTGTTTGTTTGTTTTTGAGAGTTTGAAATTCATAAAAATAAATTTAATTTATCTGCTCTACTAATTTTAAAAGTATCTGCAGCTTTTTCTAGCTTGATACATAAACCAAATAAAGTTTTTCTAATATTTTTGGCAACGAGAATAACGTTTGCGGTTTCCCGGAGTTTTTTACTTTCCCGGAAACAGGAATTAAAAAGTCGCATTGCCGGAAGTATCTGCAAATCCCAGCATATATGAATTTTCTAATTTATATTCATTTATCAGCTTAAATTTTGCGAAAACTTAATTTATTTTATTGAAAAAAGCATTCTTTTTAAATAAAAATTAGCTCGTAATATCCAGAGCAATTTTACAATGACACCAACATTTAAAAAAAATATATATAAAAAAAACTTCAAAACGCGTTAAAAATGGCACAAAAATAGAGTAAAATTAAAATTATAAAAATAAAGATTTAACACAATTTTATGCAGGTTATTTCAATAAGATGTTTTATTTCCGCCATTTCAACAGTCGTCAATCTCTAACTGCAGCAGTAAAAAATATGAAACTTTATACTATTCAACATCGCACTGATGTCATTGAAATTTAGTACAAAACTGGTGCAAATGTTGGGTCGCCGTGAAACACCTTCTCGGCCAACAATTGCAAAACTGATGGAAAAATTTGAGCTGTTGGTGAAAGTTAGTCATGTGAAGGATTGATCTCGTGCACGTGGCTCAATAATAACTAAGAATATTGCTGTTGCAGGCCATAGTGTTGAAGAAAATTCAGCTTTGTATATTCGATTCTTGGAATTCGGAATCATCGAACGATGATTTATGATTTTACAAGGACGGAATTGGGATATTTTGATGTTAATGATGTTTATTTTCGTCAAAATGGAGCTGCGTGCAAGGCGAAGTAGCGTCGCAGTGTGATTTCTCGAAGAGGCGATACCAATTGCCCACCGAGATGTAGTGATTTAACACCTTTGGACTTTTTTCTCTGGGGTCACGTAAAAGACTAGGTTAGGTCTATGTTAATGGTAAACAATCGGTGTAAGACCTCATGGATGGAATTCGTTAACTTATTGAGGACATACAGCCGCCAATGTGCGTTTTGGTGATGGAAAATTTCATTTAAAGAATTTGGTTCTGCTTGGGTCGTCTTATTGGATAACTTTGTATTATAAAATTTCGATTGCACAGTATAATCACAGGTTTCTATATTTTTAAATAATAATTATCATCTATTGTCACATAAAATAGTTGAACGCATAAAAAAGCGCGTTCGTCATCAGTATATTACGGGAGCATTTTTGCATGTATTTAATTCAGGTGGAAAATTCCGTTTGGTTTTTATTAGAATACTAAATGTTTTCAGTTTCGCGTTTCGATTACGAGGTTTAATTAATATTTTTTTGTAGTTATCTTGAATAAATATTTTCATATGTTTAACAACTTCTAACAACTGCTTTCGGTTTGCAATTTAGTAATGATGGATCTGCTCCCGCCATATACAAAAACGACAGGTTTGATATTTTTGTTTATTTCATATTTAAGAAACATCGGCTGTTTAATTACGGCCTTCTTATGTAGTTGAGATGGATTGGAATTTACTTTATAGAGTTCTCATCAAAAATAGCTTAATAGAATAAAGTCATACTTTAAAAATGGCATTTTATGCGAAAGCAAATTAAGTAGATCAAAGGCTTTTTTGCAAAATAACTGAACAAACTGTGAAAAATGGTCCAATTTGTGTCACGAATATGATTGTGTCTTTTCCCGGGAACTTCCGTTACATAATATAAGCTGCTCTTTATGACAACTTTGAAAATAGTTTAATAAGCTTTGTTCTGTTTTCAGTGTCTAGCAAGTGCTCTCCAACAAACATTTTATTTTTTATGAAATTTTTGTAAAACTTCTTTCTCGTACAACATACCAGACAATTGCCGCTTTTACCACCTCTGCTATTATTAGTAGAAAAATGTATTCATAGTTTACTCACTAACATAGCTGCTCACTTACACCGCTGGAACAAAGTACCGCTTTTTATCACCTCATCTGGGATACGAGAAGTATCTGTGTGTCTCTTAACAAAAACCCATTTTTATGTAAAAAAGAAGTGCTTTTTATATTATTTTTAAACAAACACGAATATTATTGTGTTAAAGAAAAAAAAGGGTCATGAATGCAAGAGTTAAAATAACAGCTAGTAAACATTAAAAAGCGGTAGCTGAAATTGAAACTTTTTTATCTTTTCTTAAACATCTGTAAGATAATAAAATATATTGAGTCTCTGGGTACTTGTAAATGCATCAGGATGATGATGATATGATGGCGGCAGCAAAATATATGAATGTATGAAAGTTTAATAACATTATTGATTAAGTTGTTAAACAAAGTAAACAAAGACAGATTGAGTGAAATTTAAAATTGAGATTTTTTAAATTTATATTTAATAAGAAAAAAAGACGTCGTGGTTTTTTGATTTTTCCTTTTGCATCATGAGTAAATGACAAAACAAAGAAAGAAAAAACAAATGATTTGCACCGAAAAAATTGCCCTTTTAAGCCGGGCTGTCTCAACTATTGAAAATTAATAAAAAACCATGATTTACGATGTGTCAATTTCAGCTGATGCTGTTGGCTGGTTTGAGTTCAATTGTTATTCCATGTCTTCTTTTCTGTGTGGAGCTACCGACTATTGCCGACGCACAGCTCCCTGCTGTGTTCTCATGGTTTAATGGTTTGATTGCTAGCAAAAAAAATTGTATTTACAATTTTTAACATGGGTTAAAAGTTGTGTGGTCCACCACAATTTGTTCAAACTTTTTTTTTATATTTGTTTTTGTTATTAAGCAAACAAAGTCATAATGGAAAATGACACAACCTTTATATATCTATAAATATGATGTGGAGATAGACCAGAATGGAAAAAACCAGCTGTTTATCAGTTGAACAGCAAAAACTGCAAAGTGTAAGGATACTTGGCTGGTCCTTAACAATACAGGTTTTGAAATTAAGTTGAATTAAAGTACGTTTAATATAAAATTTTGTTAAACAGCTTTTTATTGTATTTGGCCACGTGTGAGAATTAAATTAAAAAATAGTCATATGATTCGTAAGACTGATAACTTTTTTTTTAATTTTATATCTTCAGGAAAAAAATAATCTTGAAACAAAAACTTTGCTGGGAATTATTTTTCGAGCGAAATAAAAAAACAAAAATCATAATAAATTTGAATTTAAAAGTAGATTTATGAGGAATTTCGCAAGCTTGCTTCAAATGTTTTATTTTGTTAAGTTCTCTTTCCTCTCCCTGCAATAAAAATTTTTCAAGCAAAAGCTCACATTCTGCCCTTTTTTCGAGTACGCCAACTAATCTCTCTCTTTTTTTTGTATTTTACTGTTTTAAATTAGAAATGTTTTCTAAAACACTCCACCGGGAAAATGTCTGCTGTTAAAAAACATTTGTAAACACCCTTCTGCATCAAAAAAACAAAAAAAAAACTCACAAAAAACTGCCAAATTTTGCATGGAATACACATTATTTTTTGTTTACTTGGGGGAGTGGGTGTTAGAATGATAAACGAAAATAAAAAAACATTGTGTGAATGCCCCGAGAAAATTAATCTACCACATACACAAAAATACTCCACCATTCATACTTTATGCTCCCATACATATACACAGAAAAAAATTAAAAAATAAATGTGTTTCAGACGAATCCTGGTTTGAATCGAACTATAAACTTTAATAAATATTTTATTTGATTCATCTGAAGTTATTAGGGAAGGAAAGGATCCCGGTATATTTTGGGACCACAGGATTTATAGGGAATTGGGGTTAGTAATTTATTTTTAACACAGACAGATTATAAAGCAAAATATTTCCATTTCGTACGATTAAATAAAAACAGTTCGTAAAAATTTAAGAAATCAAACCAAATTCACAGAACCCAAAAAAATTTAATGTAAATAAAACGATAAAAAAGCACAAACAAAACACATGTGCAAGGCTAAAATACAAAACCTCCTAACTAACAAAATAAAAACTGGGTAAAAATTTATTTGCATTTCAAGGATTTTGATTAAAAAAATCATATTCAAATTTCCAGAAACTCCCGGAATTGTGGAATTTGGGATTCGGTATTCTTGAAAAAATTCGCAAATATTCGGTATGCGGATTTCGGGATTGGCATCACTCGATTTTTCGAATTATTTTACTGATTTTGATAAGAAAAATTTAAGCAATTATTTTATTTGATTCACCAAATATTTTTGCTTGATTAATTTTTAGAATTTTTTCCAGCAAACTGAATCCTCATTTATATAAATTTTTTTTTCTGAATTTACAGATTTAGAAATTTTTTTTGCGGTGTACATGTGCACATACACATTAATATGTTTAATTACTGTTTCTGTGTGAGTTTAAATACGGCATAAGGGTAGAATTTATTATTATGGAGGTATTAAAGCTTCAACAATGTTTGAAAACGTTTTTGTTTGCGGTGGAGGGTGCTTACGAAAGCTTCACGAAAAATAAAATAAGGATTTTTATGGCATATCATTAGTAGAAATCAAAAATTCGCCGTTCTTTCTTTTGGATTGTTATGGGAAACATCACAAGGGGGAGCAATCTTAATCAGTATGGTTTTGGGCCATGGAAAGCGGGAGAACGGAAGAGAGTAAGGAAGTGTATTTGGCTTACGATTGCGTTTTCTTGAGTTATAAGGGTGATTTTTTTTTGGGACGAAAAGAGAATTCTAATTATTATGTTTTTGGAAGGAAAGTCATTGTTGAATACACAAGAATTTTGTTTGTAAAATTTAAAGTAGATATTTTACCTTCAAAGCATACTTTGGAAATAGCATTAGCACTGCTTTGGAGCTTGAAATTGTCAAGACGGAATTTTGTCATCTTTAGAGTTTCTTAAAGCGCCATAAGTTTAGGAAATACAAAAGTTAAGTTTAAAAGAGAGAGAGAGAGAGATGAAATATCGGTAAATATAAATAAATGCAGGTGTGTCCTGGACGTTGCTGACGACTCGTAAGCGAACGGTGGATGGAACTCATAATGTAAACATGATTGCAAAATGTATGTCATCTGTCCCTTCCTCCTTCCATGTATGTGATGATGAAACTAATTTCTCGAAGTATCACAAAACGTATTTAATCAAATACTGAAGCAAATGCCGCCGAATTACGCAGGTACCATGTACATAGTATTTTTTAGATCTGTTGCAGTGCTTTCACCTGAAAAGCATCTAAATCTTATCACAAAACACTAACTGAACAATCAGTAGCACAACTCACAGACGGGTCGTTTACTGTAAGAAGCGATTGTTCAGATGTCTTCTTACTCTTCGCTTTCTTCACAATATGTACTACGTTCCAATAATCAGGAGTACACACAGAAAAAAAACAATTAAAAAACAAACGATTAAACCATTTTAATAAAATCTATTTGACATCGGTTGGCTTACCGTTTCGAAATTACGTTATATGACGAGTATTAATGTGCCATATTTAATAATATGTATTTGCTTTCGATATTAAATAGCCCGTTTTGCAAAGCTTTATAATTAATTTTTGCTTTTTTTATTTCTTGTCAAATTTTTTAATGGATTACTTGCAATTGAAGTGTAAAATTTTAATCTTCAGATTAATTTTACCACTCTGCTCGCATGTAGCGAATGTCATGTGAAAACAACTTGTTTTCAGTGATTTTCTCTGCTTAAAAAATTTCAAATAAATTGTCAACATCAATTTACGGCGTCCGTATAGTTTGGTTTGGTTGTTGTTTGGTTGGCCGCTTAAATGTCTGGATGTCCGCATAATCTTTTTTTTAATTAATTAAAAGTTGTTGGCAAATTTATTAATCAATTTAGCAAAAGAAAGAATGTTGGTTTGAAACGGAGCAAAGAAAACTGGTAAAAGTTAGACAGTGGAGTGATTGCTAAAGAAGAAGTTACAAAGAGATCAATCGAAATAAATTGTTTTATTTTTGTTTTTTTTATAATTTACAATAATAATATTACATCATGCAACAAAATTCTAACTAACTAAATAAATAAAACTCAATCATATATATTACTAATTCATTTGTTTATTTATTTATTTATGTTAATAATTTTAAAGATAAATTTTTATCATCAGTTTTTACTTTTCGCACCCGTTCTGTTCCATTCTTTTCTGTACAAAATAGTTTTTAATTACTTGTTCTGTGTCCGAACTTTCGGATGTGGACGATGTAATTATTGGAATGAATTTTGTAAATGTTTGCAAGAATTTTTTTATTTGACAAAAATATATAGAACTTAAAAAATCTTGAACGGACTTTTAATACAAAGTCTTGGCTGTCACTTAACATTGTATTCTATTTTTCTCAGAATAGTCCGAAACAGAACAGAACGAAAAAGTAACAACAAACCACACATACAGTTTTTCAATTGAACAAAAACAAAACATCTGATCCGTAACAAAACGGAACGTGCCAACTAATCCTGCCTTTACAGTGCTGATACTTCAATAAGAAGTCGAAATCTTTTTCAGTTTCAATTGAACTATTAACGTTACGAAAATATTATACATATCAACTTTTTCACTTTCGTCCCACTGTCACTATTATGCCTATATAGACACATGTATGTACGTCTGTTTGACAAGCGGAGATGGAAAATATCTAACTTGTTTGCATGTCATTTAACCATTAATCTTAGACGAGACACCATTCATTGTAACGCTATTCATAACTCAAAGTAACTAAATGACAGTGTTTTAATAACAAGTTTTCTTTTAATTTTTAACAAAATGCGGGATAGCAAACACACCTGACCGTCGACTTACAGGCTGCATGCGTTCTAGGAAAAAAATCCCTTAAATATGTATGAATTAATGCATCAAGACTTGAACTGAAGTCAAGCTATTATTCTGCGTTATTACTGTTGTCGAATTTTCGCCTTCGACTTCGACAGTGTGTATTATATTAAAGATTATCGATGAGTGCTTTTTTAATTGAGTATACCTTGTTGAAGTGAAAGGCGATAACTCGATAAGTGGAATAAGGCCCAATGCTTCAAGAATTGGCCTAGCAAATGCCGTCAACTCAACGCTTATGATTTGGCGAGTCAGTGTGGCCAATATTACTCTAGCAGGAATCGCTTTTTTATTTATTAAGTGTTTATTTAAGGAAAATTCATGTACTTAAAACTATAAATAAACAAATAGTATTTATAATATATTATTATACATAGTCCCATAATCAAGCTCTCAAGTGCACTAATTATCTATAATAATTTAAATATTTTTTTTTATAAATAATTATAAGATTTCTTTATATACGTAAAATCAATATTATTTGATATAACCAAAAAATTTCAAAAAAGTTACTTCTATATTTATATGATAAAAAAGTTCAGTCAAGGGGTAAAAGTTGAAAGGGGAGATTTTAGTTTAGCCACCAAAATTTTCTTTTATTCATATTTGGAAAAATGTTCTTATCGCCTGAGTAAATACTTTTATCAAACCTAGTATTATCAAGCGTGATTTGATTGCAATGAATATCCTTTTTTATTGGCTCTTCTAAATATGTACACGATATTAAAGGTATGGTTAGACATGGTTTTCGCCACCATATTATGACTGCGGCAAATGCCGTATGGTTGTAGTTAATAATCTATTGTTTTTTTTTACTATTTAAACATAACTGTAATTGAAATAAGCAAGTTCTTGTTTCCTTTTTATTATTATTTAATAATTACAGAATCCATAACAGTTGCAACCAACTTTTTAATAATTTACAAAAAAATTCTGTTTTTTGTAGTTAAATTATGATCTAAAACCATGCAAACAATTATGCACCATACATACGCAATAATCTGTATAGCACCTGAATGTCATCTATTGTACACATTTTATTTAGAAATTTATGGTTTGATTGTCATTTGCTTAATATTAAAAATAACATCAGCATTTCGTTTATCGATTTCCGCAATCCTACAAAATGTTCCTCACTTGCATGGCTTCCCAAAAATGTAATATTTATATGATTAGACCCTATTTTGTTTATATATTGTATTGAATTATTCTATTACGATCAAATCCATGGTCACACGTTGATACCTTGTAACTGAATTTTTATGATTTTTTAGGAAACGCAAAAAACGTTGCATAAATCGCTAAAGCAACTTTTCTATCCGCAAAATAAATAAATCCGAAATTAGTTAATAGTATCTCGTAATTAATTTTAAGATACTTAGGCATTGGAAATCTTCAAATATATCTCGAAAAACCAAACTGAGAATTTTCAATTCAAACGTAGAAGCTGTTCTTCTGTATGGCTGTGCAACATGGAGTACCGCCAGCTCTGATTCCACGCTCTACAAGTTTTCATCAACAACTGCTCTCGTAGACTTCTAAAAAATATTCTGGGCAATTACCATCTCCAACTCTACACTTTGCGAAACAGCACAACAAATCACAATACAAAGTGAAATTTGTAAACGAAAAAGGAATTGGAAAGGATATATGCTCCGGAAACATGAATATGATATTGCCAGGCAGGCAATCGAAAGGAACCCCCAGGGAAGTAGACGATGAGGAAGATCTGCTTATACATGACAGTGATGAAAATCCAAAACAAACTGGAAAGATATTAAATTAATCGCACCAAATTGACCCGAATGGAACATGCTTGTTTCGGCCCTGTGCTCCTTATATGAACAACAGGAACAAATACATATATTTAGGCTTTAAGCCTAATTATAATATGAATTCTTCTACTGAAACATTGTAAAAATCAGTTACCCGTTCGCAACGTATAACAATCGATATGCAAAAATATTGTTGTTGACTTTAATTTTTGACTCATACAACGGCATCGGTTTGATAATTACATGATTTAAATTTGAACATATAATTTTAGTTTAGGTTCGACTACAACTATATAATTCAACCGTATTACGTTGCGTTTCGATTATGGTTGCCTACACCAAGGTTTGACTTTGCATGTACTTATATCAAATTGCAGTTTTGAAAAATTGTAACAATTTAATGGTCAATTATACACAAGAATTTATTTATCGAGGCTAAAGATGTGTTGAATTTTTTTAAAACAACTATAATATGTTTGCTGCCATAGTTGTCGCAAGAAAAATAATATAGTTGCCCTAACCATGCTTAAACGGTGTTCCTTATGTATGTGAACTAAGAGTTTTTTTTTAGATATAAAGAAATATTACGATTTAAACGAAGAAATAACTAAAATAAAAAAATGTGTTAAATTGAAATCTTATCAACAAGCAAATAGAAATAATGATTAGAGCCTAGAATTAGAAAAAAACTTCAATCAACATAAACATTGCGAATGTCATGCTGAATTGGACATGATGTGAGTATTTGCTGCTGACGATGAACAGTAGTAAACAGTTAAAATTGTTGTTAAACAAAACTAATCTTGTATGATACTCGTATTTTTTTTATTTCTTTAAAGGGTTATTCGTAATAGTTTTCTTGTGCTTCACTTTTGTTGCTTACTTCCAAAAAACTAACTTTCAATATGTTAGTTATTCTGTGCGACAGTATGTATTACACTTTCTCTGGATGATATGAAACTGAAACTATGTAATTTATGGAGTAAAACGGGTGTTTTAGTTTTTATTTCGTGATTGGTTTTCTCTTTTATGGGATTTCCAAATTAAAAAAAAAACAAAAAAAAGCTTATTTTCGGTTCAAAATTGTCAATATTGGTTTCGCATGAAAGAGGGCCATCAGGACTATTTTAAGCAACTTTTGCGCTGTTGGCAATTTCTAAAATATAAACGTTCCATGTGTATGCATGTTTTGAAATTTTCAATAACAATTTCTAAGACATTTATTTTAAAAAATTATTTTTATATCTGTCGTACGGTGTAACATAGCATCATGCATATTTTGTTTGAGCTTAAAAAATTTTTATTAAATTTTTTGAATTCAATATACTCGTATAAACTTTTTTCAAAGTAATTTAGTTTTTTTTTTCAATTGTGCAAATCAAATGCTTGGCATTTGTCTAAAGCCACAATTCAAAGACAAATAGTTATAAAAAGTTGAAAAGCTAAATGTATGAAATGCATTTGAATGCTTTTGAATGTGCGATTGTGCTTTTAAGTGTTTGCATTTGAGCTCGTAAATCTCATGTGAGACCTCTATCAAAATGTTGGCAATCGCCATGGTGCTCGTAACGTCATGTTGTTTAACGCCTCTAATCTATTACGCTGACATGCTTTGAATGTGTTTTTTTCTTCAACTTTGCTGTTTTATGTCTTTGACGATATTTTTGTTTTTAATCTAAATTTTATTTCTTTTTTTTTTTTTTTGGTAAAAAGCTGGGATTTTATTACTGAGAAATACAAAAATGTTTGTTGTAAAAAAACTACTTTAAAAGAATAAAAGTTATTTTAATATTTTCATCAGAAAAGTATTATTTATTTTTTTAATTTTTTAAAATATCACTATTTCGCCAATATCGTTGATTGGCTTCTTCCTGAAGAAGCCAGAAGAATTGACCTAAAGCTTGGAGAAATCTTTTATAATTATTGAAAAAAAGGTCGAAAAAATAAGAGAATATTATTATCATCAGATTTAATTGGTAGAAATGATTCACATACAACCAGTGTCACTTAAAAAGGTAGCGAAAGAATGGAATGGAATTATATAAAATGTCGATTGTTCTTGGCAATATTGTCATACGTGCAATTCCTTCCAAATAAAATGCTATTAATTTCAAACCTAATATAAATAACTTATCGACATGATCTGAAAATATGTAAAGAAATTATCCTTTTATTTTCGCATTGTGGGTAACATAAATTATATAATACTGATTCTAATGAAAATTTTCAACGAAAGCAATTCTTGATAACATTTTAAGCAAAAACATTATTTTTTATTGAAAAGTATAAAATAATCAGTACCAAGGTGTGTATTTTTAGCGAGAATTTCTCGCGTCGAAAAGATGTGAAACAAAATATTTCATCGTCTCTCGAAAAAAGAGAAAAAAGTGTGTCTGTAAGTAATTCATGTCAAAAACTATCAAAAGAGATTACGTCGAACGAACTCCAAGCTGAAGTGAAATTTTTGACGTTGAGAACGAAACTCACAAATATCGTTGACGGCGACCAAAATCCACAGACATTAAAAATTTTCAACTACTGTCGGCTGTACAAAATATTGTATGGTGCGACTTTAATGTTTGTTATTTAAAAAATATCTGCAATTAAATAAAATTGTAAAATAATATAACAATGAATAAATCATTTTCTTACCTTTTCCGTATTATTATTCATTACATTTTCCATTGTGAACATGATTTGTATTTTTCCAATTTTATTCACCGCGTTTTTGTTTGCCAATTATTTGACAGTTTAAAACGGCAGCTTTTCTCGCAAAAATTTTACAGATACACTTTTTCTGTAAATTGGCGAGTAATTTGCTTACGTGACAGCTATTACTCGCCAAAAAAATTACAGAGTTTAGTGAAAACAGCAGCTGTTGGTTTCATTTTATAGTATTTTTGTTTCATTTGACACATTTCAATCGAAAAGTTTCTCGACGCGGGAATTACAGAAGATGGGTACAGGTATACCGCGAATATGCAGTTGCATGTTTTTTTATTGGGTATTCTGGGGTGCCAATTATCAAATATTTACCTGATTAAAAATTTTTTATGAATTTTGGCCTCCATTTATTATTGTATATTTTTGCATATTGTACATTTTACAGCATTTTTTGCATATTTCGCTCTTATAGGCGTATTTGCAAGATTTTCATTAATTTATGGCATGTAATTCGACCCTTTTAGAGCATATTTCGAATGTTTATTGACAGGTTTTTAAATGTTTGCGAAGGGAATCAAATAAAATCTGATCAGCAGATGGCTTTTCTATTTTGTATATCTATCTTGTAAAAATGCGTTAAGCCCTTAGGCTTAACATATGATGTTAAGGAAGTGTTATCTTTTAAAATATGTTCACATTACATCAGTAGAAGTTGAAAGGACTTACTCAAGGACTTACAAGTTTATTCAGATATAAGAGGCGTTTTTAAATTAAAAATCTAAATCTATATTTGATTGCTTTTTGCAATAACAATTACCAATAATAAAAGCTTGTCTTATTTCATCAAACATTTTTAATTGTAATAGCGAAGTTACCTTAGAAATTGGAGTACAATTTTCTATTTACTCAATTTTTTGGTTTCTGGTTCTGCTTACTTTATTTTTGTCTTGTTTGAAAAGCAAATGTTATTGAATAGTTGAGTAAAAAATATTAATTATTTTCAAAAACGCCATCTTATTTTGTAATAACATTTTTTTTTCAATTGAAAAGCATATTTTCACTTTTTTACTGCATATTTAATGCGCATCAGAACATATTTCCAGAGTCCCCGAAAAAATTCAAGCCCAAAAATTATTTTATTAAATAATCGCTTTTATTCTTTAAAATTTTTAGTAGACTGACAAAAAAAATTGTTGGAAAATTATTAATAGCTCAATTAATTTCTTTGTCCATGTGATATTCTTTTGGTTAGATAAAAAATCGACAAACAACATAAAGTTTTTTTATTCAGTATCACAAAAGGCCTTTTAGGGTGGAAACTTATTCATTGTTTAGTTGAATCTGCTGTATTTTTTGTAGGCATTTATGATTTTAATTCTTTTCTGTGCAGGAATATTTAAAAGCCCAAATGAATATGGTTAATTGGTTGGTTGGTCCCTTTTTTCGTTCTTAAACATTTTGATGTTTTATTTAAGTAAATTTTTTTTGTACTTAACTATATTTTTTAAATGTGAATAGTTTTTCTTTCAATTTAAATATATTTTTAAAAAATCCATTTTTAAATTAAATTAAATTATTCTGAGTTTAATGTCACTATTAATTTTTTTTTTCAATTTTTCCATAATTTGTCGCTGCACTGCATAAGCAATTCTTCTTTTAAAGAATATATTTTTAAATTTTTAATCTTTCTGTTTAGTATAATAAATGTTACAAGAAACCTAGAAACCTAAATATTTATATTTTTTCTAAGGTTGTTAAACGTATCCTCACAATATTTCATTTTTTGCAAATGAGTGATTTTAAAAGAATAAATGGAAAAAAGTCCACCATGAAATCATTGTTAAAACCACCTGCTTTTCACTGGCAAACAAATATTTGAATAGAAAAAACAAGAAAGGAACAATTTTTTTGAAACATGAGTTGTTGCCCCACATTATCTTTTCATAACTGCACATTCATTCAAATTAATTTGCATACTAACACATGTTTAAGTTTTCAAATCTAAACTGACATTAACAAAGTGTCAGTCAGTCAGTTTGGGTTGATATTCATATTCGTATTTAAACTTTAAATAAATGTGTGCCTTTTTATATTAACGAGACCTTAAATGTGTATATGAATTGCTAGTTTTTACATGGTTGCTTTTTCAAACTGCTAAAAATTATATGTTTGTTCTAGTTATCCGTATACCTGGCATATTATACAAATTGTCCTTAGACACACACATATGCTTTTTGTACAAAAACTATTGTTCCACAAATTTCTCTCTTAATCATTCCTGCTTAGCAAACTGCCTACCTTTCGCATTTAACAAAACAAAACAATAAAAAAAGGAAAGTAAAAAAAAGCTTGATATAAATGACGCAGCAAATCCCAGTCCTTGTTAAACTTTACACCTTGATTTTGGTAGCTGTTCTTTGGTAATATAGAAAAGGATCCCGCTCTCTTTGCCTTTGACCTATTTTTTCCCTTCTTATTAATGAAAGTCCTTTATTATATTCTCAATAGGAGTCACTCCCTTCCCTCTTTCACATTCCTTTTAGGTTTTTTTTGTGCCTTTCGAAAGATTTAAAAAACACCAGCTGCCTTGAACAGCTCATTAGACAGGATTAATGGGCATTTAAACTAAATTTATATTAATCTTCTAGTGTAACTTGATCTAGTGTGTGTTTGTTTGTGTTGTTACAAACTACTTTAATATTTTTTTAATTTTAATACAAATTTATTTAAATTAATTTTGTTTTTATTCTTCTCTACTTACAGGTACGTGTTTTAATTATTATTAATTGTTAAATGTTTAATGTCGTAATGGATATGAAAACTGATAATTTTACTGCTTATTTCACCAAAAAAGGTAAAGTATGCTAATTATTAAAACTAATGAGAAAAAATTCCGATAATTCGTGTTTGCACAAATTGTTAGGAATTATTTTAGACTACTTTTGTATTGTGCAGGCAAAGATCCGGCTTAAGCTTTCGGATGGAAAAGAAATTTTCATAGAATCATGCAATTTTAAAAATTTGCTGTGAGAACAAGAGTTATTTCATTTGTTTTTGGTGAAGGTATTATTTCTCATTATATTCTTATTCGCGCACAGTGGGGCAGTTGTGAAAAAAAAGAATTAAATTTCTATTTTAAAATAGAAATTCGGGGGAGAAATTGCGTTACAGTCGTGCTGTGTTTCATCATTTAATTATACGCCAGAAATATTGCTTTTCCAGAAATTTGCCTTTACAGGCTTTATGTAAAAAAACAATTTCACTAATATTTATTTTTTTAATTAATATATAAAAAAGAATCATGATACTCGGGGCAAGTTTAAATATGCACAAAAATTATTAAAATATGCACGCAAATATTCCTAACAAAAACTTTAAAATATGCATTAAATTATACTCTCTAATAACACCAAATGCTTATTAGAAAATATAATCACATTTTCCCAAGTTTTTAAATCGAAAGGACTTTCGATTGTTGCACGAAACGATAGAATATATTGAAAATATACGTTCAACATCAGTAGATGTTACTGAATATGTTGTTTATAATCTTGGTCAACGTTTGAAGGGCAACATTTCGATTAAATAGCTTGTTAAGTTTTTCAGCAAATATTTTATGCTTAATATTTTAAAGTTTTTTTTATGTCTTCTACGACGGACATTTTTAATGTAAAGGAAATCCTTTTGTTTCCAATTCGATTGACTATGGGAAATGCATTCAAAATTATCTTTAATGTATGCTAAATCTGTTTTTACCGGTTAATTCTTAAATAAAGCCTTTTACATGTCGACACTGCCTCATCATCAGAAAGCTCCTTTAATACGCTGCTTATTTCTATAGAGTTGTCGTAATAATATATAGCAGCGTTTAACCAATATCCTCATCTAGTAGAACAAGGTGGAACGAGAGTGCGCCTGGAAATTAATTAAGACAAAAAGTATATTTAGAAAAATACTGCATGCTACGTATGTATGTATGTAGTTCTTCTTGAATTGCAAAATTTAAGCGAACAAAATGTGCAATTCTTTCATGCAACAGTTTTGGGTAAAGAATTTTTAATGATCGCATTGTAGAAACCATTTTTGGAGCTGCATCACTTATCACAAAAATTTTTTGTTAAAAAGATTTGTTAATTTGCGTAATGTGCAAATTTGTGCAAGTTATATCAAAAATGATTTTATGGGAAAAGTTTGGAAAATATGCAAATGCAGATTTTTCATGTAAAAAGAATGAAAAACTTGCCCTGATGATAAAATATTTAAAAGCAGAAAAGTTATTAATAGTTGAAAGGTTAGTGAATTTCACCAACGACTACAAAAATAATAATAATACATCAATAAAAAATATCATAAAAAGTATTTAGTTTGTTGTTTAAATGTTTCATTTTTAAAGTGGTTTTTATTTATACCAAGACTATTTTTCCAATGCTATCTTTCTCATTAAAGTTTTTTAAGAAATTGTAATTTTTTAATTAAATCCCAATAAAACATTTAAATTTGACACTGTAAGCCGGACAGGTGAACAGATTGACAGCCAGGCGGACAGAAGGACATCGATAAATTGGTTGCAGTAACCGACCATTAAAAACTTAACATACAAACACATCACAATTTAGCTTCAATTCTTTTATTTTTATTATTGTAACATAAGAAGAATGCTGAAAATATGAATTGAATTTAAAAATTTTTAATTTTTTGGCAAATTGCAATTTGTTCATATCTGGAATTTTGAGATTTGAATTTTTTTTAAAGCGCCGCTCCTGCGTGTGAGCATAAAAAGTAAAGGATTAAAATAAATATTAACTCTGACACAAAAAACGACTTCAATACAAAGAGACTTTCATATAAAAAATTTGCGAAATCGATCTATAAACGGCGGAGTTGTGCGATAAACAGTATTTCCACCCGACTTTCACTTAAATTTTGATGGCGCGAAATTGGAAGCACAGACTTTCAAATGAGAAAAGTTGTTTTTCATAATCGGCCCCATTAATGTAGGAGTAATTTCATAATCAATATTTCGTGCAATCGAATTCTCCTTTTGATTAAAAAAAGAAATTAGGGAACCAAATTGCAAGCATGCTTTTACGAACAAAAATATAATTTTTAAAATTAGTTTACAAGAGGCTTGTGACTGTAAAAGCATTTAAAATATACAGACGAATTAACAACCTCCTCTTTTTTAACGCGGGTAAAAATTATCTACACTAAACTGTGGCAAACGTTTTAAGGAGCGGTTCTTTGGTTCAACCTGAAGTACTTGTTAAAATATAAATGCGGAGCGGAAATTGCCTAAAATGTAATAAAATAGAAAAAATGCATTTATCAAGACTGCATTTGCATTATGTTGTACTTATGATGTTCCGCTATTCTCCAGCTGGGGATTAAACGGTTATAATTAAATGCTTGCACCGGACTCTGTTGTGGGCTATTTATTGTTAATGCCTCGTTCCATGAAAACAGTGGCTGCAGTAGTCAGCTCAAGTACGGTTGCATGTGCAATGTTGTTTTTGGATGTCCGCGGCGCCGAGTTGCACTTATAAAGAGTGCAATTAATAAAAAAGTACGGTTGCGCAAGTCGAGCTCGCTCTGTTTATAATATATGGGGTTGTAAATTAATATTTTGGAAATTACACTTTTACATTTTTGCGCTAAAGAGAATGAAATTCTGCGATCTTCCCCCAATTAAATTATTTTGAACTTTTTGTTTACATTTACTAATTTTTTGTAGACCCACTACCTACGAGTAGACAATATTTTTACTAATTCATTGAATTTTTCGACTAAATATTAAATTTAGATTTTTCTGCGTAATTAATAAATTTTCTTATGTTAATTTTCATCTTGAAAGTGGTTTCACAGATGTTATGTTTAATGGACCAGTTTTCTTTTGTAATATGTTGAAATGGTACTTATTTGTTTCTTTCTTTTTTACCATTCTCATCTAACTAGCTGCCTTTTATTTATATGTGTTTTTAACTTAGCATTTTCTATTTAATAATCGAAAACACCTGCAATGACATTAAAAAGAAAAATTCATTTGATTAACATCAATAATAGAAACACTTGAAAACACACACAAATAAAACAGACAAATTACTTTCTATAGATTAAATATTACAAACAAACAAACAACTTTCTTTGGATTTGTCATTGTTTAATAAAAATATTTGTGATAAATATCTGTAAGTTTCGAAAAGAAAAAAAAAAAATATTATAAAGCCTAAATCACAGGATATTCTTGGCAATTATGCTCTAAAAGCAAAATCTCTTTAAGAAGCAAAAGAAATCAAGCTGATTCTTTGTTTAGAACACAACTATATATACATACATAGATACTCTTACATTTTGCCTTAAATGAAGGATGACAGTCTGCGGTAAAAAATATACATATTTACCTTTCCTTATCATTTAAGACAAGTAATATGACGAAAATAGTTTGGGTTTGTTCGTTCTATATAATAGGCAGCCATACATACAATTGTACGTTTGTTACTGTACGTACTTGCATATGTATATGTTTCCATAGATGACAGTTTAATGTAATATTCGATCATAATACAATAAAACGTAAATAATATTTGACCAATTTTTTTCTTCATTGTGCTGTTTTCTTCAATGACAGCAGCAGTGAAAAACTAATAGCTTATAACGACGGACGGACCGACGGACGGACCATCAAGCACACAGACAGACGGCTTAAAGTGTTTTTATTTGTTTGTTTTTCGTTATAAAAGCAACGTATAAATATTTGAAAGTGTGTATATTTTTTGATATAAATTATATAAATTTATGTTGTTTTGGATTAATGTCAAAATATTGTACAATATGTTTGCTGGAGACAAGAAACATTGCGCTCTGTCGGTCTGTCTGACTGGCTGGATGTCTTAGCTTATTTCTATTCACATGTCCGTACAAACAAACAAATAATAAACGAAGAGTCAAACTCTCAAAGGAACTCGAGTGTGTTATAATTTAGCAGAAGAAAAAAAAAACTTATAAAATATTTAACTTGTCAAGAGGCTACAATTGGATTAAGAACACAAGAAGACAGGCTGTTGAGAAAAGAAAAAAAAAACAGCCTCTTGAACTTGTTACATAAATACACATATTTTTGTAGATTTTGAGTTATTGTTATTAAAATAATTGATTTTTTCATGATTCTATATATTACGGATCATCAATAATTCCTTGAAAAACAAACCAAAGCAATTTGTATTCATTTCTTAGATTAATGAATTTTTAGCTTTTAGCTTTTGCAGCTCCAACTTTTCCAGATTCCGCAAGGTCCTTTAAATATTTTTCTTTTACAGGTTTAAGTTCATCATTCTTTAAATTTGCAAACAGAAAAAAGTCACTATTTTAAATTAAACTTTTTTCTTGTTCTCCTGAAAAGTTAATTTTAAGACTTATGCGGTTATTCTTGAAAACCGAATAAATTACTTTTTATTTCATGTACAAAATTTCACTCAAGCATAATAACTTCGTACCGAAAAAAAATATACATTTTTTGATGGAATAATACATCAGTCAAGCTGTTTGTTTGTTGTGTTCTCTCGAAGTCTCAATCGAAATCGTATAAATGTTAAGATATAAAATGTTATTGCTGTCGACTTACAGCTACTATAACGAAGTTCTTACACAAAAACTCGCTTACAGCACGAGCTTTAAATATTTTTACGCTCAGCAATGTCACACAATACTTAGTGGCAGTCACGATTTAAAGCGGAAAAATTAAATGCAAAAAAACCTGTATTTGAGTTGCTAGATTTACAATTTATTCCCATTTAATTTTAATCTCTTCAAAGACATAATTTGTTTATCTCGTCGTAAAATATTAAGAACTAAAAAGCAAAGAAAGGAAAAGCTAAGAAGGTTATGGAGAATTGTGTTGCTCACCTCACAACTTATTAATCCTATTAGTGTATAAAGAGGTCGCTAAAGGACGTGTATATTGCGACTAAAGCCAAATCTGTCTGCACTAATTCCAAAAAAAATATAACTTGAAAATTCCAATTATAAAATTATTACGAAAACAAAAAAATAATAATGAAAGTTGAGAGTCTGGGGATTCCTCCTCCTTGCTTCCCTACAACACTTATAACCGCAGCTGGGGAGAGCAATGTAGGAAGACTCAGTTATGTCCCGAAACACGAGATATCGGAGTTATCTTAGATCTTAATGTCACTATTTGAGCCAATACAAAGTGTCCATCACCAGAATCAGGCGAAAATTTTTTTTAAGATTTTAATGTTCTTTGGAGGCAGTTTTATATGAAAACAAACAGTTTTAAGGGAACACAGAAAAAACCTAATTTTAATTTCCAGTAATGAAATTTATTTATTTAAAAACATAGTTTGTATAGATGAATAGAATTTTGTGAATTCAAACAAAAACTTGTCAATTTAATTAGGAAAAATTAGCATAAAAAATGTATTTAAAATTGATAAAAAAAATTTAAAATATTTTAGCAAATAGTCTCCAACAAAAGGTTTCATTTTTATATGTAAAAAATCGAGTATTTTTAAGCGACATCATCGCAAGCCAAATGGCCAACATATTCTATTCATGAAATTTTCCGTCACTAATCTTTAATAAATTCTGAAACATTGGCAAAGATCTTCTCTTTCACATAGCCTCAAAGAAAAAAGGTGTTAAATCACAAAACCTTGGTGACCAGTTGTGATCACCTCTTCAAGAAATCATACGGTCAGAAAACTTTTCGTTACTTGTGCGACACGTAGCTCCTTTTAAGCATCGTTCGATTATTCCCAAGTCTAAGAATCGAGGAAAAATGGACAAACCTAGATTGGGGCTCTAACAGTAATATTCTTAGTTGTTTTTGGGCGAAGTGCACGAGTTCGATTCTTCACATTAGTGAAGTTTGTGCTTGACCTAACAGCTCAAATTTTTGCACCAGTTTTGCAATTGCTGGTCGAGAAGGGGTTTCGCGGCGAAATGTGACCGCGGCATTTTCACCAATTTTCTAGTGAGTTTTAATAATTTCAATGCATTGTTGATACGTATATTGTTCGATTAATGGCGTAGTTTTTACTTGTCATCTTTTAAGTCAATAGTGTATTAACCCGAAATTTTGTAGAAAATTGACAGAAAATATTTATATCTACCCGCTGTGTAATTCGTGTTGTTTTATTTACATTGTGATAGCAAAATGGAAGATTTTAAAATAATTTTTCATATATCGTCCATGTAACTGCCTGGTCCACGATGTCGAACGATATCGGTCTTTTGTGAAATAATATTTAAAACAAAAACAAAATTTTAGAAATTGTTTTTGGTTTAAATGTAATTTTACAAAAGAACGATATCGTGGGCCAGGCAGTAAATTTAAAAAGTATTTTTCTTCTGTTCTCTTGTTAAGTGCGAACTGTTAAGATAACGGACTATTGAAAATGAAACGTCTTATTCGAACACCCTGTATAACATTTTTATTGGTTTTATATGACTTATTAAAGAAACAATTGTCCTTATTTTCTGGAATAGTTTGTTTAAAAATATTTAAAAATTTAGACAAAACACTAAAGCGAAGAAAACTAAAATGTTTGTTTATTTTTTTTTTTTGTAATTTATCAAACAAACTTTTTCTTTTAATATATAAAAACTTTTTCAACAGTATTCATAAAGTATTTGGAAAATTGTAATTTTAAAAATGCTACCAACTACAAAAATACATAATATTTTTATATAAGAAAATTAAAAAAAAATTCAAATCGTGTGTTTATTACATCATCAAGTAGTGTTTTAATTACTAAAAAAATTGAATACAAACTAAACAAATTAATGAATTAGATAAATTGCATATAAAAAGCTTAAAGTGTTAAGGAAGTTTGTCAACGATGGTCCTGAATAAATAAATAAGTCCTGAATAAATCTCAAACAAAAATTTATATGGGACATCATATTTCAGTAATATAAATTTACTGAAAATAATTTTTATTTGAAACAAATGTTTGTTTGAAAATAATTTTTTTAGCAATAGTTTAAGTGTAACAACAAATTATGTTTCTAAGCAAATATCACTTTTTATGCGCCTGAAGCAGAAGCGGATCCAGATAAGTGTTAATGGGTTGGAAGGGGTGCAATGAAGGCTAAAATATACAAAATTGTTTCTTTTTTGACTCAACTAATTTCTGCAATTATACAAAAAAATTAAAAAAAAAATTCAAACAAATATTTGTTTGAAATACTATAAACGTGAAACTTCAATAACTGCTTAATTTGATTGAATAATCGTTTTAGTTTCAGTTTTTTTACACTGGGAATAACAGAAAAAACCCTGTTTTATTTTTTTTAGTAAAATTATTTCTCGGGTTTTACAAAACTATTACATGAAAAAACTTATTTGAATTTATAAATTTTCGAAAAAAAAATAGGAAACAATTATTTTATTTCATTCAATAAATATTTTTGTTTAATTGGTACTTTTTATTTAAATTTAAAATACTATTTTTGTTTAATTTATATATTTTTTTGTTACAGTATACGAACAAATTTAAAGCAATTTTTTACCAAACAACATTTGCAAATTTAGAAAAATTTTTGTCTCAACTTACAGTTTCTTTTAAGGATAATTTTTTCTATGTAAGGTTGAAGAAAATAATAATTAAAAAGATATATAAATTTATCAAAGTCTTTTTCTCTTCTCCTGTTCCTGTTTTTAAGAAAGTGCTATTTTATACCAATAAAATTTTCCATTAATTAAATTGAATTGCTGGCTGTGAGATCTGCTGCAGCAAATTTATTTCAGCGAAATTGAATTAGTTTATCGCGAGCAAATCAATCAATAATATTTATTATAAAAATTTTTGCTACAATTTTTCGAACACATAATACTTGAAATAATTCCTTTTCCGTAATGAAAGTACTTATTTGTTTCTGCTTCTTATAGATTTCTTGCTTAAATCGAACTAAAAAGGGGGTCATTCAATTCATTTCAATAATTGTTTGCCCTGATAACTTTTCCAAATTCTTTGCTGATTTACTGATACCGGGTGGTGGTTGTGGTGGTGGTTGGACGTTGCAATGTCAATGTTTATGAAGAATATTTTCCGACAATTTTCATTAACTATACAAGAGTACTTTAAAAAAGCAATGATGCTTGAAAAAAACATATTGCAACTTTATTGAGTTTGGTTTTTTTTTTCAAAAGTGGTGGTTGTTCAGGGTAGGAGGGTGTTAGAAATAAATAATCACAAATAATGGAAAAAGAAGAGCAACAACTCGAAAAAGTGGGGTTGAAGTTTTTTGCAAAGCTGCAAAGAATGGCTCATCTTCTTGATATCTAGACGACAGAAAAAGGTTACTACACCCACACTAATCCGAAAACAATCCATTTAACATGTTTATATTGCTTGGCCAAAGTAAATATTTAATTTGTTTATTTATTTTAATTTCCCTCTAAAACGCTTAAGGTGGGAGGAACTGCGCCTGTGATGAGCAAATACCTTGGAGTTATTTAAAATAAAAGTTTGTTAATTTTTTCAAATATTTCCTTTCTTTAGACAGACTTAAAGTAGATTTATGCAATTTTTCTACTTAAATTGTCTCACACTTTCCTGTTTATTTTTATTGCTTTTATTTTAAATTTGAGAATAATAAGAAACAGAATCATAATTTTAGACTTAATGGAGTTCGTGTGTTAATTAAATGGTACATGTATGAATTATTTTTTGTGAATGTCTGCTAATTTGCTAAACAAAACACTATTTTTGTTGTTGTTGTTGCGGTAATTTTATTACACAGAAAGTTATTGCCCCAACTTACTTTACTACAAACGTAATATAAAACACTTGTAAGAACTTTAAGATCTAAAAATAATTTTTAAGAAAACAAGGCATAAAAGTAAATTGTGAAGTGAGCAGAGATGGGCAGATAGCATGATTAGCAAAAATCAATCATGGTCACGAGTGATGCATGGTCGTGAGTATTTTTTATTTTTTGAGGAAGCCGTGAATGAACGTTAATCGATTGTGATTGAAAAATTATGTGATTAGTGAACTTGACTGTTAGTCTGAGGTTCTCAGGTTTGAATCCTGCTAAGATCATCTGTGTTTCAGCAGGCAAGGCAAAAGCCGTTTGCGGCTTGTGTTCATTAAAAAAGAATTATAAACAAACAAAAATATATAAATTTTATTTAATACATCGGGAAACTAAATTGAAAGCTCTAAATATACAAACAGAAGTCATGCATTTTATTGGCAATGAGTCATAAAAAGTTTTTTGCAACGTGCTTGCAAACTTTAGTTGAATAAAAATTTTTTTCCGACAATATCTAACTGCTGATAAATGATGCTCTTCGAACGCTATGCATTAATTGTTGCACATTTACATCATTTACAAATTTATCCTTGATTTCGATTATTTGATTTGTTTTTTTTTTCGATAATACTTTGCAAACGTTATCAACTTTTCTTCACACTAATGCGCATGCACGTGAGCCAGCAAAAACAAAGTCGTGCATGCCAATCAAGAGTGAAAAGTTACTCACGAAGCCATCTTTAATAAAAAAGTTCAGGATTTTGTGTAAACAACTGTTCTGCTCTGTTTTATTATTAAAAGACTTGACGTTGTGCGTCTGCATGGGAATTACAAAAATAAATATATGAGTCTTTAAGATCATTTAATACATTTTTAAATATAGAGATACTTTAGAAAAGTGGCAAGAAATCACTTGTATGTAAAAAATGCAAAGTAAAGGAAAATTATTTTTAATAAACTTGGCAAACATTCAATTTGCGATTACACATACGAAAAAAAGTATCACAAAACAAGGAAAAATTATAAATGGATTAACTGCAGCGAAAAAAAGATCTAGCAGAAAATTTAAGGTTCAGCAACTTCTGTTTTATTCAAATAAGTTTTTTTGCAAACAAAAAATTAAGCAGCAATTTAGCGCAATGGCGTTGACCCAATGGGCTTTGAATTATGTCTTTTTTTCGAGGAAACAAAATGTTCTCCTTTTACTTCATAATAAAGTCTGAATTATAAAAAATAAAATTATTACTAAAGAAATGTTCAAACCAATTTTTTCCTAATCTGCAGTCAACCTAGGACCGAGTGTATCTTTGTCAACTCTCTTTTCTCCAGCGACAGTTGCACTAGTGAGTAATCTGTCGACAACTTTCCTTATGCGCACGAGTAGAAATTAGCTACAGACAACAGATCTAGTATATATCTAGTGACACTGTCAACAAATGTGTCAATAGCTTGATATTTTTATTACGACCTCTAAAATATTAAAAACAGACTGGTTTAAATAACTTAATATTTTAAACTCTGTATTTAAAGATTTTCTTTAATATATAATCTCATTTATAAAAAAAATATATTGACCCAACCGCTATAATAACAGCAACCTCGAGAATCGACTTGGTGGATTACTAATGTGAAGCCTGTTTTAAATGTCAATAGTAAAAGTATTCGCTGGTGTGTAGCTGGTCAGAAGTACTGTGGACAATGTCACTAGTACGACACTAGTACTTTTTTGTCTTTAAATATTTTTTATTAAACAATTGTTTTTTTTATTTTATTATTATCGACACATTTTCAAACAAATGTTTGTTTAAAATAAAATTTATTTTTAGTAAATGTTTTTGAAGTCCCATTTCTTGCTTTTCTTTTTTTTTAATTCTATTTAGAACACAGTTACTACTGACAACTTCGTATAAGTTTTAAATTTTAAATTGCATTTTTTTAGTTCAAAAGTTTTGTTGAAAATCTCAAATTTTAAGTGTTGTATTCAATTTATATTTAATAGTAAAATATATTAATAAAAACTTTTGTTTGTTGAGGGTTTTTAGCTAGTCTATATACATGCATTTCATTGGTGCTTAAGCCAAATCATCAGTAGACCTTAAACCTAATTTTTAAATGTTTCAAACCTCTTTACTTATACAAAAACTTTTAAAAACTCAATAAGAGTTATAAAAATTACAATAGTATAAGCATAGTATGCTTTGAAACTTATTCAAAAATCCCAACAAACAAATTATTATATTCGATATGAATCTATTTTATTTTCTTTACAACCTTATATCGAATATAATAATTTGTTTGTTGGGATTTTTGAATAAGTTTCAAAGCATACTATGCTTATACTATTGTAATTTTTATAACTCTTATTGAGTTTTTAAAAGTTTTTGTATAAGTAAAGAGGTTTGAAACATTTAAAAATTAGGTTTAAGGTCTACTGATGATTTGGCTTAAGCACCAATGAAATGCATGTATATAGACTAGCTAAAAACCCTCAACAAACAAAAGTTTTTAAATCTTTGAAAAAAGATATCGAGGCAATCTCGATTAATATAAATTTCAAAATATATTAATTTATGTAAAAGTAGACAACAGCAGCAGAATTGATATAAAATGTTCAAATTTTATGGTCGTGAAATTGTCATTTAGTTCGTGAGAGTTTCAATGTAAATATTCGAAGTTGAAAACGTTTCGAAAATTCAAATTAAACAACTGATTTAAAAGTATTTGTCAACAGTTTTTTTGTAGACTAAAGCAACGTTTGTTTGATAAAGAAAAAAACAAAAAAACCAAATGTTTGTAAATGTTTTAGCTAATATTTTTTTCTTTTTAGTTTATGAATATTTGGAACAAATTATTTAAAAATTTGAAGAAAAAAAATTTTATTTACGAATTACAAATAAATCAGTAAATATATTATTTGAAATGGCTGGAATATTTTGAATATTTGAATTTTAAATAAAACTTTTGCTGAATAATAAATTTTTCACAGAGTTTTTTTTAACGCAGCAAACTTTTTGTTTGAATTAACAACTTAGGAACAATATTTAATAATTCAATGAATATTTTTTTCTGAAAATTAAGCTTTTTTGACGTTCCAGTATAAAATATTGTGTGCTTTTGTGCTACTGGACTTCTCATTAAGAATAACAACTTTTCACTACAAACTACATACCGCCTACAGTTCTTCAAATAAAAATGAAAATTATGCTTTGAGTGGCGCAACAGTAAAGCCTGCGCTTGTTATACAATTGATCCGCAGTTCAATTCCTGGTGAAGGAATGTTTTTTTGTTGAAATTATATGTGTGCTTGTGAAAACAAAATTTCTTTGCGTAATAAAATAGTTGAGCAATAATCCAGTAAGTAAAACACTTGGCATCAAACACAATTCTAACTTTAAAAGCAAGAGTTCAATATAGAAAGCAGACATATAATTTTCATTAAGATCAACGACTTTTTATCTGTGTCTTTTGTAAGTTGTGATTTGCAAGCTAATTGTTTGTTTAAATTGTCATCTCCATGTTCAAGTATTCAGTTAAAACGTCCAAGTAGAAATAAGTAAAAATATGTTCATCAAATGTTTGTTGGCATTGAAAGTTATTACTTTGCCATCGAAGTTTTTGCTGGAGTTATGGCCGATTGCCTAAAGGCAACTTAAAAAAATCTTCTGGAATTGATAGAAACATTTTTCCTAAGAAAATAATTCATTAAATTTACGTAGTACTTTAATTTTCCATTAAAAAAAATAATTATTTATTTTCTCACGATAAACCAAAGAACGGAATATAAAAATTGTCTTTACAAAAATTAATGAGGCACTTAAAAGTCTCTTAAAAAAGAGTTAATAAAAAACTTTTTAAAACATTTTATTATGTAATCTGTGATATTTCTTTTTTTTTTTTTTGGTTTTTTTAATAATATTTTCTTTTCTAAGCTTTAATTGAAAACAAAATATCTGTATGCCTTAAAATGTTTTTCCATTAAGTGTTGCTTTCTTTTCTTATCAGTGAATACCATAAATAAAATATAAGAAAATATCGTGATGTGTTTCAAGCCAATCATTAATACTTGACAATCAATTAAGAGAAGAAATTCCAATAACTGGGAATACAGCATGGCTTTCTTTATCTTGACAATAATGATAATAAATATTGAGACAAAATTAAATCGAAATTTATTAAAATATTATAAGCAAAACAATTAAAAAAGGAAATTGATTAAATAGTTATGGGAGAAAAAATATTCCTCAATATGCTTAAAATTGCAGGCTAATTTCAAAATTACTTGAAAAGTAGTTCCGATCAAAAAGTGAAAAATGGTAACAAAACGTTTCGTTGAAAACAACCACTTAAATTTTGGAAGAATTTTTTATAATTTTGCTGAATTTTTAGTTTTTTAGTTTTCTTTTCTAAATTCTGAGATAAGTTTTATTAAATTAAAAATAGCCCAAGTTGTGACATGGACCAAAAAAAAGAATAATGGCCTAGAAGAATGCAAAAATGTCGCCAACTAAAATATATAAAATTTTAAAGCATAAATTGCGAAAAACATGTTGTTGCTTTTGTTTTCAATAAAAAAAACGTGGAACAATTTTTTTTTGCTTTTTAAACTGAGGTCGCTTTCCTTTTTTAAAGCAATTTTTCACATCTCAGTTTAAGGTAGTTTTTCATTTGGAAAAATATATTTTATAAGAAATTTGAACAAAAATTAAAAATTCACCTTAATTTATTTTTTTTTATTTTTAATCTCCCAAATAAAGAAAAAAATACCCAAATTTCAAAATTAAAATTAACACAATATTGTCACAATCTTTATTGTTGTTGCTAGAAAAACTTTTCAGCCATGTTTTATTTTTTATCCATTTCTCCTGCGTGGTTCCAATGAAAAATAGATCAAAACTGAAAGATGACCCGAAATTGTTTCTACGGAAAGCAACATAAAAATTTTTCTAATTTTTATCGTCATTTCCTATTTTTGAGTTTAAGACAATTGAGGCCATTTTTGCTGTATTCATTTTTTATAGATAATATTGTTTAATTGCTTCCATTATTTAATTTAATGTACTTCCAAATTTGAAATTCTTTAACAAAATCTGTGCTTTGTGGTAACAGATTTGAAAGCAAAAATCTTGCTTCCCTTTTTTCCAATCCCGCTTACTTGGCAGCACCTTTGAACAGTAGAACGATCAGTTGATGTATTAACTTGCACTTTGCATAGTTTTCTGTCAGTCCCCACTCTTTACAATCATTAATTTCATTGTTCCTATTAACAATGAAGATTGAATAAATACATCATTACTCTCTAGTTAAATTGTAAATTTGTTGGCAAAAATATCACAAAATAATGTCAATTGTTATTCAAAACATTTACTTTGTAAAAAAAAATTAATGTTTATTTTGTGCATTTTCCAATTCATTACAGTCACAGCAATAAAAAAGGAGTATGAGACGCGACCTGCCTGAGGTGGGTCCTCTTTAACGTACGAAAGTTACAGCGAAACACATCATGTGTACAAAAAGTGTGTTGTGTATGATTCTCTGTGTGTGTGATTTCCTAAACGACGCCAGTGTCATTTCACAATTGGTTGAAAGCACCAAAATTGTGTTGAATTACAACATTGACGTTGCAATAAAAAACGTTTGTCAATGTTTGTATAGACTTGTCTGCGTTTTGTAATGACTTTGTAATTTTACCGCTTTGAGCACACATATGCTTTGAATGCACTCCTGCTGCTACTTAACTTCTACTCCTGTGTATGCCACACACCTACTGGGCTCCACTGCAGAAAAAGTTTTGCAACAAAAGCTGCTGCTTTTAATTAACATTTTTCGACCGTCTCATATTGATTATGTTGTAATCATGTGCTTTGTGTGCAACAAAATGAGTCAATAAGTCCCTCCAACTGTTTTTACTTTGCGTTTGTTACTATTGCTGACAGTTTGTTCACATGTTGTTTTCCTTAAACTGTTTTAAATAATTTGAATGCTCGACCCTTGAAAAGTGTGTTCATAAGAGGCGTTAAATAAGGGTTTATTATTTATTACCTGTGCTCTGGCTGGAGTTAATGAGAGTTTTTCCCCCTTGAAAAATGCAAAAACTTAAATCATTATCCATAAAAGGGTTAAAATGACTCCCTTAAATTGCATATCAAATGTCATTTTCATTTTGATGATTAGTAGTGTTTAGAATTATTTGATATTTTACAAAATTTCCTTTACATAACTAAGGAAAAGTAGAAGAATTATGCTTACAAGTACACTAGGCAACAACATAAATTCATTATTGACATATCAAAACTTCTTAGAGGCATAACAAAAATTAAATTAATTATTTAATGTTATGCATTTTCAGAAAATTCTAATTGAAATATTTTCAATTTTATATATTCAAGTCTGGAGCAGAAAAAAACCCACCAGAGGACCTTAACAGAGAACAATATTAATTAAAAGCCATTTAAATCCAAAAAGCAAAGAATCTTCAACAAATAAATTTGAATATTATTAAAATTCTACCTTTAAACAGGAGCAACAACAGCAGCAGCAGCAATAAGTAATAAATATTTAAAATTCAGTCATAATCACGTCTTACTGCGGCATATTTTACAAATTGTCTACGTTTTCCATTCTCCCGGCTGAACGATTGCAAAAAGAAAACCAAAAAAAGAACCGAGACATTTATTTATTTGAAATCAATCTGTGTATATCTGCATGCAAATTTTCCACAACTCTACGCTTCTCTTTAGTGACTGAAGTAAACATAAATTTTGTGCTGGATTTGTTTTCTTTCTTTCTGTTTTCTGGCAAAGTCATCATCAAGGGGCACGCATGTATGATTACCACATGTAGTATGTGTGCTGTTCGTTGTTGCAATCAATTCGAATTGTGAAAATAAATTTTTTTGTTTTGTTTGCCATGACAGAAGTAGAAAAAACGTGTTTGGCCAACAATAACTTCATAGTCATCAATGATTTGGTTGGCAGAGATTTTTTCGCATGAATTTCTCAATTTATGATGGAAAAGGATTTTGCATGAGTGTTTTTAATTTTCATGAAAACACCTGCGTATCCTTAAGGCTTTTTATTTAAAAAGAAAAAAAAAAACGGGAAAACATCTATACAAATGGTACGAATAATTTTATGAAAAAACTTAAAAATGCTGTTAAGAAAGAAACATTTGTTTAAAAAATATTTTAGCACAAAAAGTTATAAATGAGATTTTTATTATTTATTTATTTGATAAGTAGAGTTTTTACTCTAATCGGTGAATTATTCGAGGTTTCGGCATAATCGGTTAGTTAGCTTTTAATCGGTTAGCCGATTAATAATCATTTCCCATAAATTATATTATTTCTATAAATAAAAATTAATAAATTTTTATATGGTTTTCCAGTATTTTTAAGCGAAATCATCAGATGTTTTTTTTAAATTGTAAGATTGTAAGGAGGAGGGTATGCCGTTAATAATGACTAGCAAATATTTAAAGTGCCTTCATTCCAACAGCAACAAAAAAAAACGCATGAAAAAAAATCAAAATTTATAGACTTTTGACCGTTTGCTCGTGTAAGGTCCCACTGTAAGCCATATGGTAAGACGAAAATATCAGTTAACATTTCTGGATATAAGACTGAAACTGCGTTTTCAGTTTCTTATTTTGTGAATCGCGTTTCTTTTTAAAGAACTTCAAAGTCTTAGAAACTTTGTATTTAATTCTATTTTTCTTTCTTAATTATCAGTATTGGTGCCGCATTAAAAAGTACAATCAAGACTATTTCATGTGTATTTGTCTCTTTAACCGAAAAAGCAGGTAATCCTTAAAACGTAAATATTCAACAGACATGTTTGAGAAAATAAGCAAACCACAAAACGGTCTAACTACGATTAAAATAATATTACAGTTGAAGCAAATTATAAATAAGTTATTCAATACAATAGCCGAGTTCAGAGTTTGATCAAATGGTCTTGCAAAAGTGCAAATGCAAAATATCGTAGCTATTTTATGAAATTCAGCAACAAAATACTGATGCCGAATTTTATGAAAAAAGTACGATATTTTGCATTTGCATAAACACTGAACTCCGCTAGGACAAAACACCCTGAAGAAATTTTTCTGTAATTAATAAAAATGTTTATTTATTTGTTCTTTAATTAATTTTTATTCTTTGAATTTTAAACAACGATATTTAGAAATTGAAAAGAATTTCGGAATCGCATCTTATTTTAATTTTATAGAGTTATTTGAAACAATAACTGTCACACCCCACGTTCAAATTAAATTCATTTCCTTTCCAATATTATTATTCTAATCATTTATTTCCTTTTTATCTCTCAATAATAAAGAGCCATAAAAAAGACATTAAAATCGAATAAAATAATATTTAAAAGAAAACTTATTTAAGTTGTATTTTAAACTTGAACAGCACTTAAAAACATCTCAAAGCATTATCTTACAGAGGGAGTAGTGTAAAATGATGATCAATGGTCATAAAAAATAAT
This sequence comes from Gymnocheta viridis, assembly GCA_956483585.1. NCBI lineage: Eukaryota > Metazoa > Arthropoda > Insecta > Diptera > Tachinidae > Gymnocheta > Gymnocheta viridis. The sequence continues at coordinate 55,464,212 of OY101443.1, read as the reverse complement.
TTTTTATTTTAATTTTATGGTTTAAATACAATATCAATTTCTTTAAAAAAAAAATAATATAAAGATCTAAAGAAAATATTGATAATTTATAGAAATAAAATATGTAATGATTTAAACAAGCAACGCCTGTAATAAAAAAGAAGCATAAAATCATAAAAAAAATTGAAAAATTTTTTTAATAAGACAAAGACTTTATTTTTAAGTATTATTAGTTTACAAGGAAGTTAAGGAATTAATGTATCTATTATCAGTATTGTTAAAAAAAGAAATATTAATTGCATAAAGTGTTCTGTACTTTAATATAAAAAGCTTAAATAGCTCAACAAGTTTTGTAAGTCAATAAAAATTTTTATATTAAATAGGAATCTTTATAATTAAGCTTTTGATTTAGTATGCTCATAAATTATTAAGGCGCAATTAATTCTCCTAAAATGTTTAGAGTTCAAGTTTGCTTCCGTCGTTTTCTTTTAGATGACCGAAGCGGTCGAATTAAAGTGATCATAGATGGCATATCATAAATTAGATTATCCGTTATCGAAATCCCATCAAAACTAATCTAATTTACGGTGCCTCTTATAAAGTTTCTGAAACTGAAATTGAACTTTTCGTTATTGACCTTTGATTTTGTATTTCATTTTCTCATTCCTCATTAAACGCAATAATTACAAAATGTTTTACTTACAAAAGAGCATTTTATTTAATACAGCACGCTTCTCCATTTCTATTTCAACTTCAGTTTCATACGTACCCAGCACCTCATTAACATAATGATCCACTGCATAAAAACTTATTCTATCTAACTAAATATCCTCTGGTATATACGACTCAATTATATATAACTTACTTACTAACACATGGTTTTGCTTTTGTTCTCTTTTTGTGCATTTAGTAAAATATGAACACAAGAACTTCTTGGAAAATTGCAGAGAATTTCTACAAATTACTCCTGATTATTTGAGTAACTCACAAAAAATAGAGCAATTTCAAATATATATTTTTTTTATTTCTTAAGAAAATTGTAGCAAATTAAGTAAATTGTAGTTTGCAAGAAACTTCGGTTTTAAATTGCAAACATGTGGAAGAGAAAATTAAAACTTGCATTAGCATTCGAACAGACAGCCCTAAAACATTGGCATGAAGACAAAATTATTAAGGCAGCAGATTATGACGGATAATCAATCTGAAAAGCAAAATGAAAGTACATACTTATAAAACTTTAATTTGATGTAAAAATTCAAAATTTGTCTGTAGAAATATTTTCGATATTACAATTTTTCGCAATAGTTTTGTGCAAATAAAAAATTTTCGTTAAGAATTTTAATTTTTTTTAATTTACGATATTAAAATTTGTAACACAAAATTTAAAGTATTTGTATAATTTTTATATTTTGCCATGCTCATTAATTTTTTTTAATTTTTCGATATTAAACTTTTCTATAGAATATATTGCTAAATTATAAAAAGATTTTCGATATTAAACTTTTCTCTACCAAATTTAGTGAGATTAAAATTTTGAAAAACTTCTGATATTATAAAATTTTCTTAAACAATTTGCGTAGAATTTGATGTAAACTCTACCGCCAAAATTTTGCATTGTATTATCTGCTGTACAAATTTTATGATATTGAATTTTATTTTGTGAAAAATTTTTCGTCACAGATATTTTTCTGCGAATGCAATACTTCAACCTTCCGCATAAAAATTGCGATATCGAAATTTATCTTTAAAATTTTACGATATTAAAATTGTTGTACATAAACTTTTACCATATAATTTTTTTTATAAAAATATGTACACTAATTCAATTTTTCTCAGACAGTCTAACGACATTAAAATATTCCTTCATAATTTTAGCGGTATTAAAAGTTTCTATAAAAGACTTTAAGTTACGAAAATTGCCGACACGACACCGATCCGATACACAAATAAATATATCGGCGATACTGATATCATTCATAAATTTTAATTGAAGGTGCTGTTGGCTGAAGTAGTTAGCACGTTGACTACAAAGCAAATAAAGTCTAAGAACGTGGGTTCGAGCCCAGCTTCAGACAAGTCATAATATCCAGCATTTTTTCAGATGTGTATTAGAGTATGCCATTGTATTTGTTGTTGTCGGAGTGTTTAAGTGATGAAGGCATATAAATAAATTAAAATAATTAATAAAATGGCTACAACAGCTAAAAACACATTTAATGCGTCTACTTGACATCAGAGGCGCTGCAATACTGATCTAAAAACCTTTCTCTCTTTCACCATCTGTCCTCACTCACTATCCCTTTCCCAAAGAAGGTAACACACCTACGAGTTGGTAGGCATACTAATTGCCTGAGTGTTACTTCTCTTAAAAAAAATAAGTAGAACACAAGTAGTGACTCAAAATTATTACTCAAAATTGAAGTCTAAAATATTATCATTGGTACTAAAAATCAATTTTAATAAGATCTTTGTTTGAACCTCAAAGCAATTCTGTTCAAACGAGACTTGTAGTGCAAAACGGTTTCTCAGATGAGACCGAGCTCATTGAAAAACTGCTGTTTTGCTGTGTGACTTTTCTCCAAGTTTGGTTGTAAGAGGTCACTGTCCCAGAAAACAAAAGATCTTAGCCATCTCTCGGCTTCTTCAGTAAGAAATATAATGTTCAAAACGGACGAGCGCCAGCTCATTCTGATCTGATTCTTTCTCAGATAGCAAACTTCCAAAGCAAAGTTCTCGTAGACTTGTTACAGCTTGTGCAAGGGGCAACCATAAAGTTAACACTGATTCTTAAAAAATTTCTAAGCTTTGAAATTTAATTTTTTTCAAGTTTTGCAGTTCCTATATAAAAGTTAGCAACATTTAAATTTTCATAGAAAATATTAAAATTTCCGGTTCACAGAATTCTGAATAATTTGTGAGTTGTACAATTGGTGTATATTTCTGTATGATCGCTCTCACACAAAATAAAATTGTCAGCATCAAAAGTTTCCTAATGCGGATTACGTCTAAGCAAATGATTATATACAAATTACCATTGTACAAATATACAATGACTTTCTAAACAAATCTTTATATACAAATTACCTACAACATGTATACAACTTACAACTCATACAATAAGTTGTGAATTGAACAAATATATAAATGTATGCAAGGAAAATTAAATACAAATTTTGCATTGATATTTTGAGCGTCAAAATACAAATAAATAGTTTTGATATTAAAATTCTACGGATGAAAATTGTATGATATTATATTTTTGAGTTTTACGTTATTAATAATAAAAGCCGGTCACAAAGAATCCCAGAATCCGTCGTACGTTATACGTTGCTTTTTTCAACTGACATCGAAGTGGCAATACAGGGTTTCTTATGAGATGTGTTAGATTCCGTACGTGTCCGTTAACGCAAAGTACTAAAGTTAGGCCACTTTTAACTTTAAAAGATTAAACGTACGTTAAGTACTTCGACATCTATTAGTTTTTTTTCTGCTTCGTTTTATTTAGCTTTTTGTATTGTGTGATGACAAAATTAAATAAAATTTACAATTAAAAGAAACTCCAGAATATCCTCGAATTCCATGGAAAATATGTACTTTAATCAAATCAAGCTGTTCGTTAACAAAGTACTCGTTGTTCAACCTCCTCCGCCGATACTTTAATGTCAGTGGAAATAGGCAACGTATAACGTCCGACGGATTCTATGTGCCTCGGCCTTAAATCAAACTTTTTGAACGCAATACTAAAACTTTTGCACACAATTTATTAAATAGTTTTTTGTAAGTGGGTGCAACAAACAGCTGTGGTTGCTCTGACTTGGGCTGGAAACCGGTACTCGAAGGACCATAAACAAGTTGGAGTTGGAAATAGTAAGGTATTTTTACTGGGACCATTTTTAGGTTTTCCTATTTAAGCGACTTGGTATTTATTGTAATTTAAGTTTTTTATTTTTTTATATTTTATTTTTTTTTATTTTATGTTTTCAAATTTTGTCAAAATAAAATTCTTCGTCACTTGCTATTTTCTTTATAAAAAAAAATATATATTATTTTCTTTTTAATTGAATGCCGCGCTTAAAGTTCTGTTTTATTAAATCTGATCAATTTGAACCTAAATTGCTTCAAATGCCAATTTTTCTGCAGAAATTCAGAAATTGTAGAGAATGCAGGAATTGTTTCTATAATTTGAGTTTTCAATGATAAAATGCTTGCACCTCAATATATTGTTTGCTTTAAAGCAACTTCACTAGTTATTCATATTTGAAATAAGTGGCACTATGAACCTTAATCTGCACATTTGCAAATACATATTCTAGCAACACAAGAAAACACTTTAGCCGGCTTTACTACCAGCATAGTTTTATCAAAATTAATGGGTATATGTTGCAATTTTCTATGTTTCTTCTCTATATTTTGTAATTTTCGACACAAAATTGTTTTAGCAGGAAAACTATGGAAAATTACTTTTCTTTTATTGTCGTATTTTCTGTTTGTTGCTGGAAGTATTAAGTTGTGTATAATTTGTAATATCTCTTTCAACACTTACTAATCCACCACACTCACAACATTTTTGATTAAGTATGTGTTTGTGTGTGTATGTATTTGTTCCTTTGCCTTGGAGCGATTGCTTTTCATTTTAACTTTTATTTCAAAGCTTTTTTGTTTCTCTCCTTGGAATTTTTTCTTTCCACTTCGGGATACTACAACAACATACTTAAGTTCCCGCTCGTAGTCAAGTGATTAGGAAATAATTAAGGTGTTAAAAGGAATTGTTTGTTAAAAACCTTAAAAAGGTAAATACTTTTGAATGCTTGTAACGTTATTCATATTAACTTTAATTAGACGGTCTTAGAAAAAATGTCTTACACTAGATTTTGGTAAGATTTTATGGGCTCATCCTTAACGAAGTGATTCTTTTAATAATCTGTTAACTGACAAAGAATTTATAATGGCAGCTTTCTACCGCCTTGCCATTCCATAGTAATTATCTTTTTACATTCTTGCTTTTTTTCTAATTTTCGTTCATTCTGATTTGTAGTAAAACACAAAGTGTTGAAAAATTATTTCTATCATTCTTCATTCATTTCATGGAATCCATACCAACATAAACGAAACGAACCCTTGGGGAACATTTCCAAAGTTTTTCTTTTGTAATACTTTTAAAATTAGAAAAAAAACATGAAACAGAGACTAAAAGAAAAATTTTCAACATATAGAAAAATTATTTCTTCTTTATGTGCGGCAAGGAAAAATTACTCAAATATAAAGATTCGTTATTAATTTCTCCATCATGACTATTTGTTGGTAGAAACAGTTTTTACGAGAACAAAAATGGTTTTAGGTAAACTTCTTAATTGAAATCTTTTGTTTTCAAGATAAATAGGAGGAGGCATTAAAGTCCTTTAACAGTTAAAAAAAATTACACGATTTAAAGTTTAAAATGAAAGTGTAACTTTTATGAAATTTTGGTAATTTTAATTTTTTTCATCAATGGGAAAACTTTTTGCTAACAGAAATTTTTTATAAAAACTTTTTAAAAAAACATTCTTTGGAATTTTACTGCTATCTTTATTTAGTTTAAATAACTTCAGGTAGAGCCGACAAGGCAACCACTGACGTTAAGCCTTAGACACATCTGTCCATATTTATTTATCGAAATTCTCAGAAAGATCATTAGAAATGAAGCAAATCGAACAAATTTAAATTAGGAATTTTTTATTTAATTAATGCGTGATAGTAAATCTTTTTACTGTTCTAAATACCAACACGTTTTATGAGAATTTTTATCTTCTTTCCGAAATATTTTCTCTACCCATAAAAATTCTATTCTAAATTTACAACTTCTTTGTAGAAATTTATTTCAAATGCTAAAAGATATTTTGACAAAAAACCATAATTTCATTTTCACATAAAACTGACAACTATAAACGCTACATTTAAGATGATCACATATGATTTCTTGAAACTATAAAATGAAAAGACATTAACCCCAATGGAAAACAAACCAATTTTTCGGAGGAGGTATGACACAAAGCGACATGACGACACATTCCTCTCACAGACATCAGCAAAAAACAAAAAAAATGTGTAATAAAACTGTCAATTTTGTTTAAAAATTAATGACAAACTAGTGATAAATTTTTATTCACTTAAAAATTAAAAGTTGTGTTTTAGTAAAATGGTCTAGTGGATTACAAAAATATTAAAATGATCCTACACACCAAAACACAAACTAATTTATTGACAAAATGCGTTTATTTACAAAAGAATAATAAAAAATTACGACCAAAGATTTCGGATAGTGACAGATTTCAATATAAAAATTAAAACTAATTAATGCAGTGTTTTCTATCATGTGCATTTTTCATTTGAATAAAATTACTTAATTACTTCCACTTTATGTAACATTTTTTTCATATGCAAACTACTATAGTTCTCTATAATTTAGTTCATTTAGTTTCCTGTTATCACTACATGTAAATAATAATGCTGGCAAATTGTTGCAGCAACATATTCACTCAAAGTTTTGCTGTCTGTCTTTGGCAGTGGCAATCAACAGCATTGAAAAAGAACAAAAAATGTATGTTTATACTCCCCGTAAAACAAGCAACAAAATTATCATATTTATAATTATAATTGTATAATTTGTTTAAATTTATAAATAAACACACCTAGTTATAAAAAAAAATACTAAAAAAACTATAAAAAATATCATACAGTTTATTACACGCTTTTCAAATGAATTTTGATATAGAAAAAAAAGGATGGTATTAAACGACTTCATACCACACTTCATTAATAGAAAATATTAAAAAACTATTTGTTACTTTTTTAAAAGAATTTACGGTATTAGTAATTACTTTATTGAACTGAAATCAAATAAAATAAATATCTTCTGGTAAATAATTCTCTAAAAGGAAAATTTTTTATAAAATTTTTTATATAATTCTTCTTAAGACACAAAAATACACAAATATTTAATTTTACTTCAAATTTGCTCTTTAAAAAATTTTACAGTATATACATTTCTATATAGAAGATTTTACGACATAAAAAGTTCCAAAAAAAATTTACTCATATTTATATGATTTTTACTATTAAAAATATTAAACATTTTACGATATATGAACAAATACATCATAAGAATTATGTACGATTAATTTTACAATTAACCAAAAGCAAATTCTACGGTGTATAAAATGTTTTTTACCTAAAATTTTGGGATTCATAAAACATTTTGCAAAAAAAAGTTACGAAATATTCTCAATACAAAATGCGATTTATATATATTTTATATTATTTAGTCCACAACGAAAGCAAAACAGAAGACTCAAAGAATATTGAATATTGCATTGAAAATTCATTTCTACGGTCCACAAACTCTTTTTTAATTCTGCTAATTTAAGTTATTATATGAAGGGCAACGCCCTTGGACTCGGATAGTTTTTGGCAGTGTTAATAACACAGCAGGCGCAGTTACAATGTCAGCGTCTGAAGATGTATTAATATACATTTTAATAAATGTTTACTCTCAATATGATTTTGGCGATATTCCAAAAAAATAAAATGAAACTTTAAATTTTACGAAATATGCATGTTTTATTTCAAGTTAAAGTTTTTTATAAAAAAATATTTCGATTTACATCTAAAAGTTGAACAATCTTACAATGAACCATATCTTCCCATAGAATATTTTTCTCTATGGCAAAGTTACCGATATGTATTGTCATTAAATTTTCACTACGATTTATTAAATTTTCTCTTTACAATAATATGAGAAATATAAATTTTTTTGTAAACAAAGGCCAATATGGATGAATATGTCTAGAAATTTTACACTGTATAAAATTTTTACAATAAATTTAAAAATTCTTTAAAGAAAGTTTAACGATGTTTAAAATTTTACAATAACCAAATAAAAAATAAATAAAATTTTACGATAAATAAAATATTACGTTAAATAAAATTTTTTATTATATTATGATATACGAATGTACGATAAATAATATTTTACGATAACAAAATTTTGCGAATAACACAATATCATTTATTGTCTGTAAAGTTTGCGATGTACAAAATTTATTGACCGAAATATTTTCGATATAAAAGTATTTGCACCGAAACACAAAGTTGTATATAAAAGCTTTCTATAGAAGATTCTATAGAAGATTTAACACAATAAAATATTTTAATATTTAATTGTATTTATTTATTAAATTTTGTTATTCATTTATGTAACATTTAACATTTGTATCAAACATTTTACTAAACGAAAAATATTTTGTATGAAAAAGTTATGAAAATTTTTAATATTTGTAATTTTCTATTTATAAAAGATATTTAAAACAGAATTTTTAAACATTTTCCAAGCCTAAAACACTATGAAATTATTACGATAGTTTGAAATATTGTTTATAGTAAAATCAGGCACAGAAGTAAAATTTTCGATGTTTATAGAATTTTTATGGAAGGGGAAGTTTTACGGTCTCTGCCAGGATGTCAAAAGTTTTTGTTTGCTGAATTTCTGAATGAAAAATTACTAATTAGCGTCCATATTCAGTCATTTATTTACTAAATAAACGGACAAATAAAAAAAATTATAAATGGGAAGTAAATTAGTTATTTTTCATTCAGAAGTCCAGCAAACGGACTGGACCATAAAATTTTAAAATGAATGATTTTTTTAATCTTTTTTCACTTTTTTTCTTTTTGTCATTTCTTTTAACGATAATTCTCTTAAGAAAATTGTATCAATAGTATAAAATGTATTAAAAACTTAAACAATATTTAAGACAATTGCAATTTCCTCTGGAGAATATATTAAGGCTGCAGTAAATTATAGAATTATTTACAATTTTCAATAAAGTAACTTTTGATTAATTAAAAGTTCTCCTTAAGGAAATCATGCTGTTTTTATTTTTAGTTGCTTTACGACATATAGAATATTTTTCTAGAAATTTTGCGATTTTTGTAATTTTATGCAATTAATTTTGATAAATTACTTTTATTTACCAATAAACTTGAAAAAACAAAATATTTTTCTGATGGAAATTTTACGATGTTCGATTTTTTTTTGGTTTGGGGATTTATTTTTTTTTTTAATTTTTAGATTATTTTATTAAAGTAATAATTTGAAACTTTTAAAGTTAGTATAAATATTTTTTTAACACATGTTGAGGAATTGAATCTATCAAAAATTCTGTAGTAATTATTTTACGATATTTAGAAATATTGCAATATTTGAAATCGTAAATACCGAAACAGAAAATTGGCATAAATTTTTATTAAAAAATATGTACGATATTTAAAATGTATTGAGACATCTTGCAATATTTAAAATGATAGCGAAACAAAAAACTGATATACAGTTTCATTTATAAAAACATTTACGATATTTAAAAAATTTGGCAGGAAAATTTTTGTGAGCACCTAAAATTTTTACAACTTTATAACAAACTTAAGCGTCTCTTAAAAATAAAGCAACCAAACAGTTTTTCTTTTAAGTTGAACCGGGGGAGTTTTAGTTATTTGAATTTTTTTGTTCATTCCTGTTGTAATTTACTCATTTAATATGCGTTGTGTGGACTGTAATTACCATGTTGCCAATGTTTTTTTTAACAACTAAAAAAATATAATAAAATGAAAAACTTTTTTATATGCTAATTTAAAATTTTATACATACAACAAAAAAAAAAGCAAACATAAAATGACAGAAAAACTTCAACGAACGACAACATGAACAACATTTAAATACACACGTATGTGCATACAGGCGCACAAACGAATGGACGGACATATGGACAGACAAGACTACAGACAGATGCATGATTGCAAGGACTTAGAAATAGACATGTTAGTCAAGTTTACTAAACTAACCAGCCAAACAGGCAGCCAGTCAGTTAGGCAGTCAGGCAGTCACATAGAAAGAAGTTAACAACATTTTTAACGTTTAAATTGTTTGTCTGTTTAACAACCAACCAACATTAAGAAGAACAACTGCAACAACATAAAAAGAAACATCAACTACAATGTCTCAACTTGCATTTAACAACCATCATTGTCGTCATCAACATTATTATCGTTGGTTGTCTTTTCGCCATTGTCATAGAATGCATAAATATTAAGTAGACAATAAACCAAAAGACCATCATCAATTCTGAAAGGTGCTTGCATTTGCTTAGAAGTAGTATGCAGTAAGCGTTTTGAGTTGTGCGGAGAGAGCGCTACATATGATTTACGTAACTTAAAAAGTTAGTTAGAATATTGAAATTACTGGTATTTAATGAAACTAATAGGCCAGTTACATGTGATTCTATTGTTTTGTTAAATGGAGCATGCAATAAGTTTAGATGGAATGCGGTTGAAACACTTGAGACTTGAAATACGAGGTTCGGTCAAGTTTAATGTCAGGATAATCACACAGAATCAATTTTTTACATCCAGCATACAGTTCGATGTATATATCAAAAAGAGCAGATTCATAAAATATGGGCTTGCGGAATTGTGAATAATTATATTTACAATTTTAAATGATTTGCGTTGTTGAAGTTCAGTGTGGAGCTTTGATGTCTGTGAATAATTTCATTAGGAGAGATTTCAACCAGCAACACCACCGCGATAAAGGAAACCACGAAACGGCATGCTATTGTAGTTGTAGTTGTTGTTTTGCTATCTCTGTCCCACGGAAAAAAGGAAAGTAAAGAATTTTCTGTGTTTTGTTTTGTTTTGTTTTGATCCGTTTTCTGCCGCAAGAAATATTTAAGTCTTATTACTTAAAAACTTTGTTTTATAGTACGCCTACTGGTCGAAATTCGACTGCCAGTTTTAGTTGCATTCATTTAAAGATAAAAATCTACCTAATTACTTATTCCCTTCCCCATGGAAAAAACAATAAACGAAATAAAATTGCATACAATCACGCAGATTAATAAAAAAATCTTGTTACTCATATAATTGCTTTGCTTATGCTTTACTTGAACCAATATTTACATAAATGAATACGTGTACGTGTGTATTTTTAGCATTTGTAGTGGTGTGAACTTTATGAGCCTTTTATTCCTTTAATACTGAACTGATTTAAATAGTATATAGTCGGTTCACTAAAGCTCAACAATGTTTACCATTTGGTAAAAGATTGAAGAAAATCGGTTGACAAACAAAGTAGAAAAAGGGATCTAAAAATTTGACTTTGCCTATTTATATATATATGTACATATATAATACACTAAACCACTACCAGCACCTACACGACACATTTCTCACTGCATTCATTTTGATAGGAAAACAAATTAATAATTCTTCTGTTTTATATTAATTATTTTATATATTAAATTCTAAAAAGTTTTATAATTTTTTATACTTTTCTCCTTACTAGCAAAATGTTTTAATTTCGGTTTGTTTATTTTCCCTTATTTTTAAATCACATTGCTATCTCTTTTTAACGAAAAATGTATAGGAAAAAAAGGAGATTTAGGCCAAAAAATAACCTCATAGTTTCATATTTCGTGTACCATATGCCTCCGTTGAAGCAGAGAGAAGACCCATAAAACGTTCCACTAAAAATTTTGCTTGTGTTGTTTTACATAAATGTCCTGAGCACGTGTTACATCTGAAATAAAAGATGAAAAAGTTGGTGATATTGTACCAATTTTGGTGCAATTCGAACCACAAAAGTACGATGATAAAATATGACGAGGAATAACAAGCATTATTCAATTTCTCTCACACTTTCTCAAATTTCTACTGTTTGGATATGACAAAGCAATAGACATGCCTCAAAAACTCTTATTATTTTATAATTTTTTTGTTTGAAGCACACCAACAATTTTTCCAAATATTAAGACATTATCAAAATATGACTTAATAGGACTCCTTTTGAATCCTCCAAATATTTCAACTAATTTTCAATGTCTTAAATTCTGAATTGATTTTTAAAATTGTTCTAGGAGAATGCATAGCAGGTGATCTTGAGATCACATCTGATTATGTTTTGGTTGAATTTGCAAATTAAATACTAAAATAGTTTGTTTGTAATGGATTGTTTATGCATTCTGAAAAATTTTATTTTTTTATTCTTTTCAAATGATAAAAAGTATGACAAAGATTTAGTATTCAAAATCCATCCTTATCAGCAAATTATTCCCAAATTCACATCAACAAAATTATATTCAAATCAGAGATAATTTCGTGTGGAATACCAATTGTAAAAGGTTTTCTAACTTTAAGGTTCAGTTACGATGAAATAATCGAAAAATGTGCAACAAATAAATACAAAAGTAAAAAATAGACTTCAATTAATTAAAGAATATTCTAACTTTTAGAGCAGAAAGGGTTTTAAAACTCTTGTTTAAGCACAAGAAAGGAATTTTCACTGATCGGTGTTATCGAATACATAAAAATATATGGGTCCCAAAAAAAGCTTTTAGTACCTTAGATGTTTAAAAAATACTATTTTAGCAGCTAGTTTGTCCGAAATTGGGGATACATAGGGAGGACTCACTCTACTCTATACGCAGAAGCAACAAAGGGAAATTAAATAATTTTTTGCATACTTTTTTATTTTATTTTTCGCGTACGTTAAAAAAGTATGTAATACTTTGGTTAAATCAAATAAAAGACCAACACAAAACCGCACTATATATATATTTATCAATGACTTCTTAGTTCAGTACAAATTAAAAATTCTAAACTTTCTTTAGTATAAAGGGTGTCCCAAAATTAATGCTAGATTTGAATTTTCCGCCACTTGTGCAGTAAAGTGTTAATAAGCCTAAAAAACAATTTGACAGTTGACAGTTTAGGGCTACTACGAGTAAAAATGTAGCGTTACATGACAGATCAACTTGCTTTGATTTGAAAAATTTCATTAATAAATATCTCAAAAATATTGAAAAATTTTAAAAATTTGTTTTCTATTTAATTAAAAACTTGCGTTTATTTCGGGACACAATTTACATATAACCCTGCAGACACACGCTCAACTTTTTCTTTCAAGATTTTCACAAGTATTCCTTATGAAAATTTATTTAAATTGATAACTATGACGTAGGTTGCACGTAATTTTTAAGCAATTTTATTTTTCTCGATGTCATTGTCAAGAAAACAGCTTCAAATGGTTGCTCTACATATCGCACAACATTATGACTCTTATTAATTTTTAATATTTGATTATTTGATTTTAATTTGTAGTTTTGAATTGCGGCAGAATATTTGTAAAAAATAAATCAAAAAATGTTTTCTGATAGTAAATTGAAATACTCGATGGTAATAGAATTTTAAAAGCAAGTTCGTATCAAGTTTTAAAAGTATAGGCCGAGACACGTAGAATCCATCCTACGTTATACGCTGTTTTTTCAACTGCAACTAAGATAAGATACAGGTTTTCTTATGAGCTTTCTCACATTCGGTACGTCTCCGTCAACGCAAAGTTCTAAAGTTGGCCAACTTTTAACGTACGTTGAGTGCTTTGAAAAACACATTTTTTTGCTTTCTTTTTATTAAGCTGTTGTGTGGTGACAAAATTAAATTAAATAAAAATTCAAATTAAAAAAGAAACAGAATATCTCCTAATTCTATTGAAAATGTGTACTTTAATCAAATGAAGCTGATTTAATTTCCGTCAACAGAGTAATCATTGCGTCAAACTCCTCCGCCGATACTTCAATGTCAGTTGAAAAACGCAACGTATAACGTACGACGGATTCTGTGTGCCTCGGCCTTATATGTGGATTAGTAAAAAAGTGTGAGTATATTGAAACTTGATAGAAGAAACTTGATCGTGTAACCCCTAAGTAAGCATTTTTCATGTACGATTTTTGAATTTTGTTTTGTTTACATCCCTTCGTTCATGGTTACAGTTGTCTCTTTCTATGCGGACCGCCGACACAGCTGATTTGGGCCAGTTTGAACTGCCAAATGTTCACGTCTGTTATTAGTCTGTGCGTTTGGAAAACCGATAAGCGTAGGCTATATCGATGTTTGACTGTGGGTAAACCTGAAATACTTATTTATTTTGAATATTAATTAAATGAGATTAACAAATCTCGTACTACGCAAAACGTACATTGTATTACATTCGGGTGTATGTGTGTATAGTGAATACGCAAACGCATGGTTTTTAGTGAAAATTTTATTATATACAAATAAAATTATATTTGAATAATAATGAAAACTTGGTTGTAGTCCAACCATGTTGCAGCTCATATCGATGGTAATTATTGAATAATAAAGTGCAAAAAGACGTTGTTTATCGCTGCCACAGTTATGTTAAAAGTTTAAAAAATGATTTGTTTCTAACAAGCATAAAATTATTGTCTGTGCTATACATCTCAGCCATATATTTTCTACGCGTGTATTTATAAATGGCTTGGAGTTTTTTTTTGTAGAAACACGAGTATCTTCATAAAATATGTAAACTTGTTCTAATTGTTTATCGAACCTGCAGTCACAAATTTGAAATCAAAAGTCGAAGAGCCGCTTCTGCCGTAAAATGTTCGCAACGTTTGGCCGAACAAACAATCATTGCATCGCTTAATTGGCATCAGCGACTACTAAACGCAACACAATAGGTTAGGCAGATCCTGCGAAAATAATGTGGCTGCCACAGACAATCATTATCAATTCGTCTTTATTAGAGAACTCTTTATAGGATTAACAATTTCAAATAGACATAAACGGTTTTCTAGTACTAGAAAACAGTGTTTAAGAAAGGGGCAACTAGTCCTTTTATATTTCAAAAGCCAGACATTTAAAAATGCTGTAAGCCACAAGGAACTCATAACATAAAACCTTCATTAAGCAAATTTTCTTATAAACAGTTTATTTTCTTCTCCTATATTTTTCGCTTGTTTGTCACATAAATGCTGCAATTTTTGGTATCCTGTTTAACATTTTTAATGATCAATTTGTACAGGATGATATTTCTATTAAGTAGTAGAGGAAAACATATCGGAAGATGATGTGACACATCATGTACCGAAGACAAATACCATACAGCATGAATGAGCTCATGCAAAAACGTATGTATGGTAAATAAAATTCTATCTGAGCATGCAGCATTAATGCGGCATTATAATGATGATGACTGGCTAGATGGCAGGATGGCTGGATGGCTGACTGCTTGGTTTAGTGGAATGGTTGGCTGTTAGTTGCGGTGGCTTATTATCATAACGAAAATCATGTTAAAATTGCATAAATTCAATAGAATATGTATATGAAAGTGTATGAACACGCTCTGTGTTTGTGTTAACTCGCCTAATGATGACATTCAAATCGTGGTTGTTGTCATGACAACGACTAAACTAATGCCACAAATAGCAACATTTTCGGTGTGATGTTGCGGAGGATGATGATGGTGGCAGTATTAGCATAGTTTCTAATAATTTGCTTAACATTCTTATCAATTATTATTATTATTATTATTTTCATATTTTTTAGTTAGTTTTAACTGCATGGAGCTTTGAATATATAGGGTGATTTTTTTAATTTTTGATTTTCAAATTTTGATATTTAACAGCTTTTTTAATACTAAATATTTTTTATTTGTAAAAGGATTATTGCACTAATTTTTATTGGAAATTTGTTATGAGACTTTGATGAATTATTTAGTATGTGACAGTTAAAATTTCATTGATAACCTTTGGCCAAACCGGCGTCATAGAGAACATGAATTTATTTTTGACTTGATAAAGGTTGTCTATGTTGAATAGCCTTTTGGGTGGAATGTTAGAAAATATCATTGCTGGGCGTTATAATAACACTTAAACCGGTCTGTTTGTATAAAGGCCGGACGGCTACTCGGATATACAAACTATATTCTTATTCGTTGTCTTAGATCCAGAACAGACGGTAAAACGCAACTGCAAGTTTTAGTTTTTTAGCTTAATTTGAGCGACCATTTTAAAGCCGTTTCGAAACACATTGTAAATCAGTTGCAATGAAGCTGGCGTGCAGGGAACTCGTGTTTGCATTTCCTGACAATAAGACATATTGAAGACGTCTGTTCTCAAATAGAACCGAATTAATTCTAATAATTTCACCGCAATGGGGAACAATGGAAAACGATTGAAACAGGTTTCTAATCAATGATTTCAAAAGAGTTTCGTTGCAGTAGCGTTTCACCGTCTGTTCTAGGAATAATGACTTGAGAATCGGAAGATCATTCTAGTTGCGCAGAATTGCGGATGGGGAAGAAAACTTTGTTTGACGAAACATAATGTTTTTAAAATTCACTTCTAGCAGCGCAATAGAAATTTCTTTTCCCTTCTCCTGCAGCCGCTAAAATAATATATATATTTATTCTGTCCAGTCCAGCCTCGCTTCAGTGGAATGCAGAAAATTCAAATAATGTTAAAATTGTTTCATGCAAACTTTAGTAATGGAACACAATGAGCATGAAAGTGCATGAAACCCCTATCAGCGAAAATTCACCCTGCATATGTACACGATATTATAATAGAGAAATATACAAGGTATATTCATGTGTACGGCTGTGTGTGTCTATTATCGTTGTCACAAAAACGTGATTTTAATTTTTAATGAGCTTAAATATTTGCATACTATTTGGGTTATGATGTGCATAAAATCTCTAACGAATGAATCTATAGCAAAAATACAACATTTTTTCAATATTTTACAGTACTTTAGTTAATATTTTTGAAGCTTATATTCAATTAAAAGTATACTGCAGTACACAGTTTTAGTTTTTGTTTCCTACATATTTTGATATTATTAGCAGTAATTTAATATAAATGATGATAATCACAGTGCAAAAATATCACAAAATAAAGTTTATTTTAGTCAAAAGCCATGACCGTAATACAAAATTTCTTTATTACATAAAATTTTATAATAAAATATGGAAGAAGCGTAAAACTAATTGATTTATTCATTTTTTTCATTATATTTTTAGCTCAATATCAATCACCGCGTATTATCGAGCATCCCACAGATTTGGTGGTGAAGAAGAATGAACCTGCCACATTGAATTGTAAAGTTGAGGGTAAACCTGAACCGACCATTGAATGGTTTAAGGTAAGTTGTGTGTGTTTGTGTTATTAAGAAAAGTAATAGAGAAAGAAGGCTTTAGCTCGTTTTAAGTAAAGCTATATGTTTTTGTTGCTAAAAAAAAGTTTAGATTTTTAGATAAACAAAAAAAATTGTCCAAGGACTGGCAAAAAAAATCATTAAGGATACTCACAATGGACGGTGCGAACTGTAGAAAAAGTGCAAACTTGTGCAAAAATGTGTCGTTTTTATCCACAGAATAACAAAATATACAATATATAAAATCTTATTGCTAATGAAAATTATTACAAATATTTAAACATATCTTACACTAAATATTCAATTTAATATTTTTGTAATATAATTACATGTAAATTTCGTACATAAAAGCTTATAAGACTGCCAACTTGTCCCAATATTGCTTTGAAGGCACTGAGACTGTTACTAATGTGAAATTATATTTTTATTGTACATTGAATATAAATAATAAAAAAATGCCATTTGCTTTACGTATGTTACAAATAAAAGTGCATAAAAGCTGCTGGCATATCAGCCTGGGCTGCCATGAATAGAAAAGTTGGGGAAGCAAGTATTTATGTGCTGTTGAAACACAAATTTAAAAATACCAAATTCAGTGGTCTAAATTTCCAATACTAACAGCTACCGTATTGTTATTCGTTAAGATGGAATCACAAAAATTTATTTTCTTATTTAAAAAAATTTTTAATAAATTTTATTCAACAGTTTTCATAATATGTTTCTTGATGAATAACAAAAATGTGAGATTGGTTATTATGTTTAGGTTGAGCAATTAAAAAAAAGGTTTAGTAAAAATTTAATCAAACCAACAACTTCTCTGTGAATATTTTACCTTTTTCATCGTTTTAAATCAGGTTGCAAATTACAGCATTCGATATCGAATGAAATCCCATACAAAATATTTTGAATTTGTCTGAAAATTTCGTTCGATATCGAATGCCGTAATATGTCCCCAGTATTATATTATTTGCTTTACCCACAATAAGAAAAAAAGAAACTTAAATTTTTTAAAAATATTCATATATAAATATTTACAAAGCCATATCAATAATAACCCAAAGTAATTTATATAAGTTCAATGTTTATTATATATTCTTCGGCAAGAATTGAACATGAGACAATGTCCCAAGGCATAAAGGAATAATTAATTAATTCCAACCCATATACTGCCATATAACAACCATATAACAATGTTATTTTTAGAGTCCTTAACAATGTCCTTCATCAGAGTTCATGAGTGTTTTTTTTGTATGTAAATTAAAGTCTCATTTATATAAATAATGTACATACGAAAAAAGAATACGAAAATTATTATTTTTAATTGTGTAATGTTATTAAATCCAATCAACTAATTTTTTAGTTAAATCAAATCGTAAGATAATTAATTATTTATTAAGTAAAATAATACCATTTGACTAATTTATTTTTCAATTCAACAATATTTTCTTTCTTTTAAATTTTATTTAATTGCGATAAGAAAAATTGGTGGAAATTTTGTATGTTAATTTTTTTTACTTTGTAGTAACATTCAACCAAGTAATGAGTCAGTGGCTTTAAAAAGCAACAAATCGCACATAAGTGAATTTCGCTTCGCAATAATTTATAGAAACACACTAAACCTCATCAAAAAATAACAAATAGCAAAAAGCAAATGCAAAATATTTGTAAAAAGAAATTGCTAGTCCATAAGTTTTCCTTCCAATTTTCACTTTTAAAATTTTTTTCTTCTCTTTTTTAGGATGGCGAACCGGTAAATACAAATGATAAAAAGACACATCGAGTTTTATTTAAAGATGGTGCCCTATTCTTCTATCGCACCATGCAAAGTAAAAAGGAACAAGACAGCGGTGTCTATTGGTGTGTGGCCAAAAATCATGTCGGCAAAGCTGTAAGCAGACATGCGACACTGCAAATTGCGGGTAAGAAACGAAACATTAAAAAAACTATAAAATAATTAGAAGAAGGCAGTGAGTGAGTGCAACGGGGAAACAAAACAAAAAGTCTGACTGGAGTCTTTAACACATTAACAAGTGTTGGCGAAAAATTAACACTTATATAAAGAAACAAAATTAACTTGCAACTTGTGGCAAACAAACGAAAACAAAAAAAAACGGCAATTTTTTTTGTACAGCATTTGCATATAATACTTTTTCTTTGTCACGTACATATAAAAATATGATCGTAAATCTTTTATTAAGGCTCCGTTTGTTAATAAAACATTAATAGACTATTTTCAACAGCGTAAAATAATGTTGCAAGTTGTTTTGTTTTCTAGCACCATGTTTATGTCAATCACATATTCATTTAGTGTGTTTAGGGAGCGAAATTAAATTTTAAATACTTAATTTAAAATATTTATTTAACACGGCGTGTAAAATTTATTTTGTTATTGACACGAAGTTTCTTCCAAACTGAGTTGGAGGAATTTTTGCTTTAGAATAAAAGCACAAGCTCGTAACTTACATATGTGAGGAGCTTGTCCCTTCGCCTTAACATCTACAACTTAAACATGATTTATCATGTCTTTTTTCAATGTTATACTAATCTTTATTAACACAATAGAAGACAAGAAAGTTGCTTAGTAATTTATTACTATAAACTCTATTTTTATGTTCAAGTATAGAAATTTGTAGAGTAAGGAAAAATTTATAGCGCACAGTGGATGTTGCAGCGAAAATCAGCCACTAAAGTCCAATGCGTTTGAAATTGAAAAACAAAACGTATTTCGCTTCGCTTAAAAAGTAGTATAAAGTTTTTGGGACATTCATTTTCAAACTAATTTTTTTATGCCAATTAATAACAAATAACCTTTTTCTTACAATTTCTTAATAATTTACATGTCAGGAGTTTCAGCAGCTTTACTGTACAATTCTGATTTCCAGTGAAAAATTACTTATATTTGTAGAAATATTTTAAGCATTTGTAATTGACACTCGTTCATATTTTCATATGTGCAACATAATCATGCAACAATATTTTCTTATATAAACATTTTTTGATTGTTAAAGTAGTCGTAAAAAATTTAACAACAGTTTTAAGAGCACGATATACTTTTGAAATTAGCAGAGCTCGAAATATGAACACTTATTTATTAAATACTTAAAAAAGAAAATTACAAAATATATTAAAATATAAAGAAAAAATTCTGTCAACAACTTTATGATTTTTCTCGTTTACAACTTCCTTAAGAGCGTTAATATTGGGTGGGTGAAATTTTAATTGTTACTCTTAAGCCTTGAGCCCGACTTGAATATTCGGTTAATAAAAATAAATTTTAAATAACAATTTTTCAAATATTCAATTAAATTTGTTAAAGCAAACATTATGAAAAATATTTTCAAATCTATTCGAATGTCAATGATTTCAGCAAAATTATTCGAAGAAAAATTATTCGATTAGAAAGAATAAAATTATGTGAATACAATTTATATGAAATGTTTTTTCACAAAAACTTGTTTGAATAGAAATATTCGAATGAAATTATTCTATTACATTTTTTTTATAAAAAGCTGTTACAATAAAATATATTCGATGCAAAATATTTTTACACCCTGGACCACGATGTCGAACTAATTCTTTCTTTCGTAAAATTACATTTAAGACAGACACAAATTCTAAAATTTTATTTTTGTTTTAAATGTAATTGTGCAAAATAAAGAAAGAATACGTGTGACATCGCGGACCTGGCAGTTAATAAAAAGTTAATTAACAAAGTTATTTGAACAACAATTATTCGAATAACATCTAAATTGTTTCTGTTTTATGTAGTTTTTTAAGAAACTTATTCGTAAGAACAATTTTAAAATTAAAACAGATTTGGGTGGTTGGATTTGTAAATGCAGTAAAGTTTTGCAACCTGTCTGCAAACTATTTCAACAGTAATTAAAACACTGCCACTGCTGCAGAATTATATAGCAACACTCTCAATTGCTTGCATAATTAAACTTTTGACAAAAACATGTGCTGCCAAATGGTGCTTTATGAATGATTAGTTTTCAATATTGCGCTGTTGTTGAATTTAGAAAATTTTTGGAATAAAAGTTTATCTAGTAAAAATTATTCATATAAAATTATTCTTATAAAAATTACTAGAACATAATTAATATTGTTCGATTGCACTCACCTTTTCAGGCCGAAACTGAACTATATTTTTGAATATGAGCAATTTGAATTTTTCTGATTTCTTTATTTAATTAAAACAAAACTTTCGTACTAAAAAAACCTTTAATTTTGTTCTTTATTATTCTATAAGTTTGCATTTTGCATATCATTGATGACAATGAGAAAATTTTACCGAACGCCGAAACAAAAATAAATCTCGACACTGAACTTGTACGTTCGTTCGGTCGGTCGGACATTAATAATTTACGGAAAAAAAAACGATTGGTATCTTTTCAGGATTCCATACCTAAATGATGCCAACGGAACAATTTAAGCCAGGTGTTTTTATATCCGTCTGGCACAAGGATTTATTTTTTAAATCGTAATTGTTGGACAGTTGAAGCTTTCATGGAGTGTGTACTACTATTGACAGTATAACAAAAATGCAATGGAATTGCTTACTCTCAAATGTAGTTGCTTTATTTCATTGTACTTGTTATTTATAACGTTCTTATACCACACGGGTTCCTCAAAATTTTTAAATTTTCACTTTTTATAAAAATCTTTCATCATTTTCTCTTTCTTCTTTATATAGAAGTAGTATAAAAAATGGTTTTTGCCTCTACAGAAAATTTGTAAAGTTTGAGTTGACTCTCTTTAGAGGAACAAGTGCGATAAGTAGAAAAAGGAACTTCGTTTAAATCGGCTGTCACACTGCAACTTTAATTTTTTAATCAGAAATTACTTGTTCCCCTCCATAATCGACGTGCCACGACTTTTCAGTATTTTCTTATTTTAATGATCATTATCTAGTAATATTGATTCAAATCTGATGATAATAATTATGTATGTTGCATAAGATTGTGTTGCAAGTGTTAGTTTGTATATATGCTACCCTGAGCTTGTGAAGTTCTCTATTTCGCTCGTCTGTCTGTCCGTCTGTCCATCTGTCCCTAACTCCATCCATATATCTGTATTTTAAGTGCTTTAGACTAGATTAAAGTGCATTTATTTTTGTTTGTGTTGTCTGTGTAGGATCACACTATTCTGCTGCTCGAATATTGCACTTTCAGTATGTTGACTTTGTGCTTCCCATTTTCTTATATATTTTTTTAATTTTTATGTTGTTGCCTGGGTTAAGTGTCCATAGAATTTATATTTGAATTTTTATAAAGCGTGAACATCTTCTGGGGTTGTTGTTGGTGTTATGATTTCTTTTTTCTGTTTTTTTTTTCGTCACTGATTGATAACACTGCGGGCGGTCGTTTTGTTGATAACACTATGCTACAAATATGTTTTTTTTTCGTTTAAGTTTATTTGAATTTTTCTGCTTTTATTTGTTGTAAATTTGTATGAAAGCAGAGCATTTATAGGAGTATTGAGAGCTTTATTTAATAATTTTATTAACTTGAAAGCAAATAACGAAATCTTTTGAGGTTTTTTTAATGTTGCAAGTTAGGGAAAATAACTTTATGTGGATGTTTTTTAATAGGGGTGTGTTTAAGAAAAACTATTTATTATTTCCGTTGCTTTAAGTAACTTTGAACACTATTTTCAATTGTATTAAAAGTTGTCAAATAATGCAGGAAACTGGTAATTAAATAAATGGTATCGACATTATTATTTAAGTTCTTAAGATTTAATTTAGTGAGGGTTTTCCAATCTCTAGAAATATTTAAAAATTTACTTCTGGTTTTCATAACGAATTTTGTAATCAAGCAAACTTTTCTTATAACTAAATTTGTATGAGAAAGATTTTGCCAAAATTATAATGATAACATAAGAAATTTGAAAAAAATGTAAACACAAAAATGTTAAACTGAATTTCTTACTCATAAAGAACGCTAAATCGGCATGAAATTTTTGGTATTGAAAAAGTACCAGAAAATGCAACACCAAGTATTTTGTTAGAAAAAATACAAATAAAGAAATTCAATTCCACTAATAAACTTTATTTCAACTTCTGTTCTCCGTTACAAAAGCAACTTAAGACTGGTTCAAAATGAAATACAAACTTTAACTATTGAAATTTGTTTGGCAATAAATTTCATACGGTAAGAACAAAATACAATAAAAGCATTATTATAAACTTCTTTAGAAGTTAAACTATTGTTCAAAGTAGAACAATTGAATTGTACTTTAAATTTATGGCAAAACAAAGTGTCAATATAAATTATAAAATTTTTAAAGTTAGAAAAATTCGAATAAAAAATGAAAAAATAAACAAAAATTATTAAGAAAATTGAAGAAAATTGTTGAATTATATAAAAATATTACCTAAGCTACAGTCAGCTCTCAATAATCGATAAATCTTAAAAAATTTTATATAAAGAAATTTTAAAATTCAATGTAAATAATTAAATGTGTTCGGTAATTTGAAATTTTTGGAATGACTTAATGTTGCGCATCGCTATACGCTGCATAATTTAAACTATTTTAATGTGATGCAAATAGAGTTTTTTAATCAACCAAAAAAAGAGCATTAGACAGATTTTTTTCTGGTATTAAATGATGAAACAGAACAAAGTCGGCAACTTCGAGAACAGTCGCTTATGCCCCATAACAAAAACAATGGCAGTAACTTCAAATACATGTAAGAGATTTCATGAAAACACTGTATTTTTGTTGAGAGAATGAATTTCAAAAATTGAGAGCATAAGAAAAAACGCTGTAGAAATAAAATAAAATAGATTTCATTTCACGACCGCATTCTCTGGCAAAATTTTAGGGTAGTCATCGTTAACTACATTAACTTTAACCCTCAACAAACAAAACTTTATGAATTTTTTGAAAAAAGATATCGAGACCTGTCTCGAATAATAATATTAATAATTAACTTTAACTACATTCACAAAAGTTTATATTTGTCTGATTCATTGTATTTGTATATTTTAAGAATTGTTTTTGTTTTAAATGTAATTTCACAAAAGAACGATATCGTTCGACATCGTGGTCCAGGCATTTAAGTCTTTCTTGTGCATGGAAAATCAAACAGAAAGAAATAAATGAAAATCTGTGTCGGCATCAGTGGTCAAAAAGAAAAATATTTTATCGGGCGAATTTTAAGAATACTTAATGTGCAGCTACTTTTTCGTTTTTCTCCGTTCCGATTTTTGTCATTGGCGTCAAACCAATAATGATCGTACGATATATTCTTGGATCCGCACCTGGTGCATACTTAAGGATTATTCAAACGAAGAAAGTTTGACTCAAGTAAAATTAAAATGAAAAATCAAAACGCACATGAGTTAAAGCTAATGCTTAACAAGGACTAATTTAACGTAAATTAATGATAGTAAATATAATCCTTTCAAGACTTTTCAGAATTTGTATAAAATAATTTTTGTATTATTTTGTATAAATAAGACTTTGATTTAGATACAACCTTGCTATGCTCAGCCTAAATAATTAAATAATCAGTTAAATAATTAACTTTCATATTAATGCTTGGAATATTGCCAATTCAATGTTAGGAACTTTTGCCTAATAAAAATGACTTTGGAAGAGAAAATTATTTTCTATATTTAAAAATATTACAGCATACTGTAAATGTATGAATTTGTTGCATAATAATAAGCAAAGTCGTTGCTGGGAATTAAACCGACTACCCAATACTAATAGACTAGCACAACAATATCTGGCCTACCGGGGAATTGTATTCCGAAATAATTATAGTTTTTAGCACAAAGAAAACACAACCTCAAATGAACTCTTTTTGTTTGATTAAAGAATCATTAAAATTGCATGATTTAAAAGTAATAACTCGAAAAGAACTGTCAACAGTTGGAAAAATAAACAGCAAAAAATTTATCTACAACATTTCTTGTTTATTTGGTTTGCATATTTGCTTAACTGCAATTTATATAAACTGCCAACAACATATTTGTTTAATATGAATAAAAGTTTATTTAACATAACAACAAACATGTTAACATAATGTTAATATTTAATATTGACAACGGCTTTTGTGTCTTTGATTGTTAATTTAAATTTTATTTTATAGAAAACAATGAAGACATTCACAAGGTTTCTCAATTTTGTATTATAAGAACCCGCACTATATAAAAATGACAAATATTTACAATTTAAATAAGCGCATTTACATTTTCCAAGAAAAACAAAATGTGTTCTTATTTAGCCGAAATTGAAATGAGCTAATTACAAGTAACGTTTTATGGCAACAAATTTTTTCTCTTAAACAAACATGCGTATACAGACTTATAATTTAATTATAATTTTAATCGCATGTCTTTCTAATTATCGTGGGCATTTAATTGTTCTTGGAAATTAAACAAAAAAAAGCAACAACTCAACGTTTCATTTCAACACCTTTAACGTAAGTGTTTGAAATAATAAATTATATTCCTTATTAAAATTCTTAATGAGTTTTCCATTTGATAACAAAAGAGAATACATGATTATTTTCGAAGAATAAAAGTCACGTATGTTGAAAGTGGGTAATTAGTTGTATTAAAATTAAAACAATCATACAAAATAATTTAGAAAAGAGAACGTTATGATAATTAACATTAATAATAATAATTAAAAACATAAAAAGGAGAGGAAAAAATATGGACACAAAAAGTTATTAGAGTCCTGGTCAAACGTTCGGGTACTGTGGCGGAGTTCGGCAAAACAATACATTCGTTTGATGCATGTCCGGTGTTTGGAAAAATTTTGAGCCGAACACCAATCTTTTTGGCGTGTGTGTATATCATTAAAGATACGTAAAAAATAAAATGTGTTAAATATTACAGTACAGTGTATCGCAAAATATACGTTGAAGTGTATATTTTTCATAACTTATTTATATAAAATTTGTTTATTTCTTTTATTTAAGATTTGAGCAATCACAACTTTACGAGATTTAATACGGAATAGTATTCAATAGAACAACGAACAAAAATGATAGAATTTTGTTTTTATATTATTTTATTTTATATTTTTCTGACGCAGTGTGCATATCGTAGACATTTTAATGTCCTGAGTACATACTTAGTGTCCGCAATGAATCGGCTGGCTGCCACTTTTCATCACAACGGTTCGATAACGAGTCTCTCTACGGTGCTCATCACCGTAAATATTTAACGTGAACACAAGACTGTTAAAGAAAATCCAAAAAAAAAATTAACCAGTAGACGATCTGCACAACTTGTGCACTGTTTCTTTTAAAATATATTACTGTTGCATTTAAATTTGTTAAAGTTTTCTTTCTATAAATCTTAAACAAAAGAAATAAAGAGATTTTAAATCAAAAACTTATAAACTTAAAAAAATTAAAAATTATGTTTTCAATATGAAATTCATTTAATATGTAAGTAATTATAATGTTGACTTAACACAATTCAATGATTGATTTAACACGAAATTCTTTTGACATTAAACCGATACTCATTTTAAAATAACAATAAATGTTTGTTGATTCAAAATAATGTCCTTATGGGCTATTTAATCAATTAAAAATTTAATAAAAACCATTTCTATTAAGTATTTACTTTTTTAATAATTATTCTATTTACATATATTTGGTGCTAACGCTAAGTCATCAGTAGACCTTTTTGAAAAGTTTCAAAACTTTTATCTTATACGAAAAATTTAAAAAATGAGAATTTTTTATACTTTTGTACTTTTTGAAACTTTCATTGAAATTCGTGGAATACTTATTAACAATGTTGATTTAAAATGTAGAAATGTTGTCTTTACACTACTCAATGTTGGTTTCATCGAACCCAAAGTTAATTTAACGTAATAATTTTTATTTTACTACGAGGCTTTTATATTTATATTTATATAAATTTAACATTCCACAATGTTATTTTAACTACGAAAAATGTTCAATCTACTATTTGTTACTTCAAATCTAAAGTTTTAAATATTGAATCAATATGAATATACATAATGTTAGCTTTCAACAAAGTCATACATAACACAAAATCAACATTGTTTAATTTTGGTTTTACATTGATGTTTTTTTTCCGTGTGTACGAATAGTGCTCTTTTAGACGAAAAATTAATTGTTTTGCAGAGAACAAAATCTATATGTTTTATGAAAAAAGGTTCTTGTGAAAACTCTATACTTATTGGAAAATATTGTGTTTGCGGATGGAAGTTTACAAAGTTATTGTAACTGAGCTACTTTGGTGGAATATTGGGAATTTTTGTGAAATTCGATTACTTATTTATTGCAATTTATAGGTTACTTTGTCGCATTTATCAATCAACATCAAAATATTTATACTATTATTTATACAATAAAATTTTATTGTTAACAAGATAACAACTCGTCTATCCTTCAGTCTATCAGTCTGTCGCTTGATAACAAATCAAACTGTCAACCTAAGGCTTGTTTGCTGGCCATCAATTGGCACCCTCAACTTTTGTTACAATTCTTCTTTTTATACATTCATGCCTTCTTCTAGCTTAACATTTATTTCGAGTAGCTTTTTTTGTGTTTGTGTTCTTTCCCATCATCATGATTGATTTGATGAACAAATAACAAATGCAAACAAAATGACAGAAAACATCTCATTTGAAATTTGAAAATAATTTAAACAACAAAAAAAAAAAACTATTCAAAGTGTGAAGAACAATCGAAACGCATTCATCATGTTGAGAAAGAGGCGTAATGGATGAATGAAATTATTTATTAAAATTAATTTAAGCTAATTTGTGTTTTGATGGCATTGTTTCACTTTTCAAGAGCTTTCTTATTTGGAATGGTACTTGAGACTTCAGTTTATTTTATTTAGACTTTGAAGAAGAGTTTTTAAGGTCCATATTCTTAGTCTTTAGTTAACTAATGACAGTGGCTTAAGTAAAAACTTTTCATATAAATGGCATTGGCTAAACGGCCATCGTTAACGGCCATTAGTTAACTAAAAGTTGTAAATTTGGGCCTAAATGTAAGCTCATAGTTCAATTTACACAAGTTTTATATGAAAAAAAGTTTTTATCTTCTCTTTGGACACAGTTCACATCGATAATTTGAAATTTGTTCAGTCAAAAACTAAAGTAGATACCTAAAGGATTCTCAAGGAAACTTTGATCGAATGGACCGTTGTATAATAGTCCCCGAAAAGGGTTTGCTGGTTCTGCCTCGCATTACCTTCACTAAGCACAGAATAGTTACGGATAAATGAACTAAAGTAGATGTCACATAGACTTGTAACGAAGTGTGTACTAAATGCATTTAATTTTAATAGTACATAATAATATTTTATATTTTAATGTCGCTTTGAATATTCTTTCTTAATAAATAAGAATACGTAAAACGGTCGATCTAGTAGACCATCAGGAATACTTCCCACCAGCTCCAAGTTGAAAGAGCTTGATTTTCGGAGTAATTAAAACAAAACGATTTTTGAAAATTTTGCAACAACAATGTATTTTGCCATAACTAAACCAATTTCCGATTTACTTATTCCAAAAAAGTTACAAAATATGGAAAGTCGATTTAAATAAAGTTTTGGCTATAAATAAAAAAACAACGATAATTCTCAATTTTATATAATACCTCAATTTTAATGAAGGTGTTGTCCTTTAACGTTGACTTCTAAGGGTAAAAGTTGGTTACAATTGGATTTGATCAGAATAATAAAAAGTTTCAAATTTACTTCAAAAATTCTTGTTTTCGAAATTTCGTTTGCGACATTTTTGAAATCTATATGTCGAAACGGTTCATGTGCGCACGGCATCTAGGACCTAAAAATATGGAGATCTTGGAGGATTGTTTTATGTGGCCGCCCACTACGAGCAAGCAATCAAGTACAGGGTGTCCGCAGGGAAGGTATACTACTTTGTTTTACCGCCATTTTGGTAAATATTAGTCTGGACAGTTCATATTTGGCAGTCGTAAAGGGGACACGTGTCAAATTTATTATGCAAAAATACTCGATAAACCAACGTGTGTTAATCGTTAAAATATTTTATCAAAATAAATCATCGATTACTGTGACGATGCGACAGTTGCGTGATATTTTTGGGAGAAACAACGTGCCAACAAAACGCACTATTTATCGTGTAGTGAATAATGTCGAAGAAACAAGATCTGTAGCTGATAGGCCCAAGCATGGACCACAACGTACTGCAAGATTGGCTGAAAACATGACTGCTGCTCAAGAAAGTGTTCAAAACAATCCATCAACCTCAATTCGACGCCGTGCTCAGGAGCTTGGTTTTCAAAAAACAACTTTGGCTACAATTTTGTAAATAGGATGTTACAACTCGCCCATGACAACCCCGATATTCATGAAAAAATCAAAATGAGTGACGAGGAACATTTTCATTTGAATGGATATGTGAATAAATAGAATATTCGGTTCTGGGCAATGGAAAACCCTCAAAATATTCATCAATCACCTTTGCGTGCATTAAAAGTGCCAGTCTGGTGTGCAATTTGGTCATGAGGAATCATTGGACCTTACTTCGTTGAAAATTAAAACGGCGTAACGACAACTGTAAATGGGGAGTGACATCGTGATATGATTGAAAACTTTTTAACGCCACAACAGCATGATATAGCATACTTTGGGATTATTTAACATGTGGTATCAACAA
Organism: Gymnocheta viridis; assembly: GCA_956483585.1. Lineage (NCBI taxonomy): Eukaryota > Metazoa > Arthropoda > Insecta > Diptera > Tachinidae > Gymnocheta > Gymnocheta viridis. The sequence continues at coordinate 55,434,536 of OY101443.1, read as the reverse complement.
TACGATGCCACATCGCATACAGCCAGGATTACAATGGAATTACTGCGAGACTTCTTTCCACAATAAGTTATTTCAAGAAATCGTGATGTTGATTGGCCTCCACGGTCAGCTAATTTGACTGCTCCGGACTTCTTTTTGTAGGGATATTTGAAAAGCAAGGTTTATGCAAACAAACAAGACACACCTGAGCAACTCAAACAAAATATTCGTGATGAAATTAATGAAATACCGCGTGAAATGTGTGAGAATGTAATGAAAAATGTGCTCATTAGGGCTCGCATTTGTGTGGCTAACAGAGGTGGACATTTATCTAATATTGTATTCCATACACAACTGCCGACGTTAAATAAAATATGTATCATCACATTATGCATTCTCTTTCATTTAATCAAAAATTATAAAGAAGCAAAGTAGTATACCTTCCCGGCGGACATCCTGTAGAATGAAGCGATGCAGTTTTGACACTTGAGTGGTTACTCTGTTATTCTACTGAATGATAAGAACTCGATTTTGAAAATCAATAACTTCTTCTTTTTTTTTTGCTTGCCCTGAATTTTGGGAACTTCTCCCGAATCGGGGAATTTTTTTATTATATTTGGGTATAAAGATTTCATATTGTATATATATACTAAACGTATTTTTTACACCGCTTTTATTTTCATATCTACTAAATTTTTTCGTCTATATTTTTAATCAGGTTTAAAATAGACTAATACTAATTTAGTCGGATATTAAATCTGTTCATAAGAACCGTTTGCGTAACAAAAAATTTATGCTCACAAACTAAACCAAAGGCGAGTTCAGCCGTTTGTTTCGGATAATATCGTTCCTTTATTGCAACGTAGTTATATCTCAAAACACGGGATTTTCCAGCTAAGAATGTAGAATTATTCATCGTATCGTTCTTCATCTTTTGCGAAAACTTCATACAAATATCTAGTTTACTAACCTCTTGAAAAAAGAATACTTTTCTATTTTTCCATTGATGTGCGAGTAAATTAAAAACTTTAAAGTCGTTTTCTGAAGAACAAGATTTTTTGAGATATGACTTGACGTTGCAATAAAGAAGCGATATTTTTTCGACTGAGAGTTTTGTGCAAACACGTTTCAGTAATTTGAAAATAAAAATGTCCGGTTTATTAAATCTACCACATGTGGATGCTGTTGGCTGAAGTAGTTAACGCGTTGAATTCAAAGCAAATAATGACTAAGAAAGTGGGTTCGAGTCCGGTTTCAGGCAAGTCAGCACATCCAGTATTTTTTAGATGTACATTAATTAGTGTATTTGTTGTTGTTGGACTGTACTGGTTGGTAGGCATATTAATTGCGTGAGTGTTAATTATCTTTTAATGAAAAAAAAAAATAATAAAGAAACATCTGTGACAAATTTAAAAAACGGATTAAAAGACAAATAGTGTAATCGGTTAATCGCTAATAAAATGAAAATATTTTATAAGAGGTATTTGTGGAAAAAAACTAAAGATAGAATTGATTTAGAATAGCTTTTCAAAAATTCTAATTAATTCAATTCAAGCTGAGAGTTCTTTGAACAAAATCATTCCTTCTTCTTACTATGGGAGACGTCAAACTACATAAAAAAACATTTTAGAATTGGAAGTTTTGGGTTCTGAACTTTAACTTATGCCTTTGGCAGCTACAATATTCTTATCTCCATTTCGTAAACTTTAGACCATAAGTATAATTTATTTTCAAATAAAACAATTTCGTTATGTTTTCATGATGGGAATTGAATTGTTATTCCATTGTCACTTCAGCGTGAAAAGTTTTACTAACAGGCTGATTGCTGAAATTTTAGAATTATGTTATTTGCAACAATTAAGACATTATTATAACTGACGCTATTGCGAGGATAAATATTGAACAAATAAAACTGGAACCCTAAGGCAGGAGGTTAAAAACTTAAAACTTCAGTATTATAAGGCATAATTTCAAAGCCGAATATTTTTAATTAAATTCCTGAAACTTTTTAAACTATTATTCATATAAAAAAATATGTTGTCTAGTTGAAGGCTAAAGAATTTTTAATTTTATTTTATAAAAATTATTTTCATGCTATTTTATTTCATTGCATTTGCCTCTCTATATAATAGCTCCATTCACAATCTTGTGCACATGGTCGTGCATCATAGTATATTTTGTTTCTCTTTACTAACAAAATATTTAGAGAGATGAAGTTGTTACTCTTTTGTATCTATTCAGCATTTAAATTCTCTAATTTAAAATTGGCAAGGCAGATCTAGTTCTGTTCTAGTAGCAATAGAACTAATCAGCTGTTCTGACTACATGCCAATTGGCTGGAATTTCGTTGAAGTTGAAGAAATAATCATACCATCATGGCCTATTTAAAATCAGCAAGCACTATAAACGTATTCAGTTTTATATGGTGTTTGACATTTTCTAAAAGATTCATCTGTGCTGGCAGTGTAGAAGGGCTTCCTATTTGTTTTGACAGCTAGTCAGGTATTTTCTTCAACAAATTTTGTATTGGTATAGAAATGCTTCTAGCTGCTTGATCTGCTTAATACTTAGTCTATGTATGCAACACTTAATTTCAATCAGAGACCGCAGAAACAAAACTAGCCGCCGAATGGATTTTGTTCACGACAGAGGTAACAATTTTTTTACAAAAAATATTATTTAAAATTGACCCACTGAAAATTCTTTCGAAGGCCAAAATCAATAAGAAAACAACATAAATAATATTTTTTATGTATGGAACTTGTTTGACAGTCGGAAAGTATAAAGTTCTTTGTTGTTGTTTATAGTATCATACGGAAAAACAAAAAATGGAATATGCTCCGTTAAGGATAAAGAAGAACATTAAATTATCTCGAAGAAAATTTGGTTGGAAATTATTTTCGTGTTTTGCAATAAGTTTTGCATATTAAACCAAAGAATCTGTTTGCAATTTTCGGAAAATGTTTACAATTGCACATATTGCAATCTCAAATGCACAAGATTGTGAACAGGGTTAACAATTTTGTTGTTTCCTTCAAATTCGAGACAAAAAAAAAACATCATATCTGTTGTTGATATTTTTTGTAAAGTAATTTTATTGTCCTCTTTGGAAATATTCCAAATATGTACTGCACACATTTCTCTATTTAGTTTTTTGAAAACAATTGTTGGCATAGATTTCTGTTACATACATATATCTACATATGTATGTATTTATATGCACATATCTATACATACATATATATATACATATATGTGCACATAATAGGCATGATTCTTTTTTTTACTAAAAGAGTATTGTAAAATGAGTGAGAAATCAGAGTGGAATCAAATATAATGCGTCTGTATATTCTATGCCATTTCAGTATTGCGAGATGATTTTCGCGCTCAGCCCAAGGATACACGTGTGGCAAAAGGTGAAACGGCATTGTTGGAATGTGGGCCACCTAAGGGTATACCAGAGCCAACGCTCATATGGATGAAGGTGAGTTTTTTTTTAAAGAAAATATAAATGTATCTTTTTTCTTGTAAAATAAAACAAATTAAAAAGTCAAGAGTACTCAGTTGTTGGTGTTTACCGAACAATATACAAAAACATTTTCCCATCTTTCTTATTTTTCCTTTCACTTAGCAAATTTTATTTATTGTAATAAATCAACAAAAATTCAAAGTTAAACTTAAAGATAAATTCCCATATGTTTAGAAGCTCATTTGCATTCACAAAAGATTCTGTAAGGATATTTCTTTTGCATCTAATAATCATGTGCCACGAATACATGCTTGAATGTATTTCGTTAGTAAAAAAATCACTTGATGTGGAAGAGTAAAATTTTGCTCACACATACACACATTTACATGTAAATGCAGCATAAATTTGATTCAATGAATTGTGTTTTCTAGTATTTTTTTTAATATTTTGCAAAATATTTGTGTAGGTAAAAAAAAAACATCATGAAGCAAAATATACTATTGAAGTCATATGCTGTCAAGTGTAATGTTGGAATAATAGAGGTAAAAATCACACTCAAGCATACGCAAAATAAAATGTTTTTCAAATGGAAATGTCATGCAAAATTTATTTGTTGAAGCACAAAAATAAAAAAAAAATAAAAATGGAAAGGAATGGAAAGAAAATAGAAAACAAATAGTTAGGACAAAAAATATTAAAATTTTGTTATTTCAATAGAAATTTTTTAACAGAAAATGTTATGTTTTTATGTAAAGCATATAATTTGAAAATAATTTACAAAATACAGAGGAACATATCTGTATGAACAGAAAATTCATGTACTTGGAATATGCATATGAAAGTATATAATTTGCATGCAAGATCAGTTCTATTATATACTATTAGATATTAGATTTGGTTCTCCAAATTCCTTGTTACAAGTTTTATAGTAAAAACTATGTAAACTATGTGAGAGTTCCAACCTTAGTAAATTTATCAATTAATATTTCTATGTAATTGTTTATATTGAAATAAATTTTTGGCTTGAGTTCAAATCTGAGTTTACCCATTTCTTCTTAATTTTTAAGAAATTGTTTTTGGACAAATTCATTGTTTTATTAAGAGAGTATTTTTTTTAATTATTAAAATTAACAATTGTTACAATTAAGCACCAAATGCACGGAATTCCGTGCATGCATGTAAGGCCCTTAATATTTTATAGAATATTAGGTAAATGATTTCTGTATGCTGAAGCGAATTTATATGAACTGAAATATTGTATAACTAAATAATTAAGTTATAATTCGCTGAAAAGTTTTAAGCTGTATAAATTCCATACAAATTGAATTTCAAAATCTTTAATAATGTTTCTTAAATTTAAGGTTTTAAGTGTTTTTTTTCTTTAAACATATATTTTTCATAACAATATTTACAACGTTATTTTTACATGTTTTATTCAGTTCTATCCATTACAATTCATTACATTTTCTCTTTAATTTTTTATTTCATTCTCTATAAATAGGATGGCGTTCCTTTGGATGATTTTAAAACAAAATCGTATGGAGGAGCCACATCACGTATACGAATTGTTGATGGTGGTAATTTATTGATAAGCAATGTCGAACCAATTGACGAGGGTAACTACAAGTGTATCGCTCAAAATATAGTCAGCACTCGTGAGTCCAGTTATGCTAAATTAATTGTTCAAGGTAAGTGTCTAAATACACGTGCACACACTCGCATTTACACGCACACGCCCACAGAGACTTAAATAAAATAAAAAATCATGTGTGTTTCAAATATTTAGTGTTCGTTGGAATGTGTAGTTGAACATATTTGAATGTCGGGCAGATTTCTCAGGAAACATGTACGTGATTGGCATATAGAAATGAGTCTAACTGTCTGTTTGTTTCAAAATCAGTTTCGATAGAAATTTATATTTTCCAGTTTCACACTTTTTGTTATTTTCAAAATTGGTTCTTATTTAAATTTATTAATTTTTTTGCTGTTTGCCGAAATGTTAAATTTTTTTTCGCACAAGGACAATTTTCCCATTATTCTTATTGCGCTTTTACTTACAAAACATCCATATAAATTGAGCACTTTTAAGTGCTTGACTGCATTTAAGAAAATTGCACTGAAAATCTTATGGCAACAAAAAAATAAAATCCAATCTAGACCACAAATGCCACAATCAAATAAAATATAGTAACAAAAGGAAAAGAACTTAAATAAAAGATACAACTTGAGCAAAGAATAACGAAGACGACAGCTCAGCAGGATTTCGCACGATTTTTTTTCCACCACAGGAAAGATTGCAAGAAACAGTTCTGTAGAAAAAAATTATATTAAATTGAAAAAAAATCGTTTAATTTCGCGATTTGTTAAATTTTACAGAAAAATTTTTTTAAGGCAGTCGGAAAAAATACACTCGTAAAATGAAAAATTAAATTAAATTTTAAACTACTTAAACTGAAAATAATAATTTAAATTCTATATTTAAAAGTTATTAAGTCAGTTATTTAATTTTAAATTTTCATTCAGCAAGGAATGCAAGAAAAGACAATTATTTTTGAAAAAATTAAAACAGTGTTTAGCAGCATACTGTTCTCGACGGCCGCAACATTATCATGCGTTTTGTGTTTTTCCGCTTTTAAGTTGCCACTAGGAATATTGACTATTTAACCAAATTAATTATTGATAAAGAGTTCAACTTTATCTGTAACGCTTATTCGGATTAGTTTTGTAACATTAACAAGCTCTGTTGGTAGAGAAATCTCTGTCCTGTTAAACTGATTTTTTTTCTATAAAGATTCATTGAATTAATCTCATAGTTTTAATTAGAAACTTGAAGCTTATTATAATTATAAGTATTTTTTAATTGTGAAATTTTTCGATTTAAAATATCAAAAATGAAAAGGAAACTTCTTTCTTTAAACGCATTTTGAAAAGTCTCTACCATTTCTTATTTGTCATACAATTTCAGTCATAACTGGGCTAGATTTTTAAATTTATTTAACATTTGCTGCAACCTTAAACGTCTCTAATATAAAGTAAAATATTCATGTAGGCACCCCACTGTTAGCAACAGTTTTCATATATAAACATCAATTACCACTGTGAAAAAAACGAAAGAGAAAAAAAGCTCCTGCTAAATGTGTGATGCGAAGAGTTGAAAGTTTGGCGCCATCGGGGAATATCAAATGAATAAACAAAAAATGTTTGAACATTTTTTTATGTATTTGTTAAAAGAATATACATACAGAAAGTATTATATTTTCCTATTTTCCATATTGAACAAGAAAAGAGAGAGAAAAATATTTTATCACATGTATTTAATAGGAAAAAAGCCATGAAAACGCCATGGGTGTGGAGTTCGTAACAATAAACAAAAACACACAATAGCCAAAAAGAAAAGGAGAAATATTTGTAATTGAAGTAAATCCGAAAAAAAACATAAAACAAACTAAATAATTGGGTATTTATTTAAATAAATACAATAGAAAAAAACCAATAAAATTCATGATTTACACATATTTTGCATGCAGAGAATTTAAATACAATAAAATGAAAATTAAATCACACAAACTCTCTATAAGATGGTATAAGATTGATAAAAATCCCATAAATTACAAACAATTGAAAAATACACATATATACATATAAAAATTTTGCTTGGAATGTGCTTGTCCAGTATTTAATTAATTGTTTTCAAGTTGTTAGAAAGGCAAAAAAAACTGAACTAAAAACTTGCCATTTAAATGAGAAAAATTTTCTACTTTTGAAAAGAAAAGTTTTGTTACGAAACAATGGTCAGCAAAGTTTTTTTGTAAAACTTAGAAAAAGTCATTAGAGCTTTTGCAACACACCACAGTTTGAAAGTAAACCAAGGAAAAAAAACTTCTCAAACCTTAACCATCATGTTTGCTTCTGCTTTCAAGAGGTAAAACAAAAATAAAAGGGGATCCAACCTGCTGCTGCCTTTATTAAACTTTATTAACATTTCAAGTGTCATACTTTAGTTCTAATTTTATTTTGCTAATGAGGATTTAAGTACTCGTATCTACGGCTTGAGGAAAAGAAGAAAATAATAAAAAATACAATAAAATTAAACTTTATAAATTTCTTAAAACTTTAATTGCTCTTATACTTTCTATTTTTTTCTACTTTATTTTATTTTAATACGAGTATTCTTTTTTTCCAGTTAAACCCCACTTCATGAAGGAACCCCAAGATTTAACCATGTTGTCTGGACAAACGGCCACCTTTCATTGTTTAGTGGGTGGTGATCCAGCACCAAAGATTTTGTGGAAAAAGGAAGAGGGAAATATCCCAGTATCACGTGCTCGCATTCAGCATGATGACAAGAGTTTGGAAATCACAAATATAGTGCCAGAGGATGAGGGAACTTATGTATGTGAAGCTCACAATAACGTGGGGCAAATAAGTGCAAGAGCCGCTCTAACGGTGCACGGTAAGTTTCCATTGTTTTGGATAAAAAAATTAAATCCTCCATAACACATGATTATACGCTTTATCATTATAATGACTTTAAGTTAATACAAATCATATGAATTTCATTTCCAGCACCCCCCACTTTTGTTGTGAAGCCACAAGATAGAAAAATTGGCTTAAATGGTGTTGCCCTGTTTCCCTGCGTTGCTGATGGCAATCCTCCACCTTCTGTATTTTGGACAAAAGAAGGCTCAAGCACTTTGATGTTTCCCAACAATTCGTATGGTCATTTACATGTCACGGTCGAAGGGACATTGCAAATTAATGGTGTACAAAAAGATGATGCCGGTTATTATGTGTGTTCAGCCTTTAGTGTGGTTGATTCTACAACAATACGAGCATTTTTACAGGTATATTTTTGTCTTGCGTTCTAAAATGTCAAATGGCTGTGTAGGAAATGTTAATATGTAGATAAATAAGTATGTATGTACAAAAATAATGTACATATACGTATGTATACTTGCTATATTGTATTTGTAGTTGTTGCTGCTGTTATTGCTTTAGACAATTTTAAAATTGGACATAAAGAACATCAATTGTTGTTATAGGTTACCTCTGTTGATGATACCCCACCACCCATTATACAAATTGGTCCATCGAATCAGACCTTGCCAAAGGGAAGTGTTGCTATGTTACCTTGTCGTGCTTCTGGGCATCCTACACCTCGTGTCAAATGGTACAGAGATGGCACTACATTACAAAGCGGAAATCGTTATACAATTGTTCAGGGTGGTTCATTGCGAATCGATGGTGAGTAGGAGAATCTTTAAAATATAATAATTTTATGAACAAAATTATTTCATTTAATCTTTTATTTCAATTAATATGTATTTATGTATACTTTTCTGTTTGAATTTCATTTAAATTTTTAGATCTACAATTTAGTGACTCTGGCTTGTATACCTGTACGGCTTCCTCAGAAAGTGGTGAAACATCATGGTCTGCCACCTTGACGGTATGTTGTTTAAATATTATTGTGGGTATTTTTTATTTAGCTGGAATATTAATTTCGTTTATGTTTTGCTCAAATTTTAATTACCCATAAATCCTGGCGGTTTTATACGTTTTTAACTGCGGAGTGTGTTTTTTTTTTGTGAAACAAACACAACGCAACATAACTAATTAAAGTTAAAAAAAATACATAAATATATTTTTATTATTTCTTGTGTATGAATAGTTTTTTGTTGTCAAAGAGCAAATAAGTGTTGTGAAAAACAAAACGTTGTAACGCCAAAATTTAATTGTTATAGATCGGCTTTGTATACTGCAGTGTTCACGTTTTTGTGGGTGTTTTATTTCGGATAATAAAATTATTAAAATTTTTAAGAGAAAAAATGCCACAAAAATTATTTTTCAGTTTCCTTTTTTCTATTCATTCTTACGTAACGTAAGTTTTACTACTGAAACTTATATACAATTTTATTTTCTTGATTGAAATTAATTTAACTTCGGGGGGTCGTAAAGCTCTTGGTTATTTGCTCTTTTAATTATTTTGAATAAAACGCTTCACAGAGAAGGAGGAGGAGCCAAAAAGCTGACAAAAATTATTAAACTTGTTTTTGATTTGATAGATTGAATATTTTGATAGATTTAGGTGAAATTTTATATAAAAAATCTAGTGGCAGATATTTTCATGTATTTAAATTTCCCAATTTGTGAGTAAGATAGTATCAAAATTTTAAAAAGATTGCTGTCGCAGCTAGTAACAAAGAAGCAAATTATCAAATAAATAAACAAAAACAGATTCATTTTTATATATATACCGATTTATAAAATTAATCTTATATTATTTAATACAAACGAAGCATACGAAAAATTTATCTGTATTATTAATAGGCAAAAAAATATTTTTAGATCCCTTTTACGGTCGTAATACTGAACCTAGGATGCGGTCGATTAAAGCGACCGCTGGATACACTAGTAGTAATTAAAAATTCGAAATTTGTCATTGTCATATGTCCCCATCTCCTTGAAATTACGCATAATTTTCTAACTAAAAACTGCAATTTCTCGTCAATGGTTCTAGCATCAGATTCCTTTACTATTTGGAATCACTGTAATCTTGTGTAACTTTTTCCATGGTATCTCTTGAAGTTACAAAACGGTTATAATAAAAATTGTATGCAATAACCCATATATGGATATGTATTTTGATACGTATGTTTTTATGAGTAAGTTAGTGAGTAGTCTGGTACCTCGGTGACCCATGTACTTTTTATGTGCCCATATTTTCATTTTTTAATCTAATTTATGTGATTAATACTTTTAGAAATTACTTTAGGTTGGTATGTACAAATATTTTTCTAACAAATAGTGTTGTATAGAGCACAGGTAAATAAAAACATTTAGCATAAATAATTGTAATTCAACAGACACAAAAGATTATGATGTCAAAAAAGTATTCGAAGAAATGCCTAATGAGCAAAAAAAATTATATTGGAAAATTTAAAAAAAAAAATCGTTAAAAATAATGACACAAACTTGCGCAAACTTTTGTTTAGGTCTAAAATTAGAGATTCAAAATTTTATTGTGGTATAAAACATAATTTATACATTTACTACCTTCACTTTTAAAAACCTTTTTCTTTTTATTTTTTGCAAAAAAGTGTGTAAATTTAATAGGTTTTTAATTTTTAACGAATTATTTCAATATTCATATTCAAGATAATTTTTTTTTAAATACCAAAATAGCTTTTTAACAAATCTGTCAGCGAAAAAAAATATCAATGTAATACATTTATTGGTTTAGCCACAAAAAAAATCATATAAACATCTTGAAACCGAAAAAAACATTAAAAGCGCAAGTAATCTTCTTCACTTTCCTGACATCAGTAGGTCGATTCACTCAGATTTATAACGATAATCGTATCGTTAAAACTCGTATAACGAAAATTTATCGAATTTGTTGTTCAGTAACATTTTTAAAAATATTCGTTATCGGCTGAAGTCAGCTATTTTTGTTTTCTATTTTACTTATCGGTAGGTAACCAAGCGACAAAAAATTTTGAATTGTTTATATTTTTATATAGTTAATATCTCGTGCTAACTATAATCAATTCAATTGTTACAGCCTGAGACTGCAAGTTGCAAATCACTGTTATACAGTACTCAAATATATTAACTCAAATCTATTAACTATATCAAAATTCTCGCTTTTTTCCGTTACAATGTTAACTATTAACTATGATATCTTTAGAAAAATTCATTTTAATACTAATTTAATTTAAAGGAATATAAAGTTTTGTATAAATAACAAATGGGGTTTTGGGATATAAAAAGTTTGACGAACACTGATGTACCAATGATTATATTTATGGTTTATGATTATTACATCGGTTTTGTTTAAAATAAAAAAAAAACACAAAAAATATCGTATGAAAAGAACACAAAAAACTGTTTGTAGGGATTTTTGCAAATATTTTGTTTTTATAAAAAGTTTAATAAATCAATTAGTTTTTAACTGATTTTAAAAACCAAAGTAGCATTTTTTCCTTACATAATATGTGTGAAAAAATAGTGTTCTCCTAGAAAATACTGCAAAAAAAACATGTCCGAATATGAAAAATAGCGAAAAAATTGAAGGGATTACATTAAATTACGGTTAAATAAACATGTTTTTGAAAGTAACATGAACATCATACACATCACCTTAAAGGCCTCTGGCTCTTCTTTTGAAATCCATTATAAATTTTAAATCGGTTAGTATTCAACTAAGTTACAGACCTATAAGTGCATAGAGGTACGAAAAACCGGCTTTCTACCCGTAACTCCAAATTTTGGGGGTGTCCCGGAAATTTCAAATGCAGATTCTTGATCTACAGCACCTACAAGAAAAATTGTATCACTTCACAGGTATTTTTTTTTGTCACACTGTGTTATCGACACAAAGTATTTATTTTATATTGTGATGGCTTTTGAATATTTGGCAAGCACTTTCTCACAGGATGAGCCTTCATGGTCCTACAATTAAGCGAAGTGTTTTCCATGAGTTGAAGAATCCATTTGACTTAACAGCTACTGAATTCCAAAAACTCCACCATGCGCGGTATTGCACAACATTAATTTAATTAACATTAATTGATTAATTTCAAAAAATACAATTCAATGAAGAAATAAAATAGCAAAGAATCACTTTCATTACGCAAAAATAGCTGCAAAATCGCGAATAGGTTAAAAATTTAGAAAAAGGCGTAAAATTTCCTAAATAGAGGTAAGAACTTAAGGAATGTGATATACATTCATATTCCTTACATTTTTACGGATTTTTCAAAACTTCGCAACTTTTCGCGGAATGTCGCGATTTTTTGCAATATGAATGACTTTTTCTATTTTTTATTGTTTCATCGACTTTAAACATTTTTATTTTCTCTATGATTGGAAGTTATTACAAATTTTCGCGATTTTTGTAGTTTTTCGCGAGTTTTTCACATTTCTTGCATTTGTCGCTCATATTAGATTATTTTATGCCATTTTGTATTTTTTTTAAATTTTGCGCATTTTCGCGATTATCGCGATATGGTTGACTCAGTGGTCTTTTTATTGCTTTATTAAATTTTTATACTTTTATAAAAACCTATTTCTGTGCTTTTCCTATATATTGAGAAAGATGCCACATGGGAGCAAATTATATCGATTTTGTTAACAAGCAATAATTGAATTGTAAAATAGTTAATGCAAACAACAATATTTGTAGACAAATTTTGCTTTTAACGAAACGTTAAAAGCTAGTGAATCGCACCACAGCAGTGTGTCAGAACTACAAAACGCAACATAAAGTCTTAAAAATTTACAATTCGTTTTTGCCTTTTCGGTCAACTTTTTGCCACAAATACTCCTCAGAGCGCTTCGCAGTTTTAGGATTAATTATAATTAAGTGATATAAAAGAAATGACAAGCTTAATTATTAACTCAATTAAAGTGTATCCACTTTGTACGTTAATTTTTAATTTTATTCTTAAAATACACTAAATTTGTGTGCAAATTTTCACACTAATTGGTTAAGTAGAACTAGTTGAAATAATATTGTTATGAAATTCAAATGTAGATTTAAATTTAACGAACATAAAAATTCAGCGATGATTAAGCAAGCACAGTTTAATCAATCGTGTATGCAAATTTGGGAGTTCTCAAATTTAAAATATCGGAAATAGAACATTCTAGATAGTTCTTTAAACAGCAACAAGAATTTACATGATTGTTCGAAAAATCTGTATGAAGAATCTTCATTTGTACTGATAGAGGAGAAGCAGGGTTAAGTACTAACGGTTCTAATTATTTGAGTGTGCGATTCAGGAAATCTAACGTAAAGAAAAGTTTAAAATTTATCAAAAATCTTGGAATTGGCCAAAATTACGTTGAATAATTTGATTATATTAATTGTTAGTTACAAGCAAATCTAAAAAAGGGTGTTAAAAAACGCACATATGTACATATATAAGAAGATTACGTTGATTATGGTTTAACGTTATATATAAATTAATCGAAATGGTAGAATAAATATGCGCAAATAAAATAAAATAAATATAAGCCCTCAAGGACTCTCTTTCATTCTACTTTAGAATAAAATTATTACGTCTTATTTACCATTTTTTCATCTATCGCTATTTGGCTCATTCGTTTCAAAACTTTTTCAATCAATCATGAAATGTTTTGTAGTACTGCAAGCAATTCTTCGTCCAGATTTTTTGTTAAATCATGTTTAAAATAAAAAGTGTCATGTCATGTCATGTAAATTATAAATGACAGCTGTTTGTTTTGCTTTTACCAAAGCAATTTTAAAATCATGTCTTAAATATATATTTTTTTTTAAACAAAACTCATCATTTATCAGCGCACACATATGAATTACTAAACAATGTTTGTGCAAAGTTTACGCAGAGAATTTTCTGTGAACTGAAAGGATGTTGCTGCGAGAGACAGCTTTTTTTAGTTTCATTATTTTAAGGCCGAGGCACATAAAATCCGTTGAACGTTATACATTGCTTTTTTAAACTGACATTAAAGTATCGGCGGAGGAGGTTGACACAATGGTTGCGTTACGTCTTATGGTAACAGTTGCGTAACCGTTGAGTGTTTGTCTTAGAAACGCAGTGTTGAGTAGTTCCGCTCCACACAACAGTTCAGTATTTGCTGCCATTTTTTCTATAATAAATTTTTTCGCAACATTTAGTCAACATATTGTGTTTAGCTCCGCAACTGATCAAGAGAGTTATGCGGTTTTTTTATTCTAATGCAACGCCGTTTTATCAAATGGCGACTCCAAATTAATTTTTTAAATTTTGCATTACAAATGCGATAGAGGAACGAAAATAAAGATATAAAATTAATTCAATACAAATTTCATTAAATATACGTCAGTTTATTATGGTGTATATTTATATTAATTACATAATTAGTTCAATATAAGGTTGAAAGATTTTTTGAGGACAGTGCCGGCTCACCGTAGAAATATGAACTACTAGCGGTGCAGGTTTATCATTTTAATGCAGTGTTTTGTTGTGCAATTTTCTGTTGGGAACATTAAATTTGTGGCGCAGATTTTAAAATAAAAATGGAAAATTCCTGCCAAGAAAATCTTCATTGCAAATTCTGTGTTGGCCATACTTTTTAGCATAAGCCAAACTAATTAATTTAGCAAAATTAAGTTATTTCTATTGCAGCATTTTTATTTATTTTCAATTGTTTACATTAAACAGCTGTCCGTTATACAATTATTCATCATGTCGTTTCTGTTGTGAAACTCTTGTCAACAGTTGAGCTCAACAGCTACGTCTTATGAACGCGACCAATGAGTACTTTGTTGACGAATATTCTGAAGTTTCTTTTAATTGTAATTTTTATTTAATTCTATGTAATTTAGTTTTATTACCACACAACACAAAAAGCTAGACAAAAACGAAGCAAAAAAACTGTTAGTTATCATAGTACTCAATGTACGTTTAATCTTTTAAAGTTAAAAGTGGCTCAACTTTAGTACTTTGCGTTAACGGACACGTACGGAATGTGACACAGGTCATAAGAAAGCCTGTATTTCCCCTTAGATGTCAGTTGAAAAAAGCAATGTATAACGTACGATGGATTCTATGTGCCTCGGCCTTTAGATGATTATTTCGAGCTGAATTGGTTGAAATTAAAGTTATTAAATTAGGAATTATTTCGTTAATTAATCTTATATATTGTTTTTGTAAATGATTTTTTAAACAAAAACTATACAAGAATGCAGAAATTAGCAACAAAAGTTGAAGTGTATGAGCAGAGACATTATATTAGATTGAAAGAGTCACTTTTTTCGATAGTGACTATTAAGTCTTGCGAAAGTGTTGATTATCTCTTTCTGTACTTCTTTCTAAAAAAAATTATTTAAAAAATCAAAGAAAACTTCGAGCTTAAGCTTATTTAATAATTTTAAAATTTTTTAAGTTGTTGTTTTGGCTTGACTTTACTTCAATTTGAAATTACGAGTTTTTTATTAAACATTGTGTTAAATTCAAATTATTTTAATTTCATCAGCGTTCTTTGTTAAACTTTTATCAATTTTCTTTGTGTATGTTTAATTAAGAATTGTTTAACAAATTAATTCATTTGGAATCCTCCGCTGTATGTTTGACTAGAACGCAGTTTTACATACTCTGGCTAAGCTTTTTGATTTTGCTAAGTGATTTGGTTTTTTATTTTATTTCTGATGCACCCAAATCAATTAATTATACTCGTATAACTATGTACCTTAAAATTTTTTCAATCATCACTTTCAGATTTTTGTTAAATATTGTGTATTATGAAAACGATAAAATTAATAAAAAAAATTATTATAACTCTGGTATTCTTTCATACCGAATATTTGTAAATAAATATGTGCAAGTGGATAGATTACGACTTCTAATGAAGAGAGTAGCGGAAATGCGTATTTCTTCACATGCGCTAATGAAAAAGAAATTTGCGATTTCAGTAGGAAAAAAGCCCTGAATAGTAGTAGTTTGCTTCAATATCCTTAGAAATTTTCACTCAATTAACCCATCACATTTTTTTCATGTATTTATAAGTGTAAAAATATTACAAACAGCAAGTGTTTTTTTTTTATTTTGATCGATATTTATTGTTGTTGTGAAAGATATAATTTATATAATGAAAAAGTGTTGTTTTTATGAAAAATGTCGTTTTCATAATGAGTTATAGTCATTACAATAATAAATTATGCCCTGAACAAGATGACACGATATCATTAAAATAATGATACATTACGTTTGAATAATTAAATACTGTCTTGATATACATGAAAGAATGTTGTTAATCTAATTAAATAGTTCTTCTGAACACTTTTCGTTATATTAATGATAAGATTTCATTCTATTAATGAAAATATAAACTAAAAAGTTTAATTTTATCAACTGTATTTGCATATACATAAAATATGAAAATTTACGTTAATTAGTTCAAAACATGTTATGATTTAAAAAATTTCATTTTAGTTATGAAGCAACTTTTGTGAAGGATTACTTTGGTTAAAAAATAATAACAAAATCATAAATATAATATTCATAATTGTTTTTACGAAGGTTTTTCTCTTAGTGTAAAGCGCACACATGTACTTCTGTTCTTTATTTTTAATCAAATTGCTTGATAGTATTAAAAAGGGAAATAATATAAAGACCGATAACATTTTGAAGAGTTGTTGAAATTTCTTTATATAACTTTCGAATATATTTTTCAAGCTATTGAGTAAATTTAAAGAAAACCATTTAAATGGAAGCATAAAAAACGTGTTTCACCATATTAATTGGGTTAATTTTGGAATACAGCGAATGCTCTACTAACAGACAGTTCCCAAGCGAAAGGACGACTTCTTTAGTGTAATGATTTGAATTTTACTAGTATTTCCTATGGCCAACGCAATCGACCATATTCTAGCTGTAATTAATTTAATATAAAGCATTTACATAAACGTATTTCTTTCCGAATAAAACTAAATTCTAATGAAAATGTACATCCATGTTTAATTTTCCTTTTTCAACTTCACTTATTTGATGAGAAAAAGTCTTACTACTCATATGCGTAAGCACTCTTAAGCACTCTCATTGCTTTGCATATGTTTTTACTTGAACCAATACTTACGTAAGTGAGCCTCTTTAGGAGCCTCTTATTCTTTTTATACTGTGCCGATTTTAATCATATAAAAATGGGTCATTAAATCCTAACAAAGTCTACCATTTGGTAAAAGAACGAAGAAAATCAGTTTCCAAACAAAGGAGAAAAGAGGCTCCAAAAATTTGGCCTTGTCTATTTATCTAATAGATTTTTAGAAATGTTACCGTAGAATGATATTCCCTGAAATTTTGCAAAATCACTATGACCGGCGGTGTCCGCATACAGGAGCTTTCATCGTACGTGTATGTGTAAGAGTATGTGCATTAAGCACATCTTTTTATTCGGCTCACTATATAAAAAGCCCAACAGTTTTGGACTGAACAAAATTAAAAGCAATAAAGCGCAACTTTTGAGTCATCAAACGTTCGCATTTTTTTCCAATCACCGCCAACTGTGAAGTCTTTTTTTGCTTAATCTATAGAACAGCCAGAGAACAACAAGTACACACAAAATCGTGTTTGTGCTTAATTTAGTACCATTAATTTGTCATGATCATTAAATTGGTATCCTCGAAAATGTTTTTGATTGGTTACTATTAACAATGAGTGGATCTAGGATAGGAGAAAAGGAAGTTTCGCATTCTTAAATTAGTAGTAACTTTATTGTGTTTCTAGAAGAAAATTTTTAAAATTTCCTTTTTCATTTAAAATTTCACCTTCTAAATATCTGAATTGGATTCGTGCCCAAGTTAATTCCAGCGGCTGCTAGAGGTGCAAAACAATCGATGGTATGTATCATCGATGTTTTTCCCGGATAGCGATACTATTGAAAGATAGTAATTTTATTCAAATGAAAATTTATGGCTTTAGTTCAAATCTGAGTTTACCCATTTCTTCTTAATTTAAGAAATTATATTTGGATAAATTCATTATTTTATTAAGAGAGTACTTTTTATTTGAAACAATTTATTCATCAGACTAGCAGAACGGATCTAATCAGCGTTCTTTGTTCGATTTTACCACTTTTGACGGTGGATACGAGTGATCAGGAATATCAATGGAATAATTAATCATGGAATTTCGTACTAACCGAAATTGTTTTAACGTGTAAGAAATGAATAAGTTGCACTTTTCGTATTCTAATTTATTAAATAATACGGTTTTGTTCCTATTACATGTGGTTTTGCGATAAAGCAATAAATTTGGAAAATGTTTGCCGTTTTCGATTTTTCACGATTTTTTTAAACAAAAAAAAATTTTATTTT
The DNA here is from genome assembly GCA_956483585.1 of Gymnocheta viridis. Classification (NCBI taxonomy): domain Eukaryota; kingdom Metazoa; phylum Arthropoda; class Insecta; order Diptera; family Tachinidae; genus Gymnocheta; species Gymnocheta viridis. The sequence goes on along the minus strand of OY101443.1, from coordinate 55,416,249 downwards.
CGCGTAAAAAATTTATTTTTTGCTTAAATTTTATATTATAACTCCGAAATTACTGAGCCGATTATGATGCAATATTTAAATGAATACAAATTTTTGTAAATTTAAATTATTGAATTAAGTTTATCTTAATAATATTGGACTAATACTTTTTGAGTTGTCATTAATTATGTGAAGAAACGTCTAAAAAATGTATAATTTTATTTAAAAATTTTAAAATAAGCCTCACTGTAAAATTTAAAATTTCGATTTTGTTGCCTTGTGTTATTGCTATGTCTGGGAACAGCAAGAACCAAGTTTTGATTTTTTGACATGTTGTACAAATCGGTCGTAAAGTTAATGGAGATGCCCACACATTTATATAAGTTGAACACAAAATTGTTTAGTTTGTGGAAAAAACGCCCAACTTGCTTGGCAACCGAGTTATATCAATCATCTAAAACAAATAAATGTAAATCGTATTGCAACTATTTTACTGTTGGAAGTTTTACTCAACCCTTTGAATAACGTAACAAAAATCGTAACTTTTTTACGGACCCAAAAATTTAAAAGATTGGCGGTACATACATATGTACATATATTTATGACCATCATTTCAAATGAATTTATTGGGTAAAAAAGTCTACATTAAATTAAAAAAAAACTTCATTAAAACTATTTATCATACGTAAATTATGTTGGTTTCCTGTTTCCCTTTTTTCCTCTGCTCCTTAACAAGAAAATTTTCATTTACCAAAAAAAATATATTGCAAATATAATTTATTTGATTTTATTTAAATGTTAATTACAATTCAAATGGCATTCAATACATATAGAGAGACATGCCTCTGCATGATGAATTTTTTTCTTCGCCCGTAAAGCTACTGAAATCAAACAAAAAAAAATATTTATATCAAAATGTCATTACAATTCATTATTATCATTTGATATTTATTTATTTTTTAACATTTGGACATTGTAAAAACGAGAAATAAATACATAAAAAAATAAATAAATGTTGCATATCGATGGAAAAAAATGTTTAAATTACCCACAAAACAGTTACTGTCAATATTATTATACTGAACGCATGCATGCATGCCTGCACTCATGCACCATTCAAACAGAGTATGCAAATGAAGTGCAGCCGAAAAAAACGGAGTCATTAATTTTTGTACAAACTTGCTCTACTTCTTGTTGCAATTTTGTTTTATTTGAATTCCTGCATCAAAAAATATTTATTTTGCAGATTTTTGCTCTACTCGAGTTTGTGGCTTTCAGCCAGGATTGGTTACAATCATAACCACAATAATAGCAACAAATTGACTTTTTCTAGAAGCCAAGAAGCAAAACAAAAATAATTAATAAAAAAAAAATTGTAACAAATATGTAATACAATCGGCTCTCATTAAAGTCAAACTCAAGGGACCGGAGAAAATTTTCAAATTGCCCAGAATTAAATTAATATTGGTTCATATAACCAAGGAGGAGGTGGCGAAAATTCCCGATTTTGAAGTAAGCAATTAAAACTTTTGTGTAATTATTTTAATATAGGAATGCGCTAACTATTTTTTTTATAAATCGAGCTTGACGTCATCATATTAGACGGTCATCGAACATGCTAAAATACATTGAGTGAAAAACAATTAGCTAAAGCATTTCTATATAAAGTTCGGATTTCTTATTTCGAAATCGGAAATTTTTGCCAAAATTTTTATCGGGTGCTTTTCAAAGGACCAATTTTCGAGAGTAAACCGTACATACCTAAACAGTTAAAAGCAAAACCAAGTAAACATTTTGAGGAAAAAATTTAACTTTCTGTGGAAATCTGTTTTTTTTAGTTAAAAAAATATCTACAATTTCTTTTCTAAGCAGTTTTGAATGCGTTTGTATAAAACATAATTTTATACAAAGTTTTCCATATAAATATTTCTATAAAATAAATCTTTTGCTAAAAAAGCATATAATTTTATTTTCACTTGAAATTTTTTGCTGGGTGCAACATCATTAAGTCAAATGTGCACTTGCCTGCATTGAAATATTCAACCCAAAGTGGCAAACATGTTTTGGCTCTTGTCCTCTTGTTTCGGTTTTACTTTATTGGCGTCAAAACATCAATCATAAATTTTGTGTTCAATGTTAAAACTTATTCCCTTTGGAAACTATTGTGCAAATAATTAATTGTAGAGACCCAAGGCCATGATGAGTTTGTAGGTTTGAAAATAAAAATAGAAAACACAATACGTAAATAAATGGTCATAAATTATTGAAGAAATGTTACAGTTGTAAGAATCTAAAAAATTGATGACAGAACTGGTTACTAGTAGAAATAGGAAACGGTCTTTCTGACACAAATATTTCTTTTTTAAAAACATTTAAAGCGGTTTGACAATTCTTTCAAAGGATATTTCTTCACAAGTCCTGTAAGGTTGAAATCTATAGTAAAAGTTATTAATATTTACTATTTCCAACGAAAACTTCTTAAAGATTTTTCATTAAGAACAATATACTCTTCCACGGAAACTACAAACCGTCCGTATTACTAATTTGCAGTAGTTGTACAATTACTTACTAGAAAACAAACAGATAATTTATTCTCGGAGTGGCGCGCTCAACAGTGCAATCCCTCGCGAAGGAAATATAATTCGTCTATTTGCGTACTAGAATAGTTATGCATTAGGCCAGTGAGTAAAACACTTAACATAATAAGAACTTCGAAGGTACGAGTTCAATTCTCCATGCCGATTTTTTTATCTTTAGTGACCTCTAAATATTGAAATTTTAAGGACATTATTTGTAAGCGAAGAAAGTACCGTATTAGTTAAATGGTTTAATATATATTATTAATAGGCAAACACGTTTTCCGAGATCCCTTTTACAGCCGTAAGACTAAACCAATTTCAGAAAAAAATTATATGTTTTTAATGGGGATTTTAGATAGATGTGCACAATCTTAAATTTATTTAAATCGGTTTAGTATTTTGGGAGCTATAAGCGTTTGCAGTTGCTAACAATACATGCATACTTATTACACATACAAAGTGTGTATGTGTGTTTGTCCAATTTGTTTTGTGTAGAAATGAGACAGAGATTTTCCTATATATATTTATGTAAGTGTTTAATATTTAATTACTAGAATGCGGGCAATTCGCCGTCAACCGCTGGATATTACTCGTATTAATTATAGTTCTTCAACCTTTTGTATTTTTATACAAAAGTATTCACTGTTTTTAATACTTCGAGTAACTTTGGTTTACATCTGTTTTGTAATTTAATATTTAGTATTTTACAGGGTTACATTTTCGCCTATTTTTAATGATATACAAAGATCAGGGAAAAGGTTCTGCAAAGTTCAGTATTTAACAAAAATTTTACCGGACTCAGAACATCAAGCGAAAAAAGCCTTTTGCCGAGCTCTGACACCGGACAAGAACGTTTGTTCGGACACTATAAAAAATACATTTAGAAGTATCACACGTGTGGGGAAGAGCATTCGAGCAGCTTAATAATGCAATATTATCGGGTAAATTGCAAATATGCAATTGCATGTTTTTTCTTGCGCAACCTATTGAAGCGCGGATCAAATATTTAAAATTTTTTTGAATTTCTATAACATTTTCGACATTTATATTTTTACTTGAAATAGGTTGTTGAAGCTTTGAATAAAAAAATCATATATTTAATAATTTATTGGCCATAAAACAAGTTTTTTTTAGTATATTTCCGGGATTACTGTAAAAAGAAATTTTAAATATTTTAATTACCATAATATTGTCATTTGGAAAAAAAAGTTCGCATTCTTTTCTCTTATTAGCATATTAATGACCATCAACTAAATTTAAATAACCTGACATGCCAAAACTGTCAATCACAATTAATGCAAAATGTACATAAAATGTGTAAAAGGAGAACAAGACAACAAGACCTTTGTGTGTATTTTTCTCTGCTTTTCATGAACAAACATGCAACATTTTCATTTATGTCCGTTTTTTTTCATTTAAATAAAATTCCAGTCAACAAGAAGAGAAAATAAGAATGTCATAAATTGACTTTAAACTAATTTTTGTTTTTATACAAATTTTTCTTTTTGTTTTTATTCTTTTCGTGCAAACACCAGGTGGAGAAGAGCAGTTCATCAATATTACATCGTTCAGCAGATCCCAGTACATATCCAGCACCACCCGGTACTCCAAAAGCTGTCAATGTTACACAGAACTCCATAGCATTGAGATGGTCGAGAAGTCAAGAGAAGCCACAGGCAACAAGTCCAATTATTGGGTAAGTTTTTCACATTTCATTTTATTTTATTTCATTTTTCATTGTATGTGAGTATTTAAGTGGATGGAAAAGGAAGGAACAACCATTCTATTATTTTAAGAAAAATAAACGAAAACACTTTCTCGTTGTAGTTGTTCAATTTGTTTACCAAACTGAAACTTTTGGTTTTCATTTGCAATACGAAGTGAAAATTCTTGTTGAAAATTTTTTATTTTAGAAGAAAAGAGAAAATAAAATTCTATGGTTGGTACAAAATAAATACTTCGATAGATAAATTGCAAAAAAAAGTTCTTAAGTAAATATTATTTTATTTTCATAAGAAACTACTGGCAACCGGGAATGCCATAATGAAACAAATTTGATTTTTTTAAGTTATTGCCAATTATTGCCATGACTGAAAAATAATAGTTAGTCTTCTACCAGGAATCGCGATCGCAATTTTTTAATAATTAAAAAAAATATTAGGGCATTCATTCCGTTAATCGGTCATTCGATTATTTACTACCTGATTAACTGTTCCATTTCGAATTGGCTATTTTCGATTGTTTGAGGTTTTGAATATAATTTTTATGTGTTTAATTTAATGTAATTTCGTTAAAAACTATTAGAAGTATAGCAGGACTTGGATTGCACAATAAAAAGTATATTAAGAGAAAAGCAGAAAAAGGACTTAAATGTTAAATATTATCTATTATCCGCACGAATAAACACCCAAGTGACCATCGCCCAAAACCACAAAAATAAGAAACGCCCAAAGTTATTGGATGATCCGTCACAGTAAAGAAATACGTACAAAAAAACTCTGACCAAGCGACTAAAAAAGTGAAAATTAGTCAAACTTGTGAAATGAACAACCGCCAAAAATTTTGGGTGTTTATTTATTATGTAAAATCAACCAAAATCTGAATAGAGCATCACCGAACATAGGTTGATTGATTCAACATTTTCCAGAAATTCGACGACTTTGCTGAGTAAAGAGGTTTTACTTAGTCGATCTTTGGCCCGGCTCACGGAGTTTCTCCTCCGAATATATTGAAAAGCGGCCTCGCTGAATACAAATTTCTCAGACAGTCGGCCTTGGTTAGTGCTGAAGGAGTTTCTCCTCTCGGCATGTGGAATAACGTCTTCACTTTCAGCCTAACAGTCCTTCGGGTGGGCTTATGGATTTCCTTTTTAGCTTTCCCCAAAAAAATAATAAAAATCCCAAAAGTTCCGTTTCCGTTATTTTGAATTTCACAGCTTTTGTGTAGCGAAGTCATTTGTTTGTATATCCATCGTGTAGATTTGATCTTATCTCGTCCCTGATGCAAAATTAGCAGTGTTATTCGGGCAATTCTTCCTCAATTTACGTTTGAAGTATCGCGAGTGTTTTTGTTAGTAACCCAAAAGTAACTGGAAAATTTTATTTAAAACAAAAAATGCTTAGAGTAGTATAACATAAAAATTCACAAATGGAGGGCTCAGAACTGAAGTGAACCAAGTCATAAAATATGAAAATTTTCAAAAATTATGCTTAATCCTCCGCAAAGTTTAACTCTATTTAGTTCTGCAATGCACTAAGTAAAAAAGTGTTTCGTTCCTAAGGTAACGGTAAAAAAACCAAGTCAAAGGCTCTTATTTTATATATGTATATAAAAATGAACCAATTTTTTTTGGAGAAATTATAAGAAGCGGTTTTTTAAATTTATATCATTAAACAATGTTAGAAATTACTGGCAGGTCATTTACTGAAACTCAAAATATCTTTGAATTGTCTTTTTGTGACTTGGTTCACTTCAGCTCTGAGCCCTCCAAATGTGAAATAGTAGCAAAACCTTTATTAAACATTTTTTCGTGGTTTGTTTTCTTTCTTTGTAACTATACTTGCTTCATGTTACTTTATATTGACTGACCGTTGACTAAGGTTGGTGCGGTCACAAACAGTTTTGGCTACCCTGTTAGCTTTAGTTAACGTATTCCTGCCCTCAACGAACATTCGTTTCTTTAAACTTTTTTCGTTTTTGGCGAGATCGTTGTTCATTTCCATTGTTTTTGATACACAATTCGATTTTTCGCATCTGCTTTGAGATTGTTGACCAGGATAGTGCAAAGTAAATTGTTTTGGACCGGTTTTGTAGAATACTTTAAAGCCTAAATGTATCTGAGTAAAAAACACCAAAATATTAACAGCCAGCAGTTGCCTTTAATGCTGCCTTTGTGTGTGACTAGAAATTTTTTTGTTTGATTTAGTAGTGACCCAAAATGAAGTAAGAACTTCGTATGCAAAATTTTGCAAATGGACTCAGATTTTTTAATTGAAAAACCTTGTTTTTCTGAAGAATACTCAAGTTTAAAGTGTTTTTTTCACGTTGTGCAGCACAGAACGCATCCACTGTACGCAGAGGGAATGTATAGTTAGACATACTTGTGATAACAATATTATCATGGAGGCAAACTCTGTAATCACACACATTTTAAACATAATTGTAGTCTATTCTATGACGAGTCTATATTTTGTCTATGTTCAGTCTATGAACATATTTTTATGAGGTGGATACATCGAAAGGCCTTGACACCGTAGTTAGCAAGCAGTTTGTGACTTTAACACGCTAAACTACCTCTAAACACTTGCTCAAATGTTCTCAGGGACATGGCCGCCACTTGGTGGGGAAGTTACTAGACCCTAAGTATATTGATTTTTGCAACAATCTATTCTACCATATGGAGTTCTAATAGAACTAATTTCAGAAAATTACATACACTCGTGCAGTTATACATGGATTCCAACTTAATCGGAGTTACGCTGTCAGAACTTATACTACACCCTTAAAATTCCTGCGAATTCTCTCTCCAACTTCGCAATAGTGGACAGAATGACCATCTTCATTTGAAAATCCATGTTCATATCCGTGGCTGTGTGTTTTTCTATTTTTATATGTATGACTGTTTCTACTCCATTCTGTGGATATTTAATGTATAGTCTATGTCTATGTGCGTGTCTATCTCTATCTCTATATTTATGACAGTGGATTTATCCATGGCTATGTACGTACAGCATACATTGTACATTTATGATGAACATGTCTTTTGATATGGACTATGTGTGTCCTAGAGTATCCACTTGATTAATATTTGTTCAATTAATCGAGTAAATTTTTTCCATTATTTGATCAAATAATGAAAATAGTTGATTTTGATTGACGAATAGCTCGAACAGTTGATGTCAATCAGCCGAGTAAAATAAATTTCTTAGAAAAATCGTTTTTTTTAATAGAAAAATATTTTTTTTTCTAACTGATTAAATCCTTTAAAACTAAACAATAACATGTTATTACTTGCTGTATTTATCTTCATTATACGTACTTTTAAATACATATATTTTAGTCCTTTGTGAGATGTGTATGTGCGACAAATGATGATAAACGTCAAATTCCATAAGTAACAAATGCCTAATACAAATCTCGAAATTTTTTTTATTTTTATTTTGACATTTATCATACAAAACTTATTAGTTTTATTATTCTTATATTTACAACGAGACATATTTAGTGTTCATTTCTTTTTATTTGATTTTATTTTATTTTATGTGTAATTTTTTCAACATAAAATCTAGCATAAACTGTATTAGAATAATAGACGATTTAGATAAGACAAATAAAATATCACAAAAGCTGGAAAATCTTTTTAATGCAATCCTATCGTTATCACCAACATCTACTTTAAGTGAGACGGTGCCTTCAACGTCAAGTTTAATTAAAACAAAACAAAAAAACTGTCTAAGAAGAAAACATCAAAGCTGTATACTATTTTGAAAGACTGTTTTAAAAAATGTTATTCAAATCTCGTCAAAAGTACAATTTTTCTTCAAACATAATTTTTGATATACTATTAATTTTTAAAAGTTTTACAACTTTATGTGTCATTTGTAATTGTTATTTTATTGTTTATTTTTAACTACTTTTTTGTTTTATTCGAATAATTTGAAACCTTTAGTTGATTAATTCCTTAATTGAACAAAATCAAAAGTCAAATAAATGGATAATCTATTATGTGTCCATGCCAGTGTTTGTGTCCATGGCAATTAATTCTTTGCGAAGCATTAATTTCTCTGTTTGACTGAGTAAGGAATCGGCAGTTGTAACTGCACCATGGTGTCAGGTGCTGGAGAAAACGGATGTTAAAAGATCAGCCAAGTACGAGTCATGGAAAAATAATAAAAAATATTTCTGAACTAAATGTGATAGTTCTACCTGAAGTTCTGTTAGCACAGTTTTGCTCTTCACTACATTCTTTGTTCATGCATATTTCCACTCAATATTTTATAATCTGAGATGGTGCTCGGGTTTCTTCGCACAAATTTTTATTATTTTTTTATGCCAGAGAAAAAGTCTTCGAATATTTCCAAACGATTTTCATCATTATCTGCAATAGCTGCTCAATAGTTTTTTTCTTGTTGCCAAAAACAATGGTCCAAATTACAAGGTCTGTTCCTGTGGCATGCCACATGCTTAGCATTGGTCATTAAAGCAGTAATGTTTTAAACACAAAAATAAAATCAGCCAAAAATGTCTATTAAGTTCAGTGTTCACTATCGTCTGCATGCTTTGCGCCTTTCAAAGCCATATTTATGCAGCAGCAAAATGAAAAATAGAAAAAAACAAAATAAAAGCGTTTGGCATGTTATGGTTGCATTTAAGTTTCGTATCTGCATTTTTGGGTGTTGTAGGCCAGTGGCACCTTTCTTCATAGACAATTTCCTAGTTTTACTAGTTTTAGTGAATTTTTCCTCTTTTTTTCTCGCAGATTTTTTACACAAGATTAACGGCCAAATTAGCATAATAAATAGGAAAAAAATATGCTTTTCTTTGTAGCTAAAGACCACTACTATTCACTATTGTTTAGCTTTGAAAGGCTTTTTCACCTTTTTTTATTCAAAATATGCAAAATGAGAAATATTTGTGGCTTTCTTTTACATTTTGGTTAATTTACTATTTCCAGGGAACTTAAGAAATGAAATATGTTCGTTTTTTTTTGAATTTACAACTAATTTATACAATTTTGAACAAAAACTAATTATTTTTCTTTTAAATATTTTTCATATTGATACAGCTACACTGTGGAGTATTTTAGTTCGGACTTGCAGACCGGTTGGGTAATAGCCGCTCATCGTGTACCCGATCAACAAATAACGGTAAGTATGGCAAATCTACCAGATGTTCATATATATAGTAGAATTGCTACGTATATATACGCAGTCCATCAATTTAAAAGAATTTCAACAATTCTGAACAAATAGTTGGCCCGTTAAAAAAATTGCATTGATTCGTAAAAATTACATAGATTTCGGCTCGCTCGCTAATACTAGGAGAAATCACTCTTCATAGTAAGCCGACATTGCTGATGTTGCAAATTTGGGATACATGCTACGATATGCAACAACAATAATAAAATGGCCCAAATTCACAGTGTTGTGCATTTGAGATTGCAAATGTATGCAATTGTAAATATTTACAATCAATTATGAACGCTGTTTTCTAAGAACTTGTTACAAATCATGAAATCCCTCTCTTATTTTTTTAATTTGCTCAATGTTCTTTGAATTCTCTCAATTGGTTGTTGCAAAATGAATATAAACTACAGGTTTTTGTGTTGTTTATTTATACACGAGTAGCAAGTGCATATCTTTGTATTTTGTTAGTGTAGAGTAAAAATATGCTACACCACTTTGCAAATGCTACGATGCAATACCATTTGCACAAGATTGTGAATTTTGCTAAAATATAAAATTATGATGTGCATCGAACCCGTTATGCAAATTTTAATAATATGCATTACCACGATAAACTCTCTGAGAGATTATAGAGCATTGAAATAAAATACAAATATTTTGTTGAAATGTAAATATGGTTAGTTTTGTGTATAATCTGAAGCGCTAGACTTCAGCATCAATATACTGATTTGCAGGTAGTACAATTTGCAGGCACATATTCATAAAAACAACATATCTTTACCTTAATATAGAAAGGCGCTAACTAATTTTTTTTAAATTAAGTTTGTTGCATATTTCAATCAATTCAAAGATCTTTTATCGAAATAGGGTGACGTTGGCTCAGGTAGTAAGCACGTTGACTACAAACCGAAGGACCTGGGTTCAAACCCAGTGTCAGACAGAGTCATGAAATAAAAACGCCACACATTTCTCTGATGTGCATTAGTGTGTCAGTTGTTGGCGGTAGGTTTCAGTGGCGAAGGCTTGGTCACACTGGTCACTGAACAGTGCCAACTTCAGCTGATACTAATTCCAATGTAACATCAGAGCGCCATCCGTCGTTGGTATTGAGTAGCACAATCAACGGCGAAGTAGAATAATTAATAAAGAAGTGGCTACTAAAAACAGCTTCAAACTTCGTAATACTCCTGCTCGACACCAGAGGCGCTGCAACACTGCTCTACGAATAAAACTTGCAAAAAAGCAGAGTTGTAAAGAACGAATGAAGCTTCACCTCCTGTTATAGGTATCACTATCCCTTTTCACTAGTTCCAGCACATTGCATTGCATGTATAGGGGTAATCCCCTTAGTGCTGGTCCAAGATAAAAAAGGTTATCCACTAGATTAAAAAAATGCTTATGACCTTTCTATATTAAGATAAAGATATATACAGTATTTTTCGTTTAACTGCATTTTTTTCTAGCTGCACAAAATACAAAAAATTGTTTATAATGGCTAACTTTTGTTAGAAAATGAATCGTGTACATGCATTTTGTTTATGTGCATATTGTAGACAACTGCATTGAATTTTTGGTCAACAATGTTTATTTTTAATACAAAATAATTTACTTAACTGCCTCATAAAACAAAAAATCATTATTATGCCAACGATAATAAAATCGCAGTTAAAAAATAGACATACTAAGTTTTAGAAGAGCTTTCTTGCCACTTCCAAAAAATTTTATCCGAGATGGTATAAGTGGCGCCCAGAATTTGCTATCGTCTTAAAAAGTCACCAGCGAGGAAGTGTACAAAAAACTAAGAAAGCGTGGCCACATTTTTTTTTGAAATTGTTTTCAACTAATCTTTAATCCCTGGGGTGACTGGCTCAATTTTTTTTAAAACCACCTTCATGTGCATACCGGGGAACGAACCCCATACTGATTTGGCGGCGGCATTGTTTTTGCTTTTTAATAAAATCCGAATTTATTCTACTTAGTATTTATGTGCCTATTTTATTGTTTTAATGAATTGTTTTCGTTTTTTAATGCTTTTATTAATAATAAATTAAAAACAGTTAAATTGATTTTTTGTGGTTAGCTAATCTATATGATATCATTTCGGTGGCCGCTAATGCCAATTCATCAGTAGATCTCCAAAAACGGTTCCACATTAGTTGTTCTCCAATGGAGGATCTATCAAATGAAAAGTTTTCAAAACTTTTATGCTTTTAGTTAGACTAACTTTATTTTTGCAATAAAAAACAATTGTTTACATTAGAGCATATTTAGACAGATAAGTGAATTCACTTAGCAGCATTATTTATGCTGCTATGTGAAACTGCAGAACAGAATATTCCCTACAAACTTGAATGTGCAGCTAAACGAAAAATACTGTATAAATAAATTATCTTATGTTATTTCGGTTATTTCGGCTTAAGTTGTCATCATTTCTTTTTCACCTAGTGTAATAATTTTTTGCAGAATGAACATTACGTATTCCAATCGTATACGTTCGAAACCCCAAATAAAGTTTAGTATTTAATATGCCAGCTAAAATATATTAGCAGTAAAAGACAGGCACTCTTTCAAAAAGTGTTCTTTTGCAGCGCTTCCGAGTATGCGCATAAAGAAAATGGAGTTCTCTGAATTTACTTTTGACCACAAAATAATGAAATCTTTCACTTATTACGACTAAATGAAAGATAGAGGGACTCAAAGTAATGGATACGATTCAAAGCAGATCTATTTTGCTATAGAAAATACCTGGGTATCAGTTGGAACTTTCAAACATCATATAAAACTAAATACGTATAAGGTGCTTGGCAGTTTGAAATCAGCCATGTTATTATGAGTATATTAGCAACACAAATATAACTTTTTACAAGTGAGATCTACTCAGGTAAATCAGCTGTGCTATCGATACTACTTTGTTGGTCTGCCTTGCTACGATTTTTCTGAAGTGAGGTTTTGTGTAAAAAGAGCTCCCAAGTGCGATATTGCTTACACGCCTTCTAGAGGCAAAGCAGCAGTTTTTGCTCAAATGTATAAACCACGACGTTATTTAGTTTTATAAAACATGATTTGTTACCTTCTTTTTTGAATATCTAAATAATGTAGAGACGAAAATGTGCAATTCACTTCGAAAAATTTTTTTGCATGATATGGATCTCTCGCTAGTAGATCGATTTTATATCACATAGGATTTTGATGAAAAACTCTATTAAATTACAAGCTCTCTATGATTTGAAATAAAAGATTGTAGATATGGGCTTATTCTCCAGACTTTAGAAAGACGAACTGCTTAGTTGTCGTTACAAAATTCTAAATTTATTTATGTTTTAATATGATTATTCAAATGCAAGTTTTCTTCGCAGCACACGAGAACTCGCGCTTACGAAATATTTATGAAAAAAAAAACTCTAAAATAATTAAATAAAAATTAAAGAAAATAAATGGAAAAAATTACAATGAAGCAAATAAAAACACGAAACAATCACGCAAAAATTTACTCATGCACGCTCACTCCCGCTCAATTTTTTTATACTCCCCATCATGTACGCTCCCTGATTGAAACAAAAACCTAATCATGATCATGCGTGATTCAGGCTTATCACGTGAGTGGTTTCGCTCTCTAGTGACCACTACAGTGTTATTCGTAGTTCTCTCTCTCATTTGTAATTCACACAATGATTATTTATAAAAATATGATATTATTAAAAAAAATTGAAAGGAAATTACTTCAGATGTATGGACAGTGGGTTGCCAATTTATTAGGGACAGCAATGAAGAAATGGGTTGGTTTTTGGTTCAAATTAATTGTTATCCTATTAACAGTTGAATTAGAAACAAACGCAAATTCTACTAAATTCTTTTGCGAATGACTTGTATGCTGGAGAAGAGTTTGGTTATCAGATTTATTTTTTATAGAAGGCAAATCGCATATTATACTAATCGAAGAAAAACAAAGTATTAAAACTCACGAAGCAATACTTTAAAAATTTAATAATTCATTTTAATAGAATTTATTGAAACAATAAGAATAACTTTGTTTAAAATATTCAAATTCCTTTTTTTTCGTTTTGCACCTTCTTTTAACTCGCAAGGTCCATTTATAAATTTTATAGAAACACATAAATAATAAATTCCAGCAACTATCACTTGAAGCCAAAGTTAAGGGCACCCAAAGCCACCTAATGACAAAATAATTGACTGGAAATAACAATTTGGCAAGCCACTGTAGTTGATTTTGAAACGCGCCATGAATTACGATAAATTTGCGTCTTCTCTAATTTTTCTCTCAAATTAATCGAAGGTCGTAATATGAATAAATACAATAACTCAAATAGCAAAATAATAAAGTAAACAAGAAGAAGGAAAAGAGGGCATGCCCAAACGAATTACAAATGTGTATTGGAAACAGGACAATTAAGTTAAGTTAGCAAAATAAGTAATTCAATCTGTAGTGGAGACATGCTATTAGAAAGAGAGACAGACCATAAAATAAAAAAAAACAATTAATATATTTTATATAAAATAACATCAAAGAAAAAATATCAATCCTTCTGTTTCTTAATGTGTGTCAGTTTAATGTAAAACTTTTTGTGTAAAAAAACCATTAGAAATATGCAAATTTCTATTAGTTTTTGTTACATGAAAATCAAACTTTATATTGGATTGTTGCCACCATATTTAGCCGCAAATAAAATACTCCCCCTTTTTTTAGGTTGCAAGCATATTTTAGCAGTTATTATAAAAGTTTTTGAATACAAATTTGTTTGATAAACTAAATTTCATACTTGCAAACATAAAAACTGAAAATAGTAAAAAATAATAAAAACAGCAACTTTAGAAATAATTAAAAATCCCTTTTTTTTTGCAGATTTCCGGCTTAAAACCTGCGACTTCGTATGTGTTTCTGGTGCGTGCTGAAAACTCTCATGGCCTGTCGGTGCCTTCAGGCTTATCAAATATCATTAAAACTCTGGGCTCGGATCTGGGTACGGTGCCTCCCAGCGAAATATCTGAGGCGCGAGAAGTGTTGAGTGGCAAGGTAAGTGTGTTTTTTTTATTTTATTTATGTATATTTTCTTTTTAACAACCATCGTGACACAACATAAGAGTGCAATTTATGTAGAAGTTTTCACAATATTTATAATACATTTAACATACTCGTACATGTGTTGAAATATAGAAATTGTTTTGAATGCTTCAACAATCGTCTGCTTGTAAAAAGAAATCAGCGATTTGGAAAACTGCATGCAGTAGAGTAGAAAAAATGTTTAAAAAGAGAAAAGAGGCGCATTCGTTTTACAGTTTGTGGCTAAAAATTTTATTTCGGAAATATGCTTCTGTGTTGTTTACACTGACTTGAAATCAACTTGATATAAGTAAATTACTTCCAAGTGTTTCCACCTAATATTCGTTTTCAAATTGATGAACTCACTTAATAAAGTGTGCGCAGCAGTTGTAGTTGATTTTGAATTTTTCGAAAGATTAACTAGGTAGTGGCGGTTCTACAACAGTACAAAATACCTGAATAGCTGGCACTGAATCTTTAAGAAAATGTCGAACATTACATAAAACTGAATACATATAAGGTGCTTGGCAGTTTGAAACCAGACATGGTATTATGAGTATATCATCAACACATATATAATTTTACACAGTTGAGATCTAGTTAAGTTAATCAGCTGTGGTGGTGCTACTACCTTGTTGATCTGTCTTTTCGAAGTTGTCAATCACTTATGATGGATGCCCCAGGAGCGGAGCTTATAAATTTTAAAATCAACGCAGTTTTGCAGATATAAAGCGAATTTGAAAAATACTATTTTCATCATGATTTAAAATCAAGTGATTTGGCAGTATGAATAATTTTGTGGTAAATAATTTGACCAGAGTTCTGACTAAAACTAAGAAAATCAATCAGTAGCTCAACAAAGTCTGGCCTGAACATATTCCACGTGAACTTTTATTATTACAGTGGAATTTCATTGCATATTTAGATAAAAATATATTCGAAAACTTTTTCCGAAAAACTACTACGGTATTCATTTTCTAGCATCATCTACTAATTTCAAGTATGTAGATATGGACATCGTTTACGTGATTTGCTTAAATCATACATGAAACCGCGTGATCTCACATGCTCGTAATAAATTCTTTCTCTCAGTCATGTGAGCGTGCATGATTATAATTTTTTGCGTGATTGTTATATGATTGAAGTGTCCTGAAATTTAATTTGAAATTTCTTTAACAAAAAAAATTTCGAAAATTTTGCAACAGAAATATATATTGTGTATTATGCGCTGCAGGACTTTTAAATGCGTATTTGATGATAAAAATAAGGAAATCACTTCGTTAATTTGACTTTATTTTTTCGTGAATGATTCAGGTCGGGCATGAGCATGCATTCGTGAGCGGTCATAAGAGTGAGCGGAAATTTAAATCACTTATATCAAACTAATTTGCCTAAAACGATCGGCTGAGTTCGACTTGAGTCTTTCTTTCTCTTCTTTCGTCGAATCCATATCATTTAAATGGGTTTCTAAAAGGTTTTTGTCTAAAACGAGCGGCAAATCGAATGGTCCAAACTCTACTATTTTTAAGGAAAACTAAACTTGGGTCCAACTCGTTTAATCGCTCGTTTTAGACAAAAGCCTTTGATCAACCCCACTGAACGAGTAGGAGCAAAGTCTAATAAACATGTTTATAAGCAAAAGTTTACAAAGAAACTCCAAAAAAATTAATGCAACATACAACTCATACAATATGTTGTGAATTGAGCAATTGAACAATATAATCAATATTTTTGCTTTAATGGATAAAATTCTGTTTAAAACTCTTTTTGAACTTTATGAAATTTTTCAACACGCGTTGTATGTGTTGCAAATTTTATGGTGTTGAACTTCCATATTTCATGTTGGTTTTTATGCATTTGTTTCCTAGTACATATATGTATGTGTTCAACCTGACTAGTAAAAAAATAAAGTGGCTGGTTTTTGCCGTGGGCCGTCTCTCTAGGGTGACATACATTTTGTATATTTTATATATTTTTTTTTAACTTATAAACGAAAATCGTTTGCAAATTTTTGGCTTGCGCTGGTTTTTTTAATTAACTTTATAAATTTGTTTAAATCTATGAATATTGCTGAAAGATTATGAGGCAATTAAATAAAAATGTTATTCGATGACAAATGATATAATTATCCAAAATGCCCAATACTCCTTTTTTCAGGGTATAAAGTGATACTCGATATATGTTCGTATCCCCAAAGTTCTTTGAATTACGTCAAGATTTTATCTTTACCTGATATCTTCCATATTTGCAATTCCAAAGCATTTCATAGTTTTCAATATAAATTTTTCTCCAGTATTTTTAAAGCGTATTTGCCAACATCTATCTCATGTCTTAAATATTTCTTTCTTTCGAATTTTTCCATTTCATATACATTTTCCCAATGCCATGCACCTGAGTCAAAATTGCCATAAATTTAACAAAAAAAGGACATGTGTGCTTTTCACACACCACTATCAAACAATGCTGTTAATAAAGCGTTTTTTTAGTTTAAAAAAATTTTGAAAATGTGCACCATGGCGCCAATTGACCTAGTTTCTCTTTGCTTGTGTATCTATCATACATAAAACATAAAAACATTCAGCAAACGTTGATTATAACACAAAATGTAGCAATTTTATGCGCAAAGAAAAACCTAAAAAAACTACAACTGAAAATTTAACTGATTTATAAGTATTAAAACAAAGAAAAAAAGTAACTGAAGAAGTAAAATATTTCTTGGGCAAGAATTTATAGCCAATAGAAAAGAAATAAATCATAAAAGCAATTAAAACGCAATAGATCGGAGGCAGATATGGTTTATTAAGAGAAGAAACAACTAAATTCCTTATATTTCTTCAAAAAACATTGTTAGCAGAGGTAATTTTATACTTTGCTTGTTTTTATAATGAAAGTTATTGCTATTTTTTAAAACCTAATGTTTAAAATAATATTGAAATTATAAAGGCTTTCTAAGTTATAAATATATTTTCCTCTTACTTTTTATTTAAATGAAGCAGGCGTATGATTAATAATTTTTACCCTTGTAGCTTTTAAATAATACGAGTATATAAAGGATGGGCTAGTGAAAAATTAACATCGATTCGAATAAAAATATGGATACTTCTTTATACATGACTATTGATTCATACATAATTCATACTTCGTTAAAATTAAACTCAAAAAGTTGATGCTTTTAATCATTTTATATTGTTTATGCTGTCCGTCAATCTTTTCGGTGCATTAAAATTTTTTTTACTGTACGTTGTGAGTTACAATTTAGAATTTTTTAACAAGAAATTAAAAATTTTATTTGAGAGCCAAAAGAAAACCCGAAAGAGTCCATTTTACTTATCTTTGGTGGTTCCGCAAGATATCATGAAACATCCATTAAGAAAATTATACGAAAAAGACTCTGAATAAAATAATATTTATGATATTATGAATGTTAAGAAAAACTAAAAGAAATGGAAACCGCAGTAAAACTATCAAATCTGACAATGCGGATATACATCGACAGATCGGCAAATTAAAATGTAAATATGAATATCGATAATTTTTGAAAATTTTATTATCTGTTGCCAAAAGCTAAAGACATTAATGTATAATTGTTTGTAATAATAATAATATTAATAATAATATTAAGTCAGTTTTGTACAATATAATTAGTTGTATCATTTGTTTGGAATTATTAGACTTATTCTATTTATTAGAATAGTACGAATCAAATCATTCAAATAGATTGAACTTTTTGAAGCACACAAATCATCATTGAATGAATAGAATTATTTGAATCTTTCGATCACTCCCTCAACTGAATAATTTGAAGCATTTCAGCTTTTTGAATGATACGAATCATTTAATATTTAAGTCAGTTAATGATTTCCATTATGATTTTAGCCATTTGAATCATTTCAGAAGCTTGAACCATTTAAAGTATTTAAACCATTCGAATAATTATATTAATTTCAGTCATGTAAATCATTAGGATCGTTACGCCATTTGAATCATTTGAATTGCCTAAATCATTTGAGTAACTAGAAACATTTAAATCATTCAAGTCATTTGAATCATTGACATTTCAATCTTTTTAATTTTTTTAAACATTTGCATCATATTAACGCTTTTAATCATTTGCACCATTTGAATCATTTGAAATATTTACATTATTTAAATAAATATTTATAACATTTGAAACTTTTTAATCACTGGCATTACTTAAGTCATTTTAATCATTTAAATTATTTGTAAAACACTTGAATTATATGAAAAATTTGAATCATTTGCATTATTTAATAATTTTGGCCTATTGCAACATTGGAATCACTCGCACCATTTGAGCATTTGAATCATTTTATGCATTTAAGCCATTTGAATTTTTCTATATATTTCAATCATTCAAATCATTGAAATATTCAAACATATGAATTATTGAATTATTTGAATCAATGAAATTGTTGAAATCATTTTAACCATTGCAATCGTTCAAAATATTTAAATTATTCGAATAATTTTAATGAATTGAATTAGTCGTATCATGAGTATCATTTAAAGCAATTGAATCATTTGAGTAATCCTTTGAATCTTTAAGACCATTCCAATTACTTGAATCATTGGAATCATCAGAATCATTCCTCGTTTCATTTGAGTTATTCGATTTAAGCCATTTTTGCGATTTATTGCTTAAATGATTTGATACATTCGAATTATATGAATTATTTGGTAAAATTCTTTTGAACAATTTAAAGATGGCGGAGAGATTTTATATCTTTATATAATTTTTGGGTTACCGTGCCCACAAAACTTGTAAAATTGGATGACATTTAAGTCCTTTCAACTGTTCAGAAACAGACCATACTTCAGGGAATTGTTTATTTATCGTATTGGTATTTGTAAATATTTATTGTTTATTTTTATATGAAAACCTATTAGTTTATCTATTATTTCAGCCTCATCAAGTTTTTCATGACTTATTATTTAATACTGAGAAAGTTTTAAAATGTGAAAGTTTTTTGAAGCGATTTGTTTGCAAATCCTTAATAATATTTATCCTCTTGTAAGCTTTTGGTAATTTTTATTTTACCAACAAACTTTGAAAATTATTATTGTTTCCTTAAACAGGATCATCCATCCATTAGAAATGCGTAAGAAAAAGGTTTCACTTTTAGTTTGCCCGAAATAAAATTGAATCAAATAATAGACAAATCTATAAAAATGAAATCATTTTTATTTTTTCCCCATATTTTATACATATCTGTGTGTACATATGCAAATGTGTTGGTACTCAAAATACTGAAAGCACTTCGTAATTTATATTGAAGTTTTATGTCACAAAAAGTTGAAGGAAATCGAAATAAATATTTGAACAGAAATAATTCAAAGTCGTAAAAATAAATATTTTGAACTTCTGACGCAGCAATTTTTTTCAAACTTAGAATTTTGTTTTAAGGAATCAAATGAATTTTAAATAAACCAGACAATTTGAATCGCACAAGAAGAGTTCAGTACTAGTTTTGAACGTAAACAAGAATTTGATCACAAGAAATAATATTAATTGAATTGTTATATAAAAAAAAAATTAAGGTTCATGGAGAGAAAAGCCGGGCTTGTGTCATAGTTGTAGCAACTATATTATGGTTGGGGCAAATAACGCAAATAAAATATTGTAGATTTTTAATATTCAAGAGAAAAAAGTAGTAATTTATAGAATTTTCTTTTGGCATCTTTGTTAAGTACCATAATTGAATGTCATAACATTTTAATTGCTTTAAGAGAATCAGAGTTCCTGAGGATTTATAAGTAAGAAAAAATTTCTTTTGGTGTTCAGTGCACAAAAATAATACTTCAGATGGTAAATATTTCGATCCCCATATTTCGATACTGCTTCAAAAAACTGACCCAAAAAAATTTTTCAAAAGAAAGGAAGCAAACTCATGCTAAATATTCTCCAAAAAATTGTGGAATTAAAGAAATTTGCTCTTATATGTCATTTACACCAGACCAAAATCTTGTACCTACGCGATTTCGAGGAAAATTTTGTTGATTTTGACTAGATTTCCCATAAAAAAAAATCTACTAAGACACTAGATTTTTACGAAAATAATTCAAAATAGCGTAGTACTTAGTAATGCAACTGTGGTTTCCCTAGATTGTACTGAAAAATACTACGCTGTTCAATAACGATTCTTTGAAGGGTGTGCTCGCCAGCTGTTTCTCGCATTTGAATGTTAATTTTTGTATGGAGTTTGATATTTGAAAATGAAAATTCCAATCAATTGTTTTTGGCATGGATACGAAATCTTGAAAAATGTCACGAATAACCCGATGTAAGCGGTATAGATTTTGATAGAGATTTCAATTGAAATCTTGTGGATTTTGGTGTGGTGTAAATACCATATTAACATGATCTAACAAATTTAAATTTTCTTACTTATTTTTAAGGTTTTTTAGCATGTAATAAAAAAATCAACTGATTTATCTTTTATTTTAATAATTACCTTTCCAAGTTGAAATTTATTTTTGAATTATTATTATTTTGAATTATTATTGAATTTTTTTTATGAAATTTATTTATTAATTAAAATTTGAATTATTTTTTAATGAAAATGACAGTTTGCTTTTATTTCGATTAATTTTTATTAGCTTCTAAGAAAACCTTAAAAATTTGGGCGTTTCGAAAATTATCTTTTTGATATGTCGTAGAGGAACTTTTTTATCTCATGCTAAAAGCTATCGAAAAATCGATGGCACAATATTGAAAAATGTTTGTCCTTACAAATCGGTCTACCCTAATATATATTATTATATGTTTTTCAAAAGGACAAAAAAATGGCTGTTGAACTAAAACTAACAGCTAGTGCCAATCATTGTTAATGCAGTAAAAGGCACACCAATATGTATATATATGTATGTATGTACATAACAAATACATTCATACATATCTTGTTAGGAATATTTTCCTACTTCTCTATAATCATGTTAAATGCGAAAATAAGCCAAAATGCAAATGTGGGCTGAAAAGGAAAGTAGAAGAATAAGCAAGAAACATTTGCTAAAGAAAGTCCTTTTCGGAAAAAAATAATATTTATGTGTTTGTATGACTAACAACATGCACAAGCTTGCTATATGTGTGTTTGTGTATTTTTTTTTCAAGGAAAAGAGTAATAAGGTGCTGTTGTGCTTATTTATCTTAATATTACTCGATTTATAAATTTATTCACACAATAAATTTTCGATTCATTTCAGTTTGCATTCCTCATACTTTAGCATTTTTTTATGAGTTTTATTCCTTTTTTTTTTATATGAACTTTCCTATTTTCTTTCGAAAATAAAACGGATATAAAAAGGGATAATAAATTTCTCCAGAGTGTATGTGATATATGGCCTACAATCATATTAAAGAGGATTCTGTGTTATGCAAGTAATTTCGTTTGGATAGCAGCATATTTTATGTGAAATTTTATAATAATAAGCTGTGTTGTTTATAAAAAATAAAGCAAATAAATTTTGAAAGGAGCTTCAGCTTGCTGCAAAATCCTTTTAAAGTATTCAAAGTGTTAAATCCCTAAAAGCGGTTTAGAGTACCTATTCGTCTACTTTATATCCCCTTGAATATTCCATTAAATTATTAAAAGGGAGGCTTACATTTGGCTTATTTATCCTATATGATTAACATAAATATTATAAGAAAAAAATAGAAGTGATTTATTATTTCGGAGGTATTAATAAAAAATTCGTTATCGTAAGCAGTTTTGAACAAAGTTTTAATTATTTTGTACGATTGTTTAAACAATTTTAGAGTAAAGGCCTTGTAAGCTTTTAAGCTTATCACGTCATATGGAATAATAAGTTTCACTTATAATTTAGTATACAACAAATTCCCGATTTGCACCTCTTTAATTAGCATCGTTTTGCATTGAGTCGCTTTTTAAATTTTGTTTGAGTCGGTTTGCGGTCCCATTTACATTAATGTGGCTTCACTTTGCGTCGACTCGTACAACTAACGAACATATTTACAATTAAAAAAATTATTAATCCTTCGCCAGGGGTTGAACTGTAAAACTAGGGCACGCTCCACTACCGCGCCTCTCGGAGAACAAATTTTTTGATTTATTTACTAATAACTAATTATAGAATTAGCGCAAAGTAATGCGGACAGTATGTAGTTTAAGTTGAAAGCTTTTGAGGAAGTTTTAACGAAGTTTTCAATGGATTGTTTCTTTAACGCATCGTTCAATATTTATTTCAATTTATGAGCAATTTGAACAGGTTTAAATTTTATTGTAATTAGCAAGCTTCTACAATCATATATATAACTAAAGTGACCATATTTTTTTACCTGAAAACAGAGCATCGAATAATTCTGATGGGTTCGCTTATATGAAATGGAAATGCATTGATAATATAATAATATTTTATTTGTCCATAGTGAATGGCATTATTTATTTTACGTTACACTACGAAAAAAAATTTTTTATACATCGTTATATTTTTAAGAGGTACAAATTTGTTTAACAATTTTAGGTGGTGATTTCAAATATGTGTGGAAATCTTGGCAGGATTTTTTAATATTAACTTTCATAATTATCACAGTCTTAAGCACTGAGATTTATCTTCGAGCCATAACCGGCAATTTGTACCAGGCAAATATAAAATATATATAACTATAATTTGAAGATTTGCGTGGTTTAGGTAAATGTTTTTAAAATGTTAAAATACTTCCACCCAACGATTTTCCGTAGAAATATTTTGTTGATTCCATTCATCAATTTTCTGCAATGTTACAAACTTAGATGCCAGTTAATATTCATCGAATACTTCCGTAACTTTATTGCAATCGATATGTTCTTTTCGATCAATATATCTAGAACTTGTCGAACATCTTCCCACTGTGGTACTTCTGTTAAATTTGCCAAATTAAGTTCTTCTAAATCTTTGTTATAAACAGTCCATTGCTCGAAATACTCTCGACTAGTTTTATAAAAGTCTTTAGCCCTAATATTCAAGAAATTCTCGTCAATGTCGGTGTAACTATTTTCTTTTAATTTTTCAAGTAAACCGCGGACTGAATATGGAAGAAAGTGAGTTGTCTGCTTCTGAAACAAATTCTATTTTAGTTTCTTAAATTCACTTGCTGCTTCAATTATCGAAGATGATTTTTGTGTTGCTGCATTTCAGGTTAACTAAGCAAATTTATAGAACTGAAATTTCTATTTTTTTCATTTTTTTTGTTTTATTTTAATTATTAATTGGCCGGGCGACGTACAAGTAAGACGCGTATTCTTATTTTGAGAAGGCGTTAAATTTTTTTAATTTTTGCTTTTTAAGAACACTAGTTTAAGTTTATGTACCATGAATTGATTCAACCAAATTCATAAGAAATTCAGTTAAATAGCTTCCAAAATTTTTTAGACCAAATTATTTTTCAGCTAAACTTATAATGTATTTTAATATACATACATATTTAAAAAAAAAACTATATCTGACGAATTTGACGATTTTTTCCTACATTTTTGAACAAAGCAACTATCTCTTTTTTCAAATTTCTGAAAACGGGACATTTTTGCGTCTCCGAGTTGTTGTCGGGGACAATGGAACAAAGTAACTGAAAACGGGACGGCCCCGTTCAAAACGGGGCGTGTGGTCACGTTGAACGAATGAAAGAAAGAAAAATCCAAGTATGCACACAACCCCAGGATAATCGAACAACATGCAGTTCTTTATCATCAACTTAGTTTGTTTGCGTTAATAAGAGCATATCATAAAAATTGTATGTTTCATTTGAAATTATTCAATCACTATACATCAACAAAGAAATACCTTTTGACAAATTTACTCGTCTCGCATGTTACAAAATATATATTTTATTCCACAAAAAATTTTTCATTTTATTTTAATCAAATTAGCTCATTATTTACTGTAGCACATCTGAAATTTGATAGCGATGTTGCAAACGAGAAGAGAACGAAAAAAATCGATCTTCTGTAATTTGCTTCCTCACTTACAACAATTTTGCCCCAAAATTAACCCTTCCTGTCTTTTTGAATACAAAATTATCTGTCACGTTTTGCCAACAAACATATTTCGTCGTTGTATTTATAACGCATGTGTTTGCATGCTAAAATTTTCCTAAATATTTCACTGTTGTTTGTCTATAAAATCATGTTCTCCTCGTACGTAGCAAATAGATAGATAAATCAATTATCTCAACAACTTCATAAATTTCGTGCTGAAATTTGAAACAATTTTCTTTGCTAACGAATTCAAAACATTTTGTCTGTCTAGTCGAAGTGCGTGTCAGTGTGTACTTTTAAAGTTTTGGCCAAAATCCTGTTTAATTCTGATATATAAAAGTTTGTTTCTTTTTTCAATTGTAACAATCTTTGAAGGGAATTGAATTTTGTTGTCAATTTTAATTTCTGGTGCAAGTTGAAGTTGAAGTTTTAGTTTATTTTCACTAGACATGAATCCCTCTTTGTATTCTTAGGAGAAATGATGAACATGATAACATGATAACATGATGATGTTTGTCGGGAAAGCTAAAAGAAATTTCTTGTTATTACTGTTTTTGTTTTCCTTATTTTCAATCTATTGGCCTTTTAATCTAACTTCGTCCCTTTTGTCTGGCTGTCTATCAGCTGAAAAAAAAGTATTTTTTGTATTCTTTTAGCGTGCTCTTGTATTCATTTTTATGTCTGTTGATGTTTGAAGGAGTGAGGAATTACGAAATTGTTCTCAAGGGCGTAGTTTTTCTAAACAAGCTATTGATGGAAAAAATTTGTTCGACATTGCGACAGAGGCTGGTCAAAAAATCAATTAAGAGGAAGTCCTGTTAAACATTTTAATATTTAAGTTAGTAGTTTTTAGCTCAAAAGATTACAAAAACATTAAAAGATAAGAAAATTTTAAAAAAATTGCATTAAAGTCACATTAGATAAAAAAAATGGAAACTTTTTTATGAAAAGCTTTTACTGTTCTATGGATTTGTGGACGATTATGTATGCCCACCAGTTAGAGATGTATATCTTAAACAACCGTGTTGTTAGTCGAACGTCAGATCCTCAGCCAGAACTTTTTTGCAAGAAAAAGAGTTGTATAATCTTTTAGGTCATCTTAAAGGCCGCTCATAACTCATTTCTTTCCGACTTCTAATAAAATATTTTAAAAATTTAGTAGTCCTTGTTGCTTTAAGCAATAAATTCCTGCGGTTAAAATGAATTTAAAAAAAATCAAGTAGATTTTTTCTATTATCTATCGTTCACTGTTGAATTGAGATTATCTGTCTCACTTCACTCTTTTACAAAAATTCGTTAAAAAAGCAATTTATTCTTGTTTAGAAATCAATTTCTCTTTCTTTCCCGTTTATCTTATTAATATTTCAATAAATTTTAAAATATTAAACTTTCATCATGGTATATTTTTGTTCTACTCCCGCTTCAAGGATTATATTTAAAGCGTGTAAAAAAATAATTTTTACTTGTTGTCATGCAACCAGAAAGGAGGAAATATTTCCTTGTAAATGCAAGTCAAGAGACTTGTTTATGTCTTGTGAAGTGCTTTTTGTTTTCCGTTCATGTTTTCAATAATTTTTTCGCCGTATATTCTTCCTATCATTTTCATTTTTAATACTTGTTGTCTTGCGTTATAAAAATTTTTTTCTGGTTGCTTCCCTGTTCAGACAGCTCGTTATTATTTTGTTCTCGGCTCAACAACTCAAGTGTTGCTGTATATTTTTTTACAAAGACAGACAGACAGATATACAGACAGTCATGTACATAAGTTTGCAACCCTTAACATTTTCTTACTTCCATTAACAGGAGCAGACAGTCAAGAGAATATGATTACTTTTTAAAATTTTTGCATCATTTCTTGTGAAAGGGAAGGCGGTAAGGATTTTAATGATTGCAAACTGAAAAAAAGTTAAATGGAGTACTCTACGCTTGACGAGGGCAATGGGAATTATCGAGCGAGCAAAAACCAAAGAAAATTTCAAAGAAATGGAAATTATAACAGAAATTCTTTAAAGTTAATATTTTTGTTTTACTGTGAACGAAGCCTAAAGCTTTTTGTTTTTAAGATGTTTAAACTTCAAAAGAATTACTATTTAAAATTTGTTTATTTCACTATGATTACAGTCGATATAAATAGACTATGACTTAGACGAAAAGATGACGATGATACGTATTACCGAATGTACTATGATTAAGATATTAGTTGTGAATAGCTAGACTGTGACTATATTGTGATTAGACTAATACCTGACTAAGACCAGTCTAAGACCACACAAAGACTAGACTAAGTCTGGATTAAGAGTAGACTTAGAATATAATATGATTAAACTATCACAAGACTCTGACTAGACTTACTTGTGGTGGATAAAATGAAATTTATGAGGAACCCATGCAGCCTGATGGAACAAAAACATAAAAGATTTAACAAGGAAAATGCAAGAGAAATCTAACATCGAAATGCCAACATCATTGAAACATGGATGAAAATGGGAAATGGACATATAAGCTAATCCCCTAAATTAGATTCAGGATCGAGAGAAGACATGAAAGCATGGGATACTTTCGCTCACAAGTGCTGACAAATCAGGGCAGTCTGAACGCATACTTACACAGATTTAAGCTTTGAGATGCTGACAACTGTGAGACATGCGAAACTCTAGCGGATTTCGCAAACCGCATAATTTTCGAATGTAACAGATGAGCAGATCGGTGACAAAACCTTATTATGATGAACTGAAAACAACACTAACACCAGAAAATTTGGTGAATAAAATATTAGAAGCTGAGAGAGTACGGACGTGCTATGAACGTTTCATAATCTGCACTGAATGAAGTTGCGCTGTAGGGATATTCCAAACCTCCTATCCTAATGATAGTAGGACTCATACAGAAAATAAACCGCCGTCCTGATGAAATATTGACGTGGTTCCGTTATGGAGTTGTTCGAGTTATCGTAGGGCCACTATTGATATTTATATAATTACGTCTATTAATAAAAAGACAAGACTTTGAGTAAGGTATGTTTTGACTAGACTAGGACTGTACTCTGATACAATGGTTTAAGACACTTGTCTTAAGTTGGGATTATTCAACAAAAAATGTGTTTCGTTTTGTTCGTGTGGCATAAAGATCACAAGGAGATTTCAGATGGAAGTTTTATTTATTATTATTTATTAACTAAATCCTTCCTGTGTGTCAGCAGCAAAAGTTAAAAATAAATATTTCAAGACATTTATATATGATATTTTATTGCAAGTTTGCGATATTCTCTAATGCCACTCGTAGGCGACATGTTTTTTACGTCGGACTTGTCACCTTTGTGATTCATATATAATTGTGCATGTCTGTCGAAATTGTTATTTTACAGAATATATCTTACAAACGTTCATGTACAATTACGTCTGACATTGACCATGTTTCTTTGTTAAAAGTGAAATGTAATTAAAAAGTAATACAATTGCAGTGTGCAGTAGTATTTCAATATTAATTGCAATTAAAGTAAAATTAAATACTTTTTAGAACAATAAAAACAGCTGATGTCAGAAGGTTTGTCAGATCCAAATAGAACACGCTCTAATTGAAATTTTGTCAGATGACTTTGCACATGAGTTTTAGAGACACAATGTATTTTACAGTCTGAAGTTTAACAGGTCAGATGTAAAAAACATGTAGTCTATAGGTGGCATAAGCACTGTTCCTCCTGATCACTGGTTGTCACTCCGAAAACTATAGAATAATGATTTTCCTTATTAAAAATCGGTATTTATCGTATTAAATTTTTTTAAACCAAATTTATATTAATCATACGTTCTGTAACACAGTGGTCTGTTCTATTAAATATATTTGCAAAATTGCATACAGGTTTATGTTTTGAAACTAAAAATCAAAAGTGCCAACAAAATATTGTGCCATCTACCGCGGTCATCGCAGTGAACAAAAAATTAAAAAATGTTATTTTAATTATTTTAGTTGCTAGAAAAACACAAAAAAAAATTTCAAAACAAAACTTTTCTATTGATTTTCAGCAAATAGATCTAAAATGTTCAAAGCAAATTAGATTGCAATCAATTTATGTTAATTATTCATATTTACTATCTCGAAAATCAAAATATTTTTTCTTTTGCGAAAGTTTATTCAATTTCGTTGTCACTTTAATTGTTTACTGCAAAACTGTAATAGATACTCAAACAGCACAATCACATAAAGTGTCACTTTAAGATGCTAAAAACCTGATAAGCTTTATTATGTATTTGCAAACATTACTGTTTTACGATTTCTATTTAAGCGCTTAAAACAAACACTTACACATACATATATACATACATTTGTGTGTGTGTGTCTATAAGGAAAATTGATAAAAATATCATGCAGAAATTCGACATATAAATAATTTTAAGCGAAAAATGAAAAAAAGAAAGACACTAAACATTTGTTGCTACAACAGCGGGCAACAGCGACAATAATGACAGCAACAACATTGTTAAGAAATATGTAAATGCTGGTAATGGCAGCTATACAAGCGCCAGTCTATGAATTTTGTTTTGCTATGTGACAATGTTAGTATAAAAAAATGGGTGAGCACAGTGGGTTGGAAGTATAGATAAATTGTATTTTTTTTTGTAAAAGAAAAACACACATGAATTCTGATGATATGAGTGGAGCGTTGTTTCTGTTCTGCCGCGTAAGTTGAAATTAATTATTGTTAAATGTTTCCCTTGTTCCTTTAGAATATTGTCTTATGTCCAGTTCATTCTGACGAAGAATGTTACGAACTTTAGCCAAAATAATAATCACTTTGGATTAAAAACCACATGAAAAATGAAATATCTATACGATTTTGTAGTACATTTATTTGCGCCTTTCAGTAGTGCTGGAAATCTACCGAACTATTTGGAGCAATTGATTCATCCGAAATCAGAAATATTCATTATACATTAAGCCACACGAAGGCAAGGGCAGCGTTTTACAATCTGAGAAACGTCTGGTCATCTAATGCCCTTTCGCCAAAAATAAAAGATCCGCATATACAACGCCTGTATAAAATCCATACTTCTATATGGCTCCGAAGCATGGTTGGTAAAACAAACCATTAAACGTAAACTATCTACAAAGTTTCACAAACAGATGCCTGCGCAGTATCTTAAAAATGTGGTGGCTAAGAACAATACCAATTGAACAACTACTACATATCTCTGCGCAGAAAGACATAAACACGCAAATCAGAAGAAGAAAATACTCCGTAAGCCATACGACGAAATATGTCACGCAACACTACAATGGAGCCCACAAGGCACACGCTTGCGAGGAAGACCGAAGTTAGACACATTGCAACAGAGAGAAACGAATGGAAATTCTATGTAAAGAGCTTATGTTCCTAGGCCAAGGCCTAAGCTTAAGCCAAGCGCTTAGAAAATCACCTAATGTATGATATCATATATTTTTCTTAAATCAAAAACAAGTGGTTTTTCATTCCAGTCCACTGTTTCTTACCAGGCATACAAATTCAAATATTATGATCAACTTAACTGCAAAAAAAAACAGAAGACATTTTTGTTAATACAAAAAAGGCGGAATGTTTCGCTATTAAATAAAAGCAAATATCAACACTACAAAAACATATTTATATTCAAAATATAGTTTTACATATTCGTAACATGGCTTGCATGTTTAAGTTGTTTATTAAACACATATTAAATGAAGGCTTTTTGTATGCAGTAATAAATGAAAAAACAAACATAAATAAATAAATAAATAAAAAATTAAACAAAAGCGTGGGCTACGAAGTTATTTAAGATAAACTGCAAACAAAAAATAGTTAAATATAACGTGAAAAATAAATTTAAAGACTTATCACATTATGAATTTTGTTTCGGTTTTAATACGAAAGATAAGACCAGTAAATTTTATTTTTAAGTTTTTACTCGTATTTAAAAAAAAGAGACAACAATTTGAACACAAGTGGGATGTTAACCCAGTTAGAAAATCAGGGAAATCATATAGACTGATTAGACTAGAAACTTGTAATATTTTGAAAAAATTTTTTTTGTTTTGTTGATGGGAGTATCATAAATCAAAAAAACATATTCAAAATAATTTATCAAACATGTCTTGAAAATTTGTGTAGAATTCACTGAAAAAAGATCTAGAACGAAGATGAGGTGCACTGTTTTCATATGGTGATTATTTAACTAGAATGCAAACTAGGGAATTTCACTGCTTGTATTCTCACTTTGCTGTTTGATTTGAGCATTACACATATTACGCTGTACCTTTCGTGATTTTCATTATTTGATTTTTGTGGAAGGGTTTTTAATTAAAAATATCTGAATAATTCGAGTCCGTCTAAAGTTTATTTACCAGTGCTTTTAAGAGGAATGAAAATATTTTCTAGTCCATTTCAAAGCAGCTAAGCAACTTGTAGCAACAAAGCTTACAGGAAAGTTTTAAAAAATGTTTCAATATAGACTGATGCTTGCACAACTTCTCCATGAAATTGTTATAAATATGTACTACTTATTAATTAAAATTTTTTTTTTTAGTTCAAAGAAATTTTTAATAATTCTTGCATACAAATAAAAATCAACATTAAAAAAGCCAAAAGTGTGTGCAAAGTTTTATAAGATTCGGTACAGAAAAGGCATTTGAAAGGGAATATTTACTTTGAATGGGAGTGACATAGTCCACTTTTCTATTCAGAAGGCTGTATTGTCAGAATCAGAATAAAATGTATAAGAGAAGTTTCATAAATAGAAGTAGTTCGAAAATAATACTTATTTGGCATCAGCGTGCCGCTGCCCACCTTAATAATCATTTGTCCAATAAATTAGTACATAAGAATTCTTAACCTGCTCCTTCTTTTGTATTTGGCTAAAAAACAAAATATAAAAAAATTAAATGAACATGTTTAATTCTTCAACAAAGTCTAATAGTATTCGAACTCGACTCCGGCAAAAAAAAAATAAATAAAAATAAAAAAAATCTTAAATATTTTAAAAAACTTTATCTAACGAAATAAATCTCTTTCTTTCCAATACTGTGATGTTTATTTTTTAAATAAAAAATCTTGAGTTTCGATACTGTACGCCACGGGAAACCTGACAGAACTTTAAGGGAGTTTCTCGTTCTGGAAATATTTTCAGCATCTCTAAATTTAAAAATTATAAATAATTAATGTATAGCGAATTCGAAATCAGTACTGATCCGATCTGCTAGTCTGACGAACAATAAATTGTTCCACATAGTACTCTCTTAATAAAAAAATAGAATGTATCCATAAAACAATTTTTCTAAAATTTAGATTTGAACCTGATCCAAACAATTGGTTTCAATATACATATTTATAAATTATAGAAACAATATTCACCATACCATAATTCTCCAGTTTTAAATGCCAAATTTTTTGAAAAAAGAGGCTTATTTAAAGAAAATGTTATTAAGAAAATTATTAAATATTAAAAGATTTATGTTTAATTTTCTCGCTAAAAAACACTAAATTGGACTTAATTTAAAAAAATGTTTTGTGAAAATATTTGTTTTTTTGTAAATCTCCTATAAAAATATCTTTATTACGTATTTAGCGTTAAGATTAACTATTATTAATTTCATCTTACCCGGCAGAGCAAAAAATGTGGAACGCTTCACGATTTTATGTGTAAACCATCTACAATTTTAAAAATTGTTTGCGTTTTATAAATCACCAATTTAGAGCATGCGAGTTTTTTATTTAGATTTATGATTAAAATTAAAATTTTATGATCTTAATTAGAATTTAAAATCTTGATTCTATCGTAAGCATGCGCGCAGAAAAAAGACAATGTTTGGGAAATGGTTGCAAAAGCAATATTTTGTTTCTAACAACAATTTATATTCATCGACAGCAAGCTATTATTGCCTTAAGATACCGTAAAAATTCATTGGATTACAATAGACAAAGTAATGTTTATATTTCAGCTTGACATTACTAAAATTCATAATAATTGAAACATGTTGACATTTAACAATAAATTTCGTCTACAATAAAAGTTTTATTACTAGTTTAGCAAACATATTATAATATAATATATTATCAATAACGATAGTATTTTAAGTTTGCTTATAAAACAAAAAAGTTATGTTGTTTGAAAAAAAATTATAATTTCTCCCAATAATAATAAAACTTTTAAGAAAAAAACTAAAATAAAAATGTAGTTCAAAAATGAAGAAAAATATATGTTTGGCTTAAAAAACTTTTGTTAAAAAAAATTAATTATCAAAATAGGTATGATTAAAAATATATATACGAGAGCCCCGTAAGGCTCGTTAGTGTGCATGATAAAAAAATGATTATAGTTACTTATAATATGCTAAGACATGACAATAATGCGATAAATAACGTCAAACTTAATAATATTATTACATTAGACACCAATAAAACATTTTCAAAAGCTTTTTTTAATAATTATGTCATTTGACTAAAATCATATAATTCAATCATAATATGTTGCGTCTCGATTGTGTTAACCTCAGCCATGTTTTTTCTTTGTGTGTGTGGTTACATAGATTTAAGTAAATATAAAATATACATTCAACTTCACAAAAAGAATTTATTATAATTTACACGTAATTTTTAATTATATTTACAAGTTAAACAATAACTCAGGCATAAATTTGAGAGCAGAAATTTGTGTCTAAATAATTATGCGTACATAAATATGATTATAAATTAACCACTCAGTTCTCGGGGTTGTTATCTTGTCAATATTTTTATTAGCCATACATGAAGGGCATTACCGAAAATTAAAATAATTACGTGACTTTTGTGGAATAAAATTACTCCAGTTTCAATGGCTCAAGCAAATGCAAAGTGACTACTTTTTAGGTTTCCTCGGTATAATAAAAAGGCATTAAATATTATGTGTATATATTATTTGGCAGGCATAAAGCAACTAATATGATTCCAGCTGAGAAAGTGGAAATGAATGTTGTATACGAGTATTACAGAACTGCTAGAATATTTGTATAATTTTTGGTATATTAATTAATATCCTTATGATGTATTTGCATCACAATACACAAATATATGCAATTAAAATACAACATAATTTTATATTTATTTAATGATTGCGTGGTTAAATAATGTTAGGCCAGGATATCTTTTTTTCCTATAATTTGTGAAAAAAGAGTCCTTGTTATGTCTGCTCTTGTAATTGTGTATGTATTTAAATAAATTTGTGTCTGTGTTCTTGT
The DNA here is from genome assembly GCA_956483585.1 of Gymnocheta viridis. Classification (NCBI taxonomy): domain Eukaryota; kingdom Metazoa; phylum Arthropoda; class Insecta; order Diptera; family Tachinidae; genus Gymnocheta; species Gymnocheta viridis. The sequence continues at coordinate 55,382,516 of OY101443.1, read as the reverse complement.
AGCGAAATTTATCAACGTTATGACAACAATGTGAAATTGAATTGTTCGCAAGAATTGTGCAGAATTCAATGAATATATAGCAGACAATCATTCATTGTATTGACCCGTTTATTCAAGTGTAAAATAAATATTTGTTAACAGATAACAATATGTATGTATGCATGTATTTATTTATTCCTGAACACAACCAGACAGACAATAATCATATATTAATGTAGACATAAGTGGAAATGTATATATTTGCAAAAACATGCTGGAGCAGCAGGATAAAATTAAAGTTGAGGAAAATGTTAGCAGATTATTTGAATACATATTTTATTTAGATGGCAGGCGTAATTCAAAAGTATTACAGTTTTTACTTTAACACACAAAATCGATTATTTTTTATAATTTTTGGAGCATCTGCTTTGTTGCTGCATAACTCCGGAGTCTCGTAGATTAAATATTTCTTAAGGACATAAAGGACATTAGCCTGTGAAAAGCATAAAAGTATTTCACGATGCAGACAATTCTCGAGTTTTTCAAAGAAAATATCATCTTTCACCCGCAAGGAAAATCCTACCCTGCATTTGCATTTTCAAGCACTGAACAAAATCATAAAGTCCAGGTTTATTTTATATTTTTCCATTGTTTTAACTTCCTTTACTGAATATCATATCATATGCAGTTATTTTCGCACGCAGTTTTCTGGTTGTAATCGGCGTTGATGATATATTTATGTTGCATATGCACACAAAATGTTGCAAATGCAGTTTACATCAACATAAGGGAATAAAAGAAAAAAATTTAAAGTGTATAAAATAATAGTTTGCCAAATATAAATAACAGAGTGAAGGGGAGCATGCATGTAAAAGGTAAATGCAACAGAGACCAAAATAAATAAAATATCAATTCACACATGCAACATTTTAAATATTTACAATATTGTGCATTTGGAAGGTTGCAAGGAAACGATAAGAGAGGAATGAGCTATTTTTTTCAAGCGAATCACATTTTCACATCACATGACAGTCTCAGTAATATTTTATTTCAGATTTTTTAAATAACAAATAAAATAAATTAATGGAATTTTCAACAACTATTTGTAGTTATAAAGTTATTTGGTGTTTAACTAAAGACCTGGAGACAAATTACTGCATTTGATATCGAACTAAAATTGTATACAAATTAAAAAAATTTTGTATGAGATTTCTTCGATATCGAATGCCGAAATTTGCCCCCAGATTTCGTAAAACACGAAATTTCTAAATATCTCAAATTTGTATGGAAATATAGATTAGAACTCCGTAGGAAATTGCAAGCTTTAGATATGAAGAACTTTTACAATATTAAAAAACCCTAAAATATAAGTGATAATGGCTTGCAGCTAAAATTGGAACTGTTAAAAATAAAATATGTTTCCTCTGTCCGCCCACTGTACCAGTTTCATATTTATATTTGGCATTTTAAAATATTTTTATGTACTTTTTTGTAAACAAATATAAGTTCATTTAAACATACATATATGCAGATATATTAATGCATAAATATGAAGCATGAGATACACGTTTAAGATATTAAAACAAAATGCAAACATTTTCAGACAGAGATCAATATTCTTCTTAAGTGGACTGTAGTCGACCGGAGTGCAGCCAACTAGACCGAAGTCGAATGGAATATAGTTGGGTATACAGGAATTTAGTCCTCTTCTTATATAGTCTATAGATCAAGCGGGCTGTAAACGAATCTAGATGTACTACAAGCCAAAAGTTTTTTCCAATCAAATCAAGTTGCTCGTTTGTGTTATGTTTTGATTTTTTTAGTTGTCTTAACTCATCCTTTTGCAAAATATAATCCAAGTCAATATTTTGGGGAAAATTAAGCTTAATTGTTTTATTTTAATGTGATTATATTTCGAACTAAATTGCATTTTAAGCTCGTAACAGTTTTAGTCAGAAAGAAGTGGACATAAATGGATATAACATGTATTCCAAAGAAAAAAAAATTAACGTTAATTAGTTTCAATCTACCAAAACAGTGTTTTTTATGTGACCGCTGTACCGCCACCATCAATGTTCATGAGTATTTTCATACATTCGACACTGGAGATGCGATCTTGAGCAGTATTTACGTATGTAGGTATTTACCACTACGCATACGTTACATACCAAAACGGATAACAGGACGTAACGTATACGAACGTTCTATGATTTTCCAGTTGCATCAGTAATCTAACACAGTACAACACATGATTTTGGGAATAAATTTTGTGAATCGCACGTGAAAGTAGTCCCAAAAATAAGAACTTCTGTATCATTCATTTTGTCAAGTTGGCTGCATTAATAACACTGTTGAACAAACTTCGGGTCAACATCTCCAACGGAAAATGAGAGTTCACCATTAACTTAACAAAACTTGCAAAGAGTTTTGAAAAGTTAGATCGAATTTAATTTTTATAGCCTCTTGAAGTTGGGCCATTTTTGACTATTTTTTGCACTGAGTGAAAATTGGAAAATAAAGTTCGAGCTTACTTTTGAAAACAATTTGGCACTTCTTTTTACTTAATGGTCTACTTTCACTTTCCGTTGGAATTGTTGAAGCTGGTTTTTCTTGTTGCATTGTGTAATTTAATGGCCATACGAATTTTTTGTTCAAGGTGGATTTTTATCACTTTTTCTATATGTTAACACGATTATATTTCGGTATAGCGTACATATTCTTATTATTTTCCATATTGATATATTCAATGATCTTCTGGTTTTAAAATGTAAATTAAATTAATAAAGCAGTCAACTTGACAAAACGAATGAACAGATGCTCCAGTTTTTGGGGCTACTTTCACGTACAATTCTCCGAATTTAGTCCCAAATCAGTGAGCTAAAAATGGTTGAACTGTGTCATGGATTCGTTTTGTTATTACCCTCACTGGGCGACGTCTCACAAGCAGCTTTAGAATTATTGTGTCTCCAAAATACGCAGTACTCTTTATTGTCGCAGCCATTTAAGTAAAACTTGGCTTCTTGGCTGAACAACATTTTCTTTTGAAATTCGGCAACAATCGGCAATTTATGCATTGTGTTGTTAAAATTCAAAATTATGACCTCTCGTATAAAATCATCCTGAAAGTATGCAAATTATTTTTCCCAAAAAAAATATTTTTAATTTCCCCATTGTTTTACATTGACCGTTACACACACCCAGTTGATTTGTATTAGTAGCATTGTTGTTGTGGTATTGGTTTTTCTTTATTTCGTTTACAGAATTAATAATTAAATATCCTGTTTAATATTGTTTAACTTCAATTAATAATTACAAGTATTTTTATTTTTTTTCATTAAAGGTTGTTGAATTAATTGATGCCGCTGCCATCAATTCCACAGCTGTGCGTTTGGACTGGGTAATGCATGTGAGTGTAACGGAGAAATATGTAGAGGTAAGTGCAAAGAGGAATTTCAATATCTTTAGTTATATTTTTAAATTAGAGATGGGCATCTGTAACATAATTGGCGTGATCCATCATTAACATGAGTTATTTTTTTGTTTCAATCATGTGATCGTTCAAGAGCGTGAGCATGAATATATATCTATGGCAAAGGGAAAATAGAGCTTAAGTGAACACAAGCTAAAATTACGTTAATAATTCCTTAGTTGAAACCTAACCCTGGGCAAAGTTTCAATTATTTTGCAAGATTTTTCAGGAAGTTAAAGTGTAACGAATTGCTTTTTATATTTTTTAGTCTTATAATATAATTTAGTATATAAAAAATTTAATATATTAGTCACCTAGTATGGAAGAATGTATTACTAAATTAAATGGAATAAGAAACGTATTTCGCAGCTTTCACTATAATAGATATAAATTTCTAAAAATTTACTTAAAAATTAAAAAGGGCTTTCCTGCAAAATGGTAAAGTACAACTTAAACATATTTGCCACAGATATTATTAGAGTGACTGAGCCTGTATGATATAATTTTTGTGTGCATTTTTCATACTTCATAAAGTTAATTTTTTATGCGTTCGTGATGGCGAGAGAAAAGCTACGCACGGTCTCATCTCTTATTTAAGCAAATTTTTTCAATGTGATAAAATTTTTCATAAGTTTTAATTAACTTGCTGTAAAGCTATTTGTCATTTATTTTTAATTTACAAATTTCTGTTAACTTTTTACATTTTTCTCATATTGTACTTCAGGGTCTGTATGTACGTTATCGTGATGTTAGCGCCAATTCGCAGCAATACAATATACTGACTGTATTGAATCCATCGATTGAATCACATGTGGTGGCCAATTTAAAGGAGTATACAAAATATGAATTCTTTTTGGCGCCTTTCTTTCAAACAATGGAAGGACAGCCCAGCAATTCGAAAAATGTGCAAACCTATGAAGATGGTAAGGAAATTAATAATAATAATAAAATAATACAAATGATGGTCACATACGAATCTCTCACATAATTTGCAAAGTCTAGTAACTAATTTTGTACATATTCTTTTATCAATTTGATTTTAATAATTCATCACAATTTTAACTTTTAAATTAAAACTTTTTAACACTTCCCTTCTAAAGCCAACAAAATAAAAACTTTGTTGCATTAAGCAAGTGTTGTGTATTTTTCAACGACTGCATTAATATAAATTAAATTATAAATATTTTACATTTCCATAAATTTCAATAAAGAAAATCCTCAACAAACAAAAACAATCTATATGCAATACTCGTACATATATAAAAAAGCTTACAACGTTGCAGTAAATAATACACAAACCACCAGATACAAAAATATAAAACAACAACCAAAATTATGATTAAATGTGCCAACAGCGAGCAGATGTTGAAAAACTGAATTCAGAGCGAATTTCAAAGAGAAATCATATACAGACACAAAACTGAGCGGATGCGTCATATACCCGCATATCAGGACACACATTTCTCGTTCATATTTAGAGTTGTGTGTCAAATTTGGCTAAAATAAAATGGTTTAATTTAAAATTTGAATATACAAAGCGAACAATGTGCCCAAGTTGTCATTATAGCCTAAAACACAGATGGTTAAAAGTGGATTAGAATTTAGAAAAAGTGTTAAATGATTAAGTTAGTTTTTGATCAAAAGTGCCTCTTAACTTAATAGTGATGTGGGCTTTGAATAATTGATGCAAAAAAAGCTTTGGGTTTATAGGACAGGCCCGCCTTGACAATTTGCAGTATATTTCTTTGTCTAACCCTGCACTCACACCATCACAATTTTTTCCAATTCTCATTGAAGATTTTTACACATACAGCTTGTCAAAATTCACAATAATTTACAGCTGTGATGTATTCTACAATCAAATTTAATGCAAATTTCTTAGCAAGATGCTATCAAGAAAACATCTTTAAATAATTTTTTCTCTACAATTACTAAAGGAAATAAACAAAAGCATAGAAACAAAAAAAAAACAAGCAACAAATACTTTTTTTTAATATTTGACTGTAATTTGAAACACTTTATGGAATGAAAATTTGTAGGCAAATTCTCGTCAAATTTTAAAAGTGTCAGTGAATTGGTAAGAAAAGTGAGAAAGAATTTAAAATTTGAATGAAAATTTGATCGTGTTACTACCAAGTTAGTGAACATGTGCACATGTAATGGAACCATATTTCTTATGACCAGTTTCAGGAGAGAAAGAAAAACTCGAAGACATGTTTGAAATACAATCTTCAAGAAAGAAGCGATTTCATGGGCGCTTAACTATTGTAAAAAATTGTTTTGTGCATGCCGCGGCATCCGCAAGAGAATCAATCTGCTCTCAAGTGGCCCAAGCTTGAGTGAACAATTGGTATGAAAACCATTCAGTGGTTTCCATACAAATTGTTCACTCCATTCGATTAGTTGAATTCTATGAACAGCACATTATTAACTTTCCTTAAAAATATAACTTGTCAATATTTTCCCAATTCTGCACCTCGCATTAAATGTATGTACTCGTATGTTTGTATATATAATTGTTTTATAATCTAAATTTTAAAATCATAAAGTTCGAAGGAGCAAATGGGAGTTTGGCACAACACACTTAAGTTTAATCAAATAAAGCGGATCATAAGAATTCAAAAACTGTTTCAAACAAAATTTAGTTTACAGCTTCAGGCACTAAATTTTTGGTCAGCCTGAAATGCTTTGTTGCTGTTTTCTAATGTTTGCAAAATACCATGAGGGAAATTTGCAAACGCTTAACAAATTTAACTCATTGTATCCTGTAAACATTAGACTTACTCTTTTGACCATTTTCTTACACTTTACCAACTATTACTGGCTAATTAAAATTTATGTTTTCCTTTAATATTTTAGTGCCCTCCGCCCCACCTGACAATATCCAAATTGGTATGTACAATCTAACCGCTGGCTGGGTTCGTTGGTCACCGCCACCACCTCAGCATCATAATGGCAACTTGTTGGGCTACAAAATTGAGGTAAGTGGCTTCCTCGTGTACTCTGCGATTTTAAAAATTTGTGTTTTTTAATTATCGGCCAAATAGTGGAAGTTTTGCAATTAATGAACATTAGCAAAAATATAGTAAATACGAGTAATTCCACTTCTGTTGCTCGTTTACCGAAAACATTATTTAAAGCTGGTGTAATTATTTCTGTTTCGTTTTTGAAGGTAACGGCCGGCAATACCATGAAGGTTTTAGCCAATATGACGTTAAATGCTACAACAACATCGGTATTGTTAAACAATCTGACAACAGGTGCCACTTATAATGTACGTTTGAATTCATTTACGAAGGCAGGAGAAGGTCCCTACTCAAAAAAGGTCAGTTTGTTTGTTTGTTTGCCCTTGTTGCTGAACTAGAAATTTTATTTTATGTTAAAAATAATGATGATAATTTTCAAAATTTGCTTTATCTTTTTGCTGCTGTAGGCCTCTTTATTCATGGATCCTACACATTTGGTACACCCGCCACGCGCTCATCCTAGCGGCTCGCACAGCAGCATTACCGGTCATACTGGTGAGGGTGGACATTTTGCTTATCATCCCAATGGTGCTGGTATGCCAGATGATGCTGCCACTACAACAACTCAACGCAAATCAACAACAATTGTTCATGAAACATGGTTTATGGCTTTGGTGATAACAATGCTTTTGGCCATATTAATATCAGCTGCAGCAGCCATGATGTTCTTTAAACGACGTCATCAACTGACCAAGGAATTGGGTCATTTAAGTGGTAAGTGGAGGGGTAGAATTTTTAATATAAATTTTAAATTCATAATGCAGACAATTAGGGAAACGAGCTCCGCTTATCATTTTACAAACGTATTACACTATCGTTGCCATAATTGCTCTTATGACCGAACACTCAGTACTGTGTCAGCTCATTATGAGCCTTAAACGCACTCAATGATGATATACAGCAGGTGCGTGAGTGTCCGACAGCAAATGCAACTTACTATCCCTTAATATTCCCCTCAAGCGTTCTGTAGCGCAAACAAGGATGTCATATAAAGTATATCACCATCGATGAACCAAAGCTGGTAATGCCACCAAGTCTGATCGACCCATTGGCCCGTATTGGGAACTAAGATCTAAAATTTAAACATTACTGCTATAAGCACACGATCTGGCTACCAAATATAGGGATCATATGCAAAAAGCTCCAGTATCCTCAGGTGACCCGCCATATTTTAATCCGGAAAACCGGATGTAGGCAGTGCGTTTCCGAAGGTCTATTTCTGCACCGTGAAGTACAGAGGATGAACATATGTGTAGAATAGTTTAAAACTAATTGATCCAGTGGATATTGTACTTCAATTTTATTCTGAAGATTGGAGATTCAATTCCTGCCCCTAAACAAAAAGCCTTCACGGTTTGTGATTATCTTAAAATTAACAAAAAAAAATACAGAAAACGAAAAACGAACAATTTCTTTGGAATCACACCAACTTAAAGTTTTATTCTATTAGATTGCTGGCAGTAAAAAGTGTGATTAATAAGATAAGTAATACTTTCAGGAGTGGCAAATAAATATTTGTTCATAAGCTTTGCATGTTATTAAAAACAAGAACCGAAAATAATAATTTGATCGTTTTCAACCATGTTTTCAGAAAATCGTATGCTTTTTAGTTCTTGTTTTTTTGGCAGAAATAATTGTTTTTTTTTTTTTTTGCAGAAATAATTGGAAAAATTATTGTATATTTGTATTTTTTTTTATCAGAAATTACTGTACTTATTAGATTTTTATATATTAAGAGAATAAAATCGCCAAAAAATGCTGAGTAACCACTAGTTTGTGGTTACTCAGCATTTGTGGACGGCGCGGCGTATACAGTATACACGATTTAGAAGTACTTTTTATATTAAGTAAATTAATTATTCGTGATATGCCTCTATAAATAAATATAAAAGGTTTGTAACTTTTCAAAAATCTACTGATGATTTGGCATAAGCACCAATGAAATACATGTATATAGATTGGCTAAAAACGCTCAAGAGACAAAGCTTTTTGAAAGTACTTTTTATATTTTATAAAATGTATAACGTAATGAAAAATATATATAAAAAATATTTGTGTTTATTCCAAATAAAATTAATATCAAACACATTCATATAATAAAACATAAAAACCATGAACATGAAATTAAAAACAAGAAAATCCTCCCACAAAGCTGATCTGAAATTCAAAAATATACTACCTGAGCATACAACTAACCTTGCTGCCCACTGTGCAACAATCTGTCATAAACCGAAATTTAAGAATGCGAAAATATTACAGGAAGAGAAAAGTTATAAAAATAGATTCATAATGGAAAGAAATAAACGTCACAATTACAAGACGGACACTGACAAGCGCGTGCAATGATATCGAGATATAAAAAATTAACTTAATATCTGTAAAAAACTCATATACAGGACAAATTAGTTGTGATTAAGAGTCATTTTGGTTTTTGTAATTTTGTTTTTCATGTGCATTTTGTAAAAGTAAGCGAAAAATTTTTGATGTTTTAGAGTCCATGATAATGATTAACGTAGTTAAACGATATATTGGAAAATGAAAGAAAAAAAAAAAGACAAAAATGTTTTTAATATCAATGGTTTTTTCGTTTGAGACCTCAAGCGGAAATTAAGAAATTTTCACCATACAAAAACCCTGCATAAAATCAAAATCTCTTACAAACTTTTATTTCTGCCAAAAGAATATGAATAAAAAAATTAGAATTATTTTTGTAAAAAAAATTAAATCAGAAGATAACAATTGTTTCTATCAAAAAAGAAAAAAATAATAGAAATCAAATAATAACAATTACATATATATTGATTTTTTTATATGCCATAATTGTTACGGATCCTGATTAAAAGTGTTTTTAAAACCTTACAGAAAATAGTGTCGCCTTAAGGTATTAATTTTGTATGATGCAAAATAGAAAATTTAATACTAAGAACGTAATTAAACTCATTTTGATCGGCATGAGTGATATCCCTGAATATGTTGTCATTCACATCATCATTATTTCGTTTAGTGCGAAATTTGCCAATCTTTTCCTTCCAATAAAGTTTATTGTCTACAATTTGTTGCTAACAAACGTGGCATTTTTCATTTGGAATTCTTCTAACAAGACAACATACTTGTTATTCACAATATTTTCACCAATTTCTAAATCAATCATGGTCATGAGAGTAATTAATTTCTGTCTAGATAGGAAAAACCATGTACTCCTCCACTTACTAAGTACTTGCATTGATACTCTAATGACTTCCTTAAAAAACAAAGTGGATTTTGGTAAAAACAGAGCTCGAAAAAAAAACTATCAAAATCCTTAATTAACTTGATACTGGTAGAAGGACAAAAAAAAAACAAACGAAACAATTTAGAAAAAAGGATACGAAACTAATCGCATAGAGCACACTAACTGTATCGTAAAATAAAACAGACAAGGACTTAATCAAATAGTATTGATTACCAAATGTACAGATTTTTTTGCTTGCAGGCTAAATTTTTTGTCTTCTGCCTTTTCATATATTTTTCTTCTGTTTTTTTTGCAGTGGTGAGTGCTAATGAAATTACTGCCTTGAATATCAATGGCAAAGACAGTTTATGGATTGACAGAGGCTGGCGTACCACAGATACCGACAAAGATTCTGGCTTAAGTGAAACCAAACTACTATCTAACACCAATAGTCAATCGAACTATAATACATCAATTGATGGTGGCACTGATTATGCAGAAGTGGACACCAGGAACATGAGCACGTTCTATAATTGTAGAAAGGTGAGTGTAACAATTAATATGATTATAATGATTATTGCTTGTTATTTTTTATTTTGCGCACAAAACACAGTACTAAGAAAACAATCGCTTAAAAGGTTTCGAGTTTATTTATAACGTCTTTCTATTATGTCTTTCCAGAGTCCTGAAAATCCTACACCTTATGCTACTACCATGATTATCGGAGCTTCCTCTACCGAGACTACTTGCATGAAAACTTCAGGCTCTAGTACAGATCAAGATTCTGGTACACATTCACCGAACTCGGAAGGTATTAACAACCACTGCCCGCCAAATGGACCCACAGCCAAACATAATTATCATCAATATCCTCCTGGTATGTAAATGAAAATATCTCTTTATTTGCATGCTTCGAAATACTTGTACTTTTCACAATTGAAATGGGTTTTGGGTGCAAATAATTATAGCACGACCTGAAACGATTGATGTAAATCTGTAAATAAATAAATAACATTGAACCGTTTTTTATTTCGTGATACACTTTAAATAAATTCTAAGGACTAAATTAAAAACAAATATTAACTGGTATTTACTGTCCTAAATTGTCCACATGTGTGTCGAATAAGAGTGCGATTATGAAATTATTTTTATATTTCTCCAAGCAAAAAAGGATAACGATCATTCAATATCATTGGAAGATTTTTACTGTCCTTTACCACTTATATGTAAGGCAATAATCCAACGAAGAGAATGGTAGCTGCCCCTATCGCCTTCGTCCACAAAAGAAAATTAATATAACTACTATTTAGACTATTTACTATTTTTTATACAGTGTAATTTATTTCTTTGAAGAGCAAGAATATTAATTATTTTGCACCCAATACTTTTTCTTTACTTAAACACTCCAAACGTTGAACAATCTTTCACTAAATTAGCTGTGCACATTAATAGTCATTATCCTTTTGCTGTATTTTTTGTTATTATTTATATTCATAAGCATTTGATGAATTTAAGATTTTATATTATATTTTTTGTACTTCATTTATTTTATTAGATAGTCATCTATTTTCCGTCTTGGTTTGTTCTGTTTTTATTTTAAACATACTGTTATTATCCATGTTATCCTTTTGATTCCCAACACAACTGCTTGATATTAACAGCTGCAAAATTTCGAGGATGTGTTTTGTTGCCAGCACATTTTGCGTTTGTATTTGATTCTATGCGTAAAAAAAGCAACCCCTACCACCACCAGTCTTTGCAAGCAAATTTCACTAGCATATTTCTGCTGGAGTATTGAACAAAAATTTTAAATACTTATGCTTTCAATTTAAATTTAAATTTAAATTCTGCCAAAGGCAGAATTCCAAACACTTTAGAGTGTTTCCGGTAGCTTATTAAGAGCAAACTAACGACATAAATATAAAAAATAAACTCTATTTGTTAAGATTAAATATTGAAATGTCTTGATTTTTTGCACAGCCGCCGCCGGCCAAGGCTTATAACGATTCCAGTAAGGAAAAAGATAAGAAAAGAAGCAAATAATATGAACAAATGCTGGCATTGATATAATCCGTGTCATGCGTAACTTAAATACTTGAGCTTTCAACCGAAATAATATTCTCTTAGGGCTATTATTTATTTAAGTTCTACTTTCTTATATATTTACATGTTAATTTTTTTATATCTTATTTCCTGTTTTTGTCCCCATTTACTCCAACTCCAATTTGATGTGGTCCTAAAAAATAAAATGTGTTATTGTTTAAATGCTATTGAAACTAATTAGAACAAATTAATTGGTCAGAATTTTTGCCACCACCACCGGAACATCCTCCACCAGTACCGTCGTCATGTGGCTATGCGCCCGGCTCACCACAATCCTCCAGAAAAAGTTCCAAGTCAGGAGGTTCAGGGTAAGTTGAATCTTCTAGTTTTGTTGCTATTTGTTGTAACAGATTCTAAAATGTATTTCTGTCATTTCCCATGAAAATTGCTTTAATTTTTTTTGCAGTGCTTTAAATTCATCCATACACAGCAGTTCTTCGGGAGGTTTTTCCACCTGGGGCATGGCTCCTCAGTGTGCTGCTGGTGTGGCTGCTGGACGTGCTCCACCACAGGAAAATTACTACAATAATCCTCTGCCCTGTGTAGGTGGTGCCCAAAACCGTTATCAAATTACACCAACTGCTCAGCATCCCCCACCCCTGCCACCTTATTTCCCACCGGTAGCTGGGGTAGGCACCGCACAAATGCCCACACGCAACATACATATCCATTATCCGCCACCAAGACATGCTGTTAGTGAATATCAGCCGACCGGTACCCACAATTCACGATGTTCGAACGGCAGGTAAGTGGTTTATTTAATTTTAGACAGGTTAATTGCCAGTTTTTAGAAAATGAAAACAATATTTTGAGTGAGAATTAATAATGAAAACAAATAACAAATTTTCGTATTTTATTATTGTTTTCAATATTAATTCTCACACACAAAAACAGGGAGCAAATTGAAGAAAGATCACACACACTAAGCGACGTACCATATTAGAATAAGAATTGACAAGAACTTGGGCCACTAAAAACGTTCTCAATGTTTTTTAGAGCTTTCAGCTTATAAATATTATGCTTCCTTTAAAATTGCTGCTTAAAGAAAGATCAGCTCATTTCGGTTCGAGAAGAACGTTAAGTCTTTTCATGTTATCACATTTAGTAAAGGACGCTTTCAGTACTCTTCCACAGAAACCAAAAACGCACATACGCATCACAACGTCTAGCTTGAATTTCTAATATTTGGAATTTTTCGTGTGTTCTAGTTCTTTGGTGAAATTATGGGATTCGAATTAATCTAATATACTTTTAGTACATTTTCGATTATGTTGAATAATTGTGGGGCAATTATTTAATAATTCCCTCTTTAGCTGGGAGCGAAATAGTGCGAGACGCACGACGGCCAACCTTAAAGGGGATTCCAATTTCAACCACTCAAGGAATGGTTGGAATTGTGAGGGGTTGAGGGATAAAAGACGAAAGAGAGAATTAGTTCTTTGTGCTTTTATCTAACTGGTAATTGGGTACTTACCAGTTATAGAGTATTCTTCGAACCTTTAGTTTCTTTTAGAAATAAAGTATGTGAACTAAATAACAAAGGGTTTATTTTGTTGTAAATAGCAAGAAATAATTAGTAAGTTACACGATGTGAACTGAAGGCGAGTTGCAACGTAAGTAATTGTTCTCACGAAATGCAGATATCGGGCTTAATACAAGAACCTCGGTAACAAACCCGAAGTCAAACGGTTTGACCGGTTAACATCTGCATTACGGTGAGGGAAATTTTACACTACATTGGAATAATTACAGTGATGTTAAGGTAGGTATAAATTAGGTTAAATAGGTATAATTTAGGCTAAATAGGTATCATTCAAAGTAGGTGTAAATTAAGATTATAAAAAATTGAGACTTTAAATAAAATGTTGTCCAAACTAGTTTGGAATATGTATTGCGATTTTTTTCTGGTATTTTATTTCCATACGCATAAGTCGAAGCTAAAAACACTTTTGTCATCTTTCAAAAAAGAGAAAAGCTAAATCAAATAAAACTATTTATGACAGTCCTCTTACTAGATCGGAGGTTAAAAATAGTTCAATTTTAAATAAAAAATCTTAAAAACTCAAATTCAATTCAATCAAATCTAATAATCAAACTTTCACCTCCTCCTTCTAGAGCCTGCAACAGCTGTGATGCTCTAGCCTCTCCTCTACAACCTTTGCCACCGCCAGGAGAGGGATGGTATCAACCTTTACATACGGTTCATATGCCACCCAACAATTCATCTGCACATCAGATCTATCAATGTTCCTCTGAGTGTTCCGACCATTCACGGACATCTCATTCCAAACCTGCTGCACACAGCCAACCAAACACACATCACCAACACTCTCACAATCCTCATGCACATCACAGCCATAATCACAGTCACATGGGCAACAGCAATGATACAATGCGTTCAGAAAGTAGTCAAGAAAATGGTAAATCTTCCAGCCATAGATGTCACAGCAACAAAATGAATAGATTTCCTGAAATCATAGAGAACGATCAGAAAAGCTTAGCAGCTTCATCGTGTACTTACGAAGTTTTAGGTGAACCTCGCAATTGCAGTGAATGCTGCAACAGTTCCCGTGAGGGGGACACCTGCTCCTGCAGTGAGGGCTCTTGCCTCTATGCTGAGGCTGGAGAGCCAGGTATGCCGCCTCACTTGTCAACGGCTGTGCTAACGAGTGGTCCTAAAATGTTAACACAAAACAATTGATATGCAACGTATGGTACAGTTGCTGGTGGTTGTGCTGCTGACACGGCCGGTATGGTCACCGATGTGGTCATTTATTTTTAATAATAAAACCGCGGCTGTAAAACTGCAACAACACAACCGTTCCCCAACTAGCCACCATGTACAGTAAGTGTAAATTTTGAAACCGATAGAAACACATTGTAGCATTTAATTACTATTTTATACATTTATAATTTATTTTAAAGGAGAAAAAAATACTTATGAAACACCAGCTTAAAACAAAAACAGACATAATCATTGTAAATTGAAAAGCATTAAGATTTTTTCGTAGCCATCGAATAGTTAAATTATTTTTAGTATTGTAAGAAATTCAAAACAAAACAAAAAAATTCTAAATAAAATCAAACAAATTTAACAACTACAAGCTCTTTTAAAAAGAGCTTTTAATCGAAACACAAAGAAAAATTGCAACAATTACAAAGTGAAATTTGTATCCGTCTTCTTTTATGGCGTGTCAAGAGTAAATTTTTCTTTTTCAAATTCTATAGAAATTGTTTGGCTACCTTTTATTATACAATACAGCCGATGTATTTAAGGATAAGCAGAGACATGGTAGGATAATTTTGAAGAAAGTGGAAACAGGCTTCTGCCATCCCTATAATTTTTGAGATTTCTCTGTTGATTTTTTCTATTAAATATTTTTTCCTTATCCACCCCCCAACATAGAAAAGAAACATGACTTCGCCAGTGAGTATGATCTGTGTGTTGTTTGAAAATATACAGAAATTGTTCATTTATTATTGACTACATTTACTGTGGAAGATTAACTTATTGAGCAAAAACTCCTGCTAACAATTGAGTTTTGTCCAGTTGTTCAACTATTTTGAAAGTCTCAAACATTTTTTATTTATTTAACAGCTGCTTGTCTTGAAAGGAGATTGATAGGTCAGAAAGGGTATAAATAGAGAATAAATGAAAAAATTTTCTTAGAACTTTATTTTGTAATGCAAAACTGTGCTAAAGTTTATACATTACGAAAATTGTATATTTAAATTGTTACAAAGTTTTATTGTCGATCATATAAGTAATTGATTCAATTAGAAAATTAATTGAAACTAATTTTAATTATCGATAAATTTGTTTTAAGAAACAATTTTGAGGAATAATTTCTCCCTATTTCGGTGAGAACGTACTCAGTACTTTTGTGCCTTGTGCCAAAATCAGAAATGACTCTCTCCACAAATTGTCAAAAATCTATAATTTAAATGTGTTTGATTAGAGGTTTTGTCTAAAACGAGTGAACAATTCGAACTACTCTTTCAGTCGCTTTTTTTCAGAGAAGAACCTTTTTTGATCAAACACATTTTAATTGCATGTGTTTGATCAAAGTTTTTTTTGTCTAAAACGAGCGACTGAACGAGTGTGACGAAAGTTTACTAATTTGTAGCTCGCTTTAGACAAAAATCGTTGATGAAGCCCATTTAATTTATATGTGTTTGATTAAAGGTTTTTGCCTAAAACGAGCGGCTAAACGAGTTGGACCCAACTCTACTAATTTAGGCCCAAGTCTACTAATAAGAATTTATGATCGCTTAGAAATAGTGAAACATTTTGATCAAACGTTTGCTTAACTTCACAAAAAAGCCAAAATAGTGAATAATACAGTTCTGTCTATCAGCTCCGTTTGAAATAGCTTCGCGCAATTTCGCAGCAACCCCGGTTTCAAGCCCATTTAAGTTACGTTGTTTTTTTTTCTTTGACTTGTGTCCAACTGCTCGTTTTAGTTACGTTGAGCCTTTAAGTATAAGAAATATTAAATGATTTGTATATTTTTTTAAGTTATTACACTCTCATGTAAACATGTTTGACTCCTTCTTTTTGGTGCGACCATATTTATTCCTTTTAAACTTGTGAGTTTTTATGGTTTTTTATAATGTGTGTTGTTATGATTTATGATTATTGACATAATTTTTTTTTTCTACAAAACAATAAAACATAAAAATAAATAGTTATTATTATAATAAAGGCTATTTTCGAATGAAAATGCAATTTAACACGACAATTGGTTTATTTAAGCAGCTAAGTACAAAGGAGCAACAAGGGTTATACGACTAAATTACTTTGGGTTTGATTGTGACTTTCAAAGAATTTAAAAAAAGTAAATAAAAATTGGGCAAGGGTTTTATATATAGTTATTTCTTGTAGTAAAACAAAATTCATAATGATTAACACTTTGAGGTCCTTCCACGAGTACTTCCTTCATATTCGTAAAATACCTTTAACATTTTTATTTTTGGAGGAAAAATTTGAAGAAAAAAACGTTCATGCTGCACATATTGTAATTGTTGCAATTTTTACTTAAATACAACTTTAAGCTTCTCAAATACTGCACAATAGGAAAAAAGTGTTTAAATAGAAATTCGACTTTGATTCTACAGCCATTCAATATTAAACAACAAATATATTTTCAGCCTTATTACAAGAGTAGTTACAGTATTTCGACTTCGATATTTAAGTTCTTGATTAAAAAATGCATATTGTAGACTTAAAAACTCTAAGAGAAAAAGGTTGAAGTTGAAAAATAACAATGAGACTCGTAATAAGATTGATTATTTTGTGCCATAAAATATTGTATATAAAATTATTTATGAAAACTGCCATTTTTTGTAGCAAAACCACCATAAAAGCTCCATTTAAAATACTCTAGCCCCTTAAAACTAAAATAAACCTGTAAAAATTACATGAAAACTCAACAAAAAGAAACTGTGTTTTAAACAAAAAAAAAAAAAAAAAGAAATCAAATTAAGAAAAATAAATGGCCCAAAACTATTTAAAAGCCAGAACACATCAATTGTATAGAAATAAATAAAACAAAAATATTTATTAGAACAGGGTAAAAATAAGAAAATAAAAAACACTCTTGGAAAGCTTAAATGCAACTAAAATACGTAAATTTTCATCAAAATTATAAACGTTTTGTTTGAATCCGCAACACGTCTCAAACAAAAAGTACTTCAACATGGTTAGTGGCTCTATATGATTTACTTTCTTATCTTTATATCTTAAAATACAAACCTTATTTCTTAATGTTGTTCATTAATTTCTAACGTTTAATTACTAGAAAACTAAAAAATGTACCTGTGATAAACATATTTCATTATTATTATTTTTATTAATTTTTTAATAGTTTCTTCAATACAATATTTTTTTTAACTTCAAACAAATGGATAAGAAAAACCGAAACATATGATAGATTATTAGTGAATAGTAAATTGTAGTCTCATAAGAAAATATTAACAATAAGCATTTTTAAAATAAACAAATATGATTTTTCCAGACAAAAAAAAAAAAAGAAATGCCAATTTTAAATCGAAATAAGCAATTTTTACCTTGAAAATAACACACCTTGCAACTGTGTTGTTAAAACTAGCAGCCGCTTAGCATATATAGATCGTGATTCAAAACGTTTTCCAGGAGACCATGTGCTTCTCTTTGTGCGTTTGCCGAACTATAAATAAATATTTAATCAGATCATTGAAGTTTTTTCATACAAACCGATCAAAAACTTAAACTTGTGTTGAAAAATCCTTTATTATAAGGTTACTCCTTAAAAGTCCTATTTTTTAAACGATCTATTTAATAATATAAAGATATTTTTTAAAACCACATTTTTGAATATATTTAAAAAAATATATAATTTTCCTAATATAAACTTTTCCACTTTTTTTACAGACACTATTTTAAATTGTGTATTTTTAAAAGGTTTTTCTTTAAAGAGGGGTTTTAAAAGGCACTTTTTGAAATGAACTTTTTCTAAAAAAATCTTTTTCTAAAGAGATATTTTTTAAGCCAATTTTTTAACAGAGAACTTCTTTTTATTATGAAGTTTTTTTTTAAAACGTAACCTTTTTTAAACGATTATTTTTCAAAGGACTTTTTGCAAAGTATTTGTTGTAACAGTACTTTTTTAAAGGATACTTCGTAGAAGAGTACTGTTTAAAGGCTACGGATCCTATTCATAAAAAAAATAATTTCTATATGAAATATATTTTGAGAAAAATTTTTCATTTAAATTTTCCTTAAAATAGATTTCAAATCCAAATTATTTTTTTATGAATACGGCAACACTTATTTTAATAAATAATTTTTTAAAAAATACATTTTGGAGTGTAATATTAGTAAAAGATACTATTATTTTTTTTTTATAAAAAGATTATTTTTAATAGTTAACTTTTTATTTTTTAATAGATAATTTTTTTAAATGTTGTTTTCTTAAATCTTCTATAAACGTACTTATTTAAAATCGTTTCTATTAAAACCATAATTTTTTAAATGTGTTTTTGCAAAGGATATTATTTTAGATAGTATTTTCAAAGACCTTTTTAAGGCACTTATCTATAAAAGTACGTTCTAAGGTAAATTTCGTTTAAAAGATAATTTTTAAGGTTATTTTTATTAAGACCTTTTTTATAAGGCACCATTATGAAAATGTACTTTTGTCAAAATGTAATTTAAAAATGGGCCATTTTTAAAAAAAAAAAAATTAATGGGCTCTTTTTGAAACGGTACTTTTTTTCAAAGGTCATTTTTTTTAAATATCCTTTTTTAAAAAGGCCCCCTTTTAAATTGCTTTTTTTGAAAGGTACAAAAAGTACTTGTCTTAATAGGGCCTTTTTAAAAAAATAGTTTTTCAAAGGCCCTTTTATGGAAAAGTTACCATTTTTAAAAAGCCTTTATTATAAAAGTTCTTTTTTTTAAATGGTTTTTTTTTGGAAAATGTACTTGTTTTAATAGGGCCTATTGAAAGTTACTTTTTTTAAAAAACCTCTTTTTTCGAAACGGAATTTTTAAAGCTTGCTTTTTAACAGGTACTTTTTGAGGTCCTCTGTTACGAAAAGCTTCTTTTTATCAAGCGCTCTTCTCTGAAAACTCCCTTTGCAAATTTTTAAATTCTAATGTTCTAACGTTCAGTTCAGTGAGAAAATAAAAAAAGAAAGAAGGAAATAACACTCTTTCCAATACGCAACTTTGTTGCATGAAAATTTAACTTCAAGTGAGAAAGACAGAAAAATAAATACAAAATGAATAAGTTGTTTGAATTAAATTGAATGAATATCTTAAATAATATAATTGCTTAATGAAATACAATATTTATAGATTGCTATATCAGCACTCTCACGTAGATTTAAAATTGTATGCAATAAAGCGGCGTAGCGTAAATCGAATTTTCGACTGTGGCAATTTGTCGTAGATGAAAGACAATATGCACACATTTTCTTTAATCTAGTACAAATCAGAATTGTTGGAAATTTGGCTTTGACATACAAAAACTGGGTGATAGTCTCTAATTTACAAGGCTGAAAGTCTTAACGATATAGCAAGCTCTGGTATGTCTTCAGACATGATTTTCGATTTAAAAATGTGTGTTAAAACTAAAATCAACTTATTTCCAAATTATATGTAAATAAGTTTTTCTATTAGAATAAGCGGTAGTGAAAAACGTTTTAGTAGTTATAAATGAAAATTAAAAAGAAACATAAAACTGTAAGATCCTTTCCGAAATTGCATACTAAATAATTTTCCTATTATTGAAATATAATTATATACATACGTTTTTTTTTTTTGCAAAATATAGACTGTTGTTTGTTTTAAGGACATTATCAAGTTTTTAATTAAACTAATTTTAAATATAATATTTCGTAAGTAAAATTAAAAGAAAAAGAAAAAAATTTATATGTACAACAATAATAATAAATAAACTGGTGCATTTACATATGTTGGCTAAAAAGTTAATATTAAATTGGAAAAAATAAGATAATATTAGCATAAAATTGTAATATTTTAAGCGTTAAGTGAAATTCTCGAAAATGTGTTTTCTTACTTTTAAATTTTGTAAACGTTTCAGTGGATATTTAAGAGAAAGAAGAAAAAAATTAATAATAAAATGAAAAATATTTAAAAATAAAATAATATTGTCACGAATAAGTTATAATTAATAAGGACTTCAATAATATAACTTTAAAAAATACATATAAAACATAATAACAATTATTGTAATATTCAATAAACCACAAATAAAATCATTAAAAATATTTAATAAATTGAAAATAAAATACTTATTGTTAATTGAAAAAAAACGAAACAGAAAAATCACACTCATCTTCAACAACATAAGGTGCAGGACAAAGCGTTAAGGTACTGATTGTGTCTCGGGCCAATGAACGTATCTCCAAATAACTTTATAGTTTCACGTAGAACTGAACTATTTTAAAGTAGAAAAAATTCAGTTCTAGCATTTTGAGCGTAAACAAAAATTTATGAGAATGGTAGGAACGAAGTTCCTTTCGCTGTATACGTATTTCATGTGTTAAATAAAAATTTCATAAATTAAACGAGTTTGAAACTAATACTTAATGACTATAAATAATAAAATTATAGTAAAATTGTAATTAATAGAAAATTTTTTAGGGTCTTTCTTCTCTAAATGCATAATAAAATTTCATTCAAATATTTCTATTAAAAATAAAAAGAAAAATTTAACATAATATTGTTTTCGATTAGAATGTTCGAATGCAATATTTTTTCGAAGTTAATGATACAGAGCTCAAGTTCAAAAAGCATATATTTTATTATGAATTATATAAAATACATATATAAAATCAAAAAACTTCATCGCTATGCAATCGTCGAGAATTAGCATAGAGTTTCACCAGTCAGTGCAGAAACTTCCCAGCTACCAAAGCCAAGAGACAATCGTGTATAGTTTTTACTAAACTTCGTGAGATAAAGAACTTCGCTCTAAAAAAATCTACTTGAACAAAATATCAAGTTACCTTATCACTTTCACGCGCACCTTATTCACACAATTTTTAAAATGAAATGAATTTGTAAATGTAATTGAAAATCTATAAATAATGTTTAATTAGCAAACATTTATATTGTTTTTGTTTTTATTTCAGACACATTAAAAAAAATAAATGAATTAATTGTAGATCCTTTTCAAGCACACTCACACACACACTCTCCATCCATTCATACAAACAATCCACACAATTATACATATATTCAAGTGTATTATTACAACAAGTGTATTCTATGTAATTATAATAATAATAATAATAACTAACTATAATTAAAATGCATTAATTAAATTTCATATTTAATTAATTTGTAGTAAATAAATTAAAAACGAAAATAAACATAAAATATATAAAAAAAAACCTCAAAGTGAAAATTCAACTAAACTAAATGTTAAAAAATGGATGTTTCAAAAAAATAAAAAGAAACCACAAACACTGAGAAAAATTAAATGACACAATAGCATCACAGAGAACTACATATGTAATTCATATTAATACTTAAGTTAATATGAAAAAATTATAATAATTAGCATTTAATAAATAAATTATTTAATAAAAATCAAATGAAATAAATTGAAAATAAAAAATAAACACATTTTACATGGAATGTTAAATAAAAAAAAGTTTTTTTTATTCGCAGTAGCAGATCATTTGACTATCAAACAAGAGGTTGTCGGCTTAGCCCGCCAACGAAACTAAAGATTTTATTTTCAAATTGTGGTTCATTCAAGAAAAAAAGCTGAAGAAATTGATCTACAATAGATCATTGACTAAAACTAGGGAACAAAAGCAACAGTAACTTGAAATGCATGAGTTCAAATCTCGCTCAGCGCAGACATACTGACATATAACACTTTTTTCATTCTGAATAATTAAAGATTAAATGCATCTTACAAATAAGCCTGTGTGGTAAGTACAGTCAACTTTGGATAATTGGCAACTCAATCAATTTAAATCTTTAGTAACTTGACGTTTTTTTTTAATTCATGTCCCTTGAAAATGGCTCGTTAAATTTAAAAATTCATGTAATTTGATTACTTCGATGATTTGTAGTTGTAAGTATGACATCGTGCTCTTCGAAATTCTACAATTTGAAGTTGAGCTCTCCCCGTCACTCTATAATTTGAACTATTCTAATGAAATTGTATTCATGTTAAGAAGAAATAAAATACATTAGATTTACTGTAAAGAAAATTAAAGAAAAATAATTTCCGGTCAAATGAAAAATCGCCAACATCGACTAAATATTTATTCGAGTAATATACACCGATTACTCTAATGACTCGGGAAAATTCGTTTTTTTTTGTTTGTTAATCTGTTTTCTTTCCAGAAACTCAAAAAAAAATTTAAATTGTACGAAATTTACAAAATCGGGCAACAATAACAGAAGTGGAAGCAATATGTAAGAAAATTCCAATTCAACAACTTCAAGGAATTTCTATTCAACCATTTAATAATCAAATAAGGGCAAATAATTCACTAGGAAAACTTGTATAACAATTTAACAAACACGATTTTGATTTGCATGTAATTATGTTGGACTAAGAAATATTAGATTCATGCATTAAGTACTACAAGGTTGTTGGAGATTGAAAACTATAACATAACAAAAGAAATGGTCATCGATAAAGCAGATTTCAGGATCAAATAAGCAATCGAAAGTATCCACAAAATAAGGGAACCCAGTTTTTTGTATTTTTATAATAAATATAGATGATGACTTTGTGTACTTAGAACAAAATAAAGTTCTAGAGTGGTAAATTGGAAAAGATTTTAAAATCGCTTCTTCATATTTCTACAACTATGCTTAAAAAAGTTATTTTCAAAATTTGTATTTAGAGAATCAAAAGTAAAACACGATTAAAAGTGAAGAATTTTATTTAAATATTATTTTTATGATACTATTTTTGGCGGTCAATTTAACATATTTAATTTTTTGTTTCTGTTATTGAAAATAATAAATCAATAATAAATGTTGGTTTATTTTACTTTTTCGCAAAAGAAAATTTTAAAACAACAGATAAATTTTAAAATTTAATAACTCGAATAATTCAAACGGAATAAACTCTTTCCTCGATTGCTCCAGTGATTTAGAAAACCATAATTTCGATTGATTGATTAATCGAACAATTAAAAAGTTGATTAAAACAAATATCTTATATTGCACAAGGGTTCGAATTAAAGTTCAAATGAAAAGTTATCTTGTCTTCGTTGAGGTCTAATTGTTGATTTATATCATCATGCAACTAAAGATACAAGCACGTTTAGATACATATGTTCTATGATTTTTATGTTTTCATATTAATTTTTTGTGTGAAAGACAAATTCTACGGATCTTCTGGCAAAATCGAATATCAAATGTGATATTGTGGCGCCAAATTACTAGAATGCTCCTTAAATAGAATATACTCGTTAGAAGACGTAAATGGACATGGATCGGACATACTCTTAGACGTCCAGCAACGGAAATAGCTAGAAGTGCCCTCGAATGGAACCCTCAAGGACACTGCAATCAGGGCTCACTACCTAGTGCTTGGACACGCTGCATCAGCTCACACAACATGCAGACGAATCAAAGCCTTTACCAATAATTGAAGACAATGGAGAGAATTCGTTAGCTCCTTAAGCTCTTCGTGAACCTTTCATTTAAGTACATTTTATATTTAGATAAATGAAGGACATATGTGTATGAAAGAGCAAATTTGTTTTCTCTTTTCTCTTAATAAATCAAACAAGAACTTTATAAATAAATTATCGGACAAGTATTTTAAGGAGTTTTCAAATAGATTATACTTCTAGAGTTAAATATTCTTAAAAAGGATAATCAAAACATATTAAAAGCTGGCGGTTTTCAATGGAAAAACTTAAAAAGGAAATACTTTCAAAAATTGTTTTCTTAAATTGCTTAAAAAGTCTTAAATCTTTTACAGTATTTTATGTTCCTTGATAGTTTTAAGAGTATCTTGTATATTTTCAAATAATTTATTACAAAAATAATATTTTTTGCTCTATAAAATCTCCCTTAATTATGTTTACTTTGACCCTAATTTGGTAACAAAATAATTACAAATAAAACCCAGACAAGAAAATTGTAACAACTTTAATAAAATTATACCTTGTTAACAGAC
This sequence comes from Gymnocheta viridis, assembly GCA_956483585.1. Classification (NCBI taxonomy): domain Eukaryota; kingdom Metazoa; phylum Arthropoda; class Insecta; order Diptera; family Tachinidae; genus Gymnocheta; species Gymnocheta viridis. The sequence goes on along the minus strand of OY101443.1, from coordinate 55,358,060 downwards.
AAAAGAGAAGAAAAGAAAAACATGACGAATATAAAGCTGAAGCTGAAGCTGAAACTTAACAAATTTACTTAAAACATAAAATATATTAAGGCAGGGTGATTCTTTTATCAACCAGGATATTTTGGCCATACCAAATTCTAACACAAACATGGTTTATATGTTCCATAGAAAAGAAATTGTTACTAAAAAGCAGTTACTTAGAAAAACGGTTTAAAAATGAATTTGTTTTAGTGTTTTTTTAAAACCTTTTTACAACAACCTTTAACTTTAAGTTTGCTTTTATTTCAATTTATTTATTTCATTCAAAACTTTCCTTTCGCATTCACTCGTTAAAATCTTGTCCATCTCTTTGTTACATCTTTCTTTTCTAGTATAAATTTAATTGGATTTTTAAAAACTTGTGGTGCAAAAAAAAACATTGAAATCTGTTTTATTATATTTTTGTGCTTTTTATAATTGTATTCCCTTGTCGTTGTCCTTGCGATGTCTGTCTCATCAGCATTTTTTCAATAATTTTTTCTTGCTGCAATACTTTCTTCAATATTTACTTTCTTTCATTTTTTATTTGCAAGAAGAATTGTTAATGCTGTAAAGATAATGACAGCAAAATGTCAATTGCAAATGTAACTGACAATTTCGTATTGCTTTCAGGAACAAATATTATACTAGTATGTTTGTGTGTAAAATTGTAATTCTGTGGGAGTTTAAAAGTTAGTACGACTTCGCCTTAAAATGTCAAGTTAAATAACGATGTCGAATAGAGTTAACAGTTAAAGGATATTTAAGGAAAGGCATCACTAATATAAAATTAAAGTATGCAAACACATATTTTACTACCAATGGCAAGTGTGGTTCCTGGGAAGGATATAAATGAATATAATACCCTCATAAATAACGATTCTAAAAGCAACTTTTGCAAAGTTTTGTGTCTCATTTCATACCAAAAGCTTAAGCTGGATGTTCTTTTGATAGATTTACAGCCGTAGTCATAAAAATTGTTACTTTAATAGACTTACAGTATGAAGTTTGTATGGAGAAACAAGTTTTAATCTACTCAATAACTTTAATAATATTTGTTTATAGCACAGGCGTTTAAAATTAAACTTTATTAGTTAACTTCCATTATTATGCAAAAAAGCAAATTCTTTACGTTTAACCTGTTCTATTCCGGAGTTTCGAAAGTCTTCCTAACACAGCGACATGTTTCAAGTAAGACGAGCATTGAAAAAATGTGGATGACTTCGTTTTTAATATTTAATTGTTTCATGCATCCTTTATGTATCCGTTGGAATGTGGAACATCTCACATTGAGATAAAAACATCATGCAATTTTTTTTCGCTGGAGAAAAAGGAAGAATTGACCAGAGTTCAAATATATTATTTATTAGAAGTATTTTCGTCTAGGCCCCTCTTCTGTTAGGCATCAAGCAGAGCAGCCGTTTAGAAAGTTAATCAGGGGTGTCACAGAAACCAATGTAGTCGGAATTGGATTTGAAAAGATGACAAGAAGTACTTTTCTATGATGAATTTCAATGTTGTTGGTTTTATGTTCAATCAAAAATTACAATATGGTTTGAACATAAAACCGATAACATTGAAATTCATCATAGAAAAGTATTTTTTGCCGTCTTTTTAAATCCAATTCCGACTACATTGGTTTCTGTGACAACCCCGAATATCTAGTCTATGAGAATTCTACATAACAGCAGGTAAAGAAAACACATAGTTGAGGCAACCATAACTTGAGAGCAATATATTTGCTCACTTCACAATCTGTCGCAGGAGATGTAAATTTTATTTCACAAAAACATGTTTATTACCAATTTTTATACAGAAATTAACAACAATATTTGAACAACTTACAAACTCCTACAGAAAGTTGAACAATTCTGATTGAATTATTTAACTCTAGTCAAATCATGATTTTCGATTAAACATGATTTTGTCATACATAACAACAACATTGCTGAAAACTATTATATTTTAATTCAGCACAAATAAAATTTCCTGATAATCTGCATTGAAATACGAATAATATAACGCGAATACCCCTCAACAAATAATCAATTTTATTTTTAATCAAAAAGTTAAATATTAGTTTTGAAAAGACCAACAAGTTGAAAATTAAAATTAATTGTTATTAAAAAATTCCCAACAAAAATCGCTTCATGGGAATATTACATTATGTTTCTATATAATAATAATAACATAATTATTATAGTAATAATAATATTTTATTTTTTAATATTACGAACTTTTAAAATTTTTTTCATCACCAACTGTGCTGAATTATAATATCGGCAAACTTTTTTTAACAAAATTTTTATTTATTTTATTTATTTACAAATTTTATTAGAATTACAATAAACCAAAAGTTAAAAGCTCTAATTAATCAAACTTTTATTTAACTTAACTTTTTTTTAATTATTTTTTGTTAAAAATTTATTAATTGTTGTTAGATTTGTTCTTAAATTCTAAAATCTATTAATTATTTATTTAAAATAAACAGAAATTATTAATAATTTTTTTACCATCAAGAAAAACTCAAACGAAACCACATCTTATAAGTAACATTTTCTCTAAATGCGAAAGAATTATTTCATATATGCAGTTTTTTTTTTAATAAACTTTGCTATTTCTGTTTTCTTATTACAGAAGTAAAGAAATGAAAAAATTTCGCACAAAAAGATTTTACTGGTTTTAAAGATTTACTGACTTATTTGTACTGTTTGTCTTGCTAAGAAAATACTAAAATTGCTAAACTACTTAATATATAAAGCACATAAATAATCACTGGACTGTTATTATTATGCTCAACGTGTTTCACTAAATGAATGCCATTAACGTTAACACATAAGCGGGCTCCCACTTGTCCCTGTTAAAATACGAAAATCCCATAAACACTTTTTACTATTTTCCTGCTCCAGAGTTGGAGAACAAACAAAATCACATAAAAGAAGAAAAATTGCCTATAACCGTTTCATTGTATTTGTTTGGACAATAGTAAAAGCATGACAATAGTAACTGTTGTTATGTATTTCAAACACATACAGCAATAGAAAAGCAAACATCCCCGAAAACATACTCGTATTATATTGATATCGGTGAGAAAACAAGCAATGGAAAATAAATATTAAACTTAGGCTGGGTTGGATTAGGCAGGTTAAGTAAGGATGGAAGTCATAAACGCAACGGATTAACTTTGGACATTTGGTCCATTGTAATAACATGGAAACTCTGCTTAAGCGGAATCACCACTGTCAAACCTACCAAAGCTTTGTAATGAGCTCATAATACTAATAATATTTACAAGGTCGGAGATATCCCCGAATGCAATTAGCAGAGAAAAGAAATGGTAAGACATGGCTGGAAAAAAACATTATTGTTGTGGTAAACGCCGTATGGTTGTAGCAAACAAACTTTTGTTTTGTTGTGATACACAAATTCGTTTAATAATAACTACGTGTAGCAGCTGCAACATGGTTAGACCACAACTTAATTTGTATTAATACTCAAAAATATTATTGTTTTGTATTGTGTTATAATCAAATTATGACTAACACACACGTGACATATGAACGTCATGTAATACATACATTTTGTATAATAAAATATGCTATATATTTCACTTTCTTAATATTAAAAATAATATAAATATTTTAGGTTCACCCATAGTCGGGTATCGACTTTTGCAAGACTAAAACTAAAGCTAAACTGGCTCCTCAGGAATTTTGTAATGACGATGTGGTAACATATTTTGATTATATTTAATCATAAATAGATAATTTTGACTTATATTATGATTACTTATTATTACTTTTATAATATTTTATAATATTAATGCAGTATGAAAAATTATTATTATTGTTGTTGACTTCAACTGGAATGTAATAATAATATGAATTGACTTTAAGCATATAACTCCATCATATTATGATTGAATCACAATATGTTGCTCTTAGATTATGATTGCCTTAGCAATGTATTTCTTTGCATGAATGTCATGGTAATCATTCGCAATCTTGGTAATCCGGACGAATTGATAAAGGACATTTCTTTAATTATCCTAATCATCTATTTCTGTATTAAACTTCAAACATTTGTGGATGACTGGCCTTGAGACAAAATCCGGTTATCACAATCACTAATTCGATTATTACAGACACTATTGTTGATATTTGGCTTCTATTTCTTGCCAGTTGTCTGGATATTTTGCAGTCAATTCTGGTGTTTGCGTCCTCCTCAGTCTGAGTTTTTAAGAAAGCAATGGCGAATCCACGCATTCAAATAGAATCGCCAGCTTGTACAACGTTTGGCAAGCACACCAGTCTTATCGGTTCCCCGAATGCCAATGTCTCCTGGGACTAAATATGATATTTATATTAAACTGTTCGGCCATCTTGTTGAGGGATTAGCTTCAGCCGGGAGATGTTTATGTTTTCAGAAGCTTATAGGTGCCTGCAATTAGAAACTTTTGATTTTCGATTGTGGTCGAATTAACTGCCAGTCCGACGATGTCACAAGTATTCGTTCTTTCGTACAACAACATTTAAAACAAAAACAAATTCTAAAATTTTGTTTTTGTTGTAAATGTAATTGTACGAAAGAGCGAATATGTGTGACATCCTGGGACTGGCAGCAAATAATCGAACTTATTTCCCTTCGGCATTATGGGGCATATTCGATTTCGCTCAATTGGATTGTTCACAATAGTATGTAAATATTTATCAGCTGGCACTATAAATAAATTTTGTCTGTTTACAAATTTATTAAACAAAATTTTTTATTAATTATTAATTTACATGACCAAGACGAAATTATGTTTCGTTGACTCGTAATATGATTCCGCTCCTGCGTGATTTTCCATTTGCAAATTCTTTTTGCCAGTTCAGAGTTTCGTTCCCTCTTTCGAATCGACGTTTTGTACTTACAACTTTAGACCTGCATGAAATTAAAATAAAATATTTTAAAATTGGTAAATTGACAAATACTTATATTTTCAAAAAGTTTTCAAACAGCAATACGGCATCGAAAGGAAAATTGTGTTCGTTGCACAAAAAAAATTTCGACAGTGCTGCCAGCTCATAATACGAATTTGACATTCGATACTCGATTTTCGATACCGAGGGAAGATCGAACATCGAACATCGAATACAACTCATAATAAGCGCCATAATAATAGCAATTTACAAAGGAAAATTTGAAATTCTAATCTTTATTTGATGGCACCGAATCAGAATTTGTAGGCCATAATTAGACATCAGCAGAATGGAATGCATATTCTCTGGGCATTAATGTTCAATGGGATGAAACTGCATACCAGCACTGAAATAATCAATCGAATAAATGGGTAAAATTGCAAAAGACTTCTGCTGTTCATTTACGCATATCCCTATTCGAAGTGATTTCCGGTCATTGTCAACACATTATACTCGTACCACATAAAAGCCAACGCAGTTTAATACACTTTTACTTACTTTTAGCAACACACAGATACAGCTTGACTTGCCAACATCCCAGTAAACGTTATAGAGGGAGCAGATATTCACTAGATTGCAAAGACAAAAATGTGTATTTTTTTAAGTCTTGCTGTACTGTTTCCGTTTGTAGCCTCCATCCGCAGGGTGCGATAAAGATCTTCACTCTATAAATACGGCAAACTTTTCTGAATCCTTCCACAATATTACAAATTTATTTTGGAAAATTTTTGCTGGCATAAAACCAGAAAGCTGTCAACTGTTTTTGACTCTATTAGGAGAAAAATAACCAAAAGCACAGTCGCTTACTCTGATTAAGATCTCAGAAAAATTTAGACAATTTGTTTCACTCTCTAATAAGTTTTAAGATTATTTGGGACGTCAGGTGTATCAGCCCAAAAATGTTCACTGGGATATCATGATTTTAATCATATTTACAATCATACATGTACTAAGACAGAATTAACAAATGAAAAATAATAGGAAAATGAATCAATGCGTGTCTCTAACAGTTACAGCTAAGAACTTAGCTGCCATTTTGTATAAAGTGAGTGCCTTTTTGGCTTACAGGATGCAAGGATACATCAAGCTGTAACTAACCGGTAACAGTGTGTTCGTTTCAAAAAGTCTTTTTTTTCACAAAAATGTAATTAAATTTGTTAAATTAAAAGGATATATTTGTTGCTTAAGTGCATACACAAATTATCTGTAATTTGTAATTGAAATACTCAGCTACAAATTACAAGTATTTGTAATTGAAGATTGTCCGAATCCGATCAGCATTATCATAATTGTAGTGAAAACTTTAAAATATTTCTGTGCATAATTTTACGAATTACAAATAAATGTTTGCTTCATCATCATTGTGTGTGGGAGCAGTTTAAAATGGTGCCTTAATATCTGTGAAGCTGTCATAGCAAAACACCTTTTTTATGAAATCATAATATTACGAAGGCAGAAGAATTCAAATTAGAGCACTACGAATCAGAAATTACGATTTTTTTTTTAATTTTGTTACAAATTCTGTAAAAGATTTAAGCCTTGATTTTGTGGCGAGAAATTCTATTTTCAGGTTAAACTAAATCTTATGGGGGGACTGCTTTGAAAATTTGGTTTATAGTTTCCTGAATATTGACAAATTTTAGAAAGATATATTCGAGGAAAACTTCAATAAATTGCATGTTTTAAATAAAGTTGCACTGCTTCTACAACGAAAACCGTAACGTATATGTAGATGAATCTTTTTGAAGTTGAAATATCACAATCTCCGCTTCAATACGCAACTTTAATTGGGCTTTAAAAACATAAACTAATGATGAAGAAAACACGATTTTGAATAAATGCCCATTTTTTTACCCAAACAAAGTCCTAAGGCAGAATTAGTTTTTACGTTCTGATCTGTTACGGATCTGCTGTTTTGTTACTGTTCAATAGAAAAACTGTATGTGTGGTTTGTTGTTACTTTTCGTTCTGTTCTGTTGCGGATTATTCTGTAGAAAATAGAATTCAACGTTAAGTGGCAGCCAAGAGTTTGTATGCATTAGTTTTTTGTGGTGTGAAATTTAAAAAATATTGTGTTGAAAGTCAGAAAATTTTATTTTAATTCAAATTTGTGAAGTTTTATATTATTTTGTCAAATGGGTTTATATTTAGTTATTGAAAGCTTAAAACAAAATTATAGTTCATTGTTCATTAGTATTAAAAAAAAATAAAAATATTTCAATTGGTATAAAAATGGTGCAAAAGCCAAGCTCGGAAAGCTTACAAAATTCCATATATTATTTCTTATTTTTAAATAATTAATATTTTGTATGTAGCCCTTTGCTTTTTAAAACCAATTGGAGTCTTTTAGGCATTGATTCGACTAACTTTTGGCAATTGCTGGATGGTATTTTGTCCCATTCTTCCACTAAAACCTTTTTAACTCAACTTTGCTAGAAACCTTGTCCTCCTGAATTTTTTTTTCTAGTAGTCCCATAAATTTTCAATTGGATTTATATCGGGACCTTGTGGTGGGATTTCTATAACATGGGCAACATTGTATTGTATCTTCTAAACTAATGGACGTAAAAACTTCCATTAGCCTTTTTGAAGGTCAGAAAATCCTCTTCTACGAAACAGCAATATATAATTTTTATATTTACACAATTGTATGAATGAAGTTGCACTGCTTCTACAGCGAAAACCGTAGCGTATATTTAGATAACAAATTTATTGTCGAGTTGCTGATTTTTTAATTTTAATTAGATTTTGTTGTTGGCCAAATATATTTCCTTCTTTAGTTTGGTTGCCTACTTTATACTTCATATTGATTCGAAGGTCCGTGAATTATATATTCCGCTTTGAATGTAAGCTGACCACTATATTATTGTTATTTTTAAATTGTTTTGATGTATTTCTTTATATCTAGGTCCATCCGGGTCTTTTGGATTCTCTTTAGTCTATTAAACGTTCTCCCAAATCTAAGTTAATTAAAATTAATGGCAACTATTTAATTGTTCATCACAGTATCTTACTTTGTCCTAGTATTAGTTCTAGAATGAGTGTGTATGCATTAAATTTTTGCTAAGCTTCTCTTTCTTTGTTAAAAATCCATTGTTAGCGGAAGTATTTAGATGTTATTTGAGTTTCTGTGCAAGTTTGCTCTTTTTTCTCTCCTGAGTTCAATTTTAGGTTAAAATTTGTAAAACACGAATTTATTGCATGCGAATTTGAAGGTCCTGCTTCATTCCAGCAATTTAAGGATACAAAAATACAATAAATGCTGTTGATTGTAATTGTATTCTAGTGGTGTTTGCTGTTGGTGGTGGTAGTGGTATTGATGACACCAACTTCATCGTGTTGTTAAATTTCAAAAATACTTGAGAATAAATCGTATATTATTCACAGTATTTGAGTTTGCAATAATTCTCGCAATGCTACTCCCATTATCCGTTTAAGCTGCCTTTGTTGGACGGTGCGGTTGTGTTCTTCTGCAACCGCATACACATGTACACATTGAAACACTTAATATCCTTTTGAGAATTTAGTTCAATTGTGCCTAAAGAATGTGTATTAGAATGTGTGTAGCTATTCTATTTGATTTTTTCGGACTTTTAAAGTTTAAAACATGCATGTCAGTTTATTGCTATTGGAATGTATTATTACAGTTTAAGAAGTTTGGAAATTTATAATAAAAGTAAATGAAGTGATTTTTATCTTTATTTGAAATGTCGATTTCTGAATAGATAAATAGAAATTTGAAAAATAAACTGTTTTATTCTGACACATTAATGGCAGTCAACAAGGCTTGTTAGCAAAGTTATAGTCCTTTCAGACCCCGAAGCACCAATTTTGCGCTCGGGTCTCGGTCTCAATATTTTTCGCTTCTCTTTCTCACATTGTTCCGCTGTTCGTTCTACCGTTACTTAAATTTTCGCGAAATTCTTGCGTGACATTTCAGTTTTGTCAAATTGAGCCGCAGAAGTAAGTTGGGGTTTCAATTACAAAAGAACAAATATTGAAGCGGGTATATTTTAATTAAAAAATATGTAAATTTTAATGTTTTAAACCAATTGAAGTCGTTTAACGCAATAAAAAAGCGTTTTTTGCCAAAATTTTTACCGATCTATTAATTGTGAATGTCCTGAAAATCCTTGAAGAATATAAAAATGATAAAACATAAACATCGATTATATTTTCATATGATATAAAGACCATTTACTCCAAAAAAATACGTAAAAAATTCTCTGTAGCTTACGTTCAGGTCTGAAAGAGATAGAGAATCTCTTTTTGGCAATTTTTTATCGTTTTATTTTAAAATTTTTCTCTTCAATTTAAAAATAAGATGGCTTTTAAAAATGTCGGCACTTGCTAAATATTTGCCGAAAAAACGTGACCAACAGACAAGCTAAATTAGAATTTTTTTAATTCAAATATATTTTTAAATATGGGATCGCATTTATTAAAAATAATATAAAAATGGAAATATTGTGGCATAATTGTTTTCATTTTGTGATATACAAATTAAGTTAAATCACACTAACTAACCCTAAGCAGAAGTAGTGATTTCGTTTTTTTGGGCAAATGTTTGCCAAGTGTGACCGTACTTTTAGTCGTTCAAATTGGAATGAGAAAGGCTTTACTCATCGGAGATGTTTTTCTTGTAATACGGTTAATGAAAACATATTAAATAGGCAAAGTATTTTTTCTTCCTTTTATGACGCGAATACTTGCAGCTGATTTGGATACTTTCACATAATCAGAATTGACACAAAACATTCATTGCATACGCATGTCTGGCAAAATAAAGTGATCATTTTAAATGACAGGAACTATGAATACGCATGCGCAACAAACTTGGCATTTCTGCTCCGCTGTCACTTGTTGAAACAGATTTTTCAGTTTGTTGTAGCTTATTAAGCAAGTCTAACTTGGACAGCAAGTGTGACAAGAAGTTGTTATTAAATTATCTCTAAATTTAATTATTTTGAATTCATAAATCAATATAATTGGGGTATTCACAAGGTGTCCTATCATGTCATATTGTTGTAATGTCTTTAAAAAATTGTTGTTGTGCTTCAAACAAAACAGTCCTTAAATAATAAGACTATTTATGCTGTGTTTTTGTTTTGTAACTAAACAGTAGTGTAGTTTTTGCACAAACTAGTTATTATTTTCGTTTTTTCTCTTGTTTTCGGCATTCTAATATAAAATTTTTATGATTGTAACGATTGTCCGTTTTATTAAATTTTTTTTTATCAGCTGGCTCAAATTTCAAATAGCACACTAAATTATGTGGGGTTGTTCACAGCAGTCATATTTTTTCGTGTTATTATTTTAAGACATATGACTTTATGATGACCATGTGAATACCCCAAATATTTTGATTAAAGTCTTATAATGTAAAAAGAAGTTTTTTTGTAGTCAAAAATAAATCGCCACCGTGTGTCAACTTTGCTGGCCCCGAAAATCAGTTTTTCGAAAGAACTTCTTTTGACTTCAAAAATTTCAATAGTTTTTTACTTTTCCTTTTGGGTGAGTTCTTTCAAATTTTTGGGCATTTGGTCAACATGAATGAGAAGCAACACAAAATTGGGCTGATTGTTGGTGAAACTTCAAAATATTATTTAACAATTCCTTTTAAATAAAAATAAAATAATTATTATATAAATAATTAAATTTTTCATCTCGCATTTTTTTTTTCAATAACTAGTTGCCGAAATACTGCTGCAAATAAAAGTTGCAACAACATAATAAAATTATTACAATTAGTCTGTAGAAATCTATTTTTGATATATCATCAGTTTCATCTTCTTAGGATGAAGAGGAAGGATTGAAGTACTACCCGAAAGTAAGACATTGGTATATTTTAAGCTCATTTTAATAATAAAATTTTTTACTAAATTTAATAAAACCTTATATTTTCCATAGTTGTCAGCCGCCCTAAATTATGCTTAAGCTACTTTTCTTACCAAATCCTAAAAGTATGCTTGACATAAAAAAAAGTTTTTACAATATTTTAATTGCTCTATAGTATTTTTTACCCCATTTTAATGTATTTAACTTTTTTGTATCCAATTTAACTTGTACTTCAATTCTTTTTAATGCTTGAAAACAATTGTCAAACGTTTGACAGCCTTTAACTGCTTGTATTTTAACCTAAGCAGATTATAAAGCTTAACACTGACAAACGTAGCAATAGGGAAGAATCCAATAATAAAGAAAAACAATTTTAATTTCATAGAAATGAGGCTTCTTGCAACTCTTATATAGAACATAGATGTCCATTTTGACATTTATATTCATTTCTATGTTGAAATTGTCTGTTTTCCCCCATTTTGTTGTTTGTTCGTCCTGCAAACTTAAGAAAATTACAGTAATTTTTTGTGCAACTATTTTCTGTAAGTTCTTTTCAGTGGTAAAAATGTCAGTTACTATAAATATGTATGTTTGTATGTGGGTTGTAGGATTTTACTACGTTTAAACTCTATGGCGCATTGCAGTTTTTAGTTTGGCAATTGTTTGACTTGACGGTTTTTTTGTACTTATTATTTTTTTTTGCTTGCGTTTGTAATTATTTTTTCTGTATTGTTGTTTGTTGGAAGGGAATTATAGAAAAATGGTAGAAGAATTATGCCAAAATGTCAGTTAAAATCTAAAAAGTTGGAGAAAAAACATTGGAAATGTCAAAATAATTGCAGTTGTTTGTGATTGAAGATAATTACTTTGATATGCTCACAGTAGATGACTGCTTACGAAGCGAACTCTAAGTTTCTTTAATCTGTTTTTTTTTTTTTGTAATTTTACTTTAAATGATTGAAGGAGGTTTGAAATAAAATATATTTGTTTTTGTAAGTCATGTTTTTATAGTTACGAGTATGTATACAGTAGTTATGATTTAGCTGACTTTTTATTAAGAGCACTTTTGACTTAACTGCATAAAATTAATCATTTCAGTCACTATTCTTTAAGATCCGATACAAATTCCTTTTTTGCATGGCTTTTTGTACATACACATTTAAGATAAATGCCCAACATTTTTGGAATTTTAAAATAATTTTCAAACAAAAAAAAAACACCGTTAGCTGCGTTTTGACTTAACTGCCCAAAAACATATAAACCTTGTTTTAAAATATGTTCATACAAAAAATCAAAGTTAGCTGCACACATTAAAAAAATATTTGTGGCCACTTCTTCATATAAACATCGTTTTATTATTAACAAACAATCTCAAACAAGTCACTCAAATCGCAAGTTATTATTATTAAAATTCGTCTATTTTGTTTGCATGTACATACAGACATTTAAGATGTACACATGCATTTATGACTTATCTGCACAAAAACTCATGCAATTACGTAGTTATTTTATCTCATCATCCTCAAATGGGAATATAGCGGGTTAAAATGTTCTACTAAGACATTTTTTGAAATTTTCTTAACAACAAACATTTTAAATATGAACACGAATGGGGGGTAAAGATCGTATTTGGCTGGAAGGAACCGAAAAAGATGAATTATGATGAACTATTTGATTAAATTAGACAATTTCTGAGCTAATTAGAGTCAGCATTGGATCACGCGATGATGGATCGAAACAGATGTGACTCACCATGATATGTAAAAAGCTGAAACAAAAGTGGAATCACTGATATGATGTGAAAAAGTCTGCAAAGATGCTTGAAGACGTCAATTCTAAATCATATAATAGAGAGTTTTATGATATAGCTTTATACTCGAGCATGCTCATGTGTTCACTATAAAATGTTTATTTTCGAACAGAATGTAGCTTGGTGAACACGTGTTTTACCTTAATATGTTTTATAACCTTTTTACCACTAAGTGCACCTCATGGTCTGGCCAGACCACAATTGAAATAGTAGATTAATAAGTAAACTAAGCTAAATTTTGTACTTGTTTTGTGTTTATTTATTTAAAAAGAGTTTTTCGTTGATAAATAACGCACAACGGATGGTAATTAGCTGAGCTTGATTGTTAGACAGACCAAGATATATTTCCTATACTTTGCGGTTTGTTTTCCTTACAATTATATTCACCATATCTGATGTAAAAATTTCCTTATAAATTTGTACCGGGCTTGGCACAAGTTTTCGAGATGGACCTGTTTTCATAGCAACAGGCAGATCGTGTGCTAGTCGTCTACCAGCTTTTTGTGGGTTTACTTTCCACATAAGCATGCTTGCTGGAAAACTTTTCACCACTTTCAGCATCCTTTTCTTCTATATCATCATCATTATCATCGTCGTCAAACTCCTCAGCAAATATTATTTTCTTCATAATACGAAAATCCATTGCAGCATTTCGAGGCACATAATCATCCTCCTCCTCACTTGTAGCATACGCTTCTACATCATCATCGCTATGGCATAAATATGCCATCATCATATTTTCAGCCGCTTGTCTTTCAGCAGGTATAAGCCGCTGAAATATAGCTGATTTATTAACTGAATCTGAAGCTTTATAATTTTTAAGTACTTATTCAAAAATTAAAATTATAGTTTGACTAGAACACTTATAAAGCACAAATGAACTAAAAAAACCTTTATTAGAAGCCGGATCACTTGACATTATCGCAAAAAACAACCGTATTAATATTACGCTAATGATTTTTAAAGTGTTATTGCAAAACATTCGTTGCGCAGAGTTTGCGAGAATAGACTGGGCCGTTCTCGCAAAGTTCTTCATTTACATATGCGAAAACAATAAAAATTCAACAACGAAATACCGCTGCCGAAAAAGGCATTTTACAAAAATTCGCAAAGTAAACTTTGTCGATGGATATTCATAAAAAAGTTTTGGGCCAACAAGAACATAAGGTGCACTTAGCGACCTTTTTATTATGGGGGGTTTTTTGTTGCCCCATGTGACCCAATTGATTTCAAATTTATTTTATTCGATTCAGAACAATTTACTTATAGAATCAATTTACCTAATTTTTCAAAACTTTTACTACAAAAAATGATATTGCATTTAAAAATCATTTATGGTCTGGCCAGACCATGATGGTCATCTGAGGGTTTATTTAACTGTGACATCAGTAAGCAAAACTTTGTTCATACCATCAACGCATGAACACTGTTCGGTATTAATTGAATGGGTTTTTATGCTCATGACCACCGTGATCGTGTTCGTGGGTATATTTTTGTGTTCGAAAAGTGCATAACCATACATACGTATATGTACATATATACGAGTATATACACTCATACCCCGGTTTGCGTCGTTTCGCCTTGCGTCGTTTCGAAGTTGCGTCTTTTTAAAATTTCCGCTATTTCTATGTTTCGTCGTTTTTGCTTCAGTTTGTGTCGCATGGCTCCGAAGTTGCGTCGTTAATAAATGTTTGTATTTACAAAACAAAAATCGAAAAAGAGGATTTCCCGTCGAAGTCTAATGGAAATTCGTATGTGAAAATTGTCTACAAGTTTGTTTCATTAGTAGTTTCAAATTACATTTGGTAAAGTGAAGTCTTTTATTTTAATAAAATCTATTATGACACAAATAATAATAAAAAGTTAGTATTTTCATATTGAAATTAAAATTTTTTGGCTTACGTTCAATCTTCTTAATTTAAGAAATTATATTTGGATAAATTCATTAATTTTTTTTTATTAAGAGAGTACTATTTTATTTTGAAACAATTTATTCATCAGACTAGCAGATCGGATCCTAATATAATTTCTTAAATTAAGAAGATTGGGTAAACTCAGATTTGAACTTAAGCCAAAAAATTTTCATTTCAATATAAACCTTAAACAGTTCAACAATTACGTATAAATATTAATTATTAATTAGTATTTTCTTTTGAAAAATATTTTTTTTACTAAAATTATGAGTCTCGGAACTAATTAATTGAAAATTAATACAAATGTGTGGAAAACTGTAATTAGGTTTGCGTCGTTTCAGTTTGCATTTCGTTTTTCCGGTCCCAATTAGCGACGCTAACCGGGGTATGAGTGTATATACATATATATTTAATAGATGTTTCTTTATAGTTTGTTTTTTATTATCGTTTTGTTATTAAAAACTAAACTTATTTTACCGCATTTTTATTCGATTCTTCGAAAACGTCATCGTGTTCATACATATGTGCTCATACTCTGCAGATAATATTGCAGTATGTTGTCCATTATATCTAACACGGACTAGTTACAATAGCGGTATTCAGTGTTCGGTGCAAAAGCTCTTGCAAAAGTGCAAATGCAAAATATCGTAGCTTTTTTATGAAATCCAACAAGAAAATACAAGAAAAAGCAACGTAATTTTGCATTTGCACTTTTGCAATACCATTTGCATTAAACACTGAATACCGCTAATATGTTCCTAAGTAATGCAGTCATGGACTATGTCATTTTCAAATAAGAACTTATTGCTACAAGACGATTGTTCGTGCTTTCACGATCATACTCCTGGTGAAAGAACTACTTGTGAGTGATCCATATATTAATGACATGCATTGAGTTTTTAGGTAAGTCCTAACGAAACGTTAAAAATACCATATTTTTTTATATGCATTTGGACTAGCTTTAGACCACTCTCTGGTCATTTACGGACCAGCCCAAAACACGCGTGGATGGATTAGTCAGGTTTTTTGCAGTGTATTTATTAACTTTAACTGTGTTCTTGCTCGTAAACAGGGCAAGTTTTTTTTTTGCTTTTTGCAAGCATCTTTTATATAAATTGCATAAATTTGCATATTACACAGGTTAGCAACTCTTTTAAACAAAAATTGCTTGTGGTAACTGCCGCAACTCCATACATGATCTCCGCAGTGCGATCATTAAAAATTCTTTAACCAAAAATGTTGCATGTTACACGTCTGGCTCATGGGTTGCATAGAATTGCAGATTTTGTTCGCTTACATTTTGCAATGTTAACTAACTTGTTGCAAATTGCAAAGCACTTTTACTTAAGGTAGAACTACATACATACAATATAATGCATTATCTATACCCAAGTCTGATCAAACCCCAAAAGCATACATTAAGGATTATTTTGAATGTATTTGCCACAGTAAAATAAAATTGGTATTCAAAGGACTTCCTTTACATGAAAGTTTATCCGTCATAAAATACGTAAAAGGAAAACTTAAAGTATTCAAAAGAAATGTTGGCCTTCAAATAAATAGAACATATAAAGTAAGATCGACTGATACGCATATTTTCAATATATTCGACCGTTTTGTGCGACAATTGAAGATCCTTTTAATTTTAAAACTTGAAAAAACATATGATTATACTTCGTAATAAAGATTTGCTTAAATGAAACTGAATAAAAATTATTAATCTGTGTTATTTCGGCTGCATATTTTAATAATACATATTTTACATATTATATAATATAATATAATAATACATATAATACATTTCTACATATTTTAATAATTTTTGTGCATATTTAAAATTGCCCTGCTCATAAACATACGAGCTTGTTAATGTTCATGTTCATGGTCATAGTTGCTCGTTAGTGTTTAGAGTTCATACATGTCTACTCAACATCGTTTCAATACAATGAACAGAGTCAAGTATGATAATTATAATAAAACAAGCCGATCATATACAAAGACGCTTTTTCTTTTGTTCATGCAGCTTTCTATTACTTGTATATAAACGTGCTAAGCTGTAAAAGGCAAATAATCCCCGATTCATATTCCTCGATGTAGAAACCAGGGGTCTAATTACCGCTTTCGATATCGAATGAACTACCGAACCAAAAATAAAACTTGTAATTATTCTAATTTTTACATGAAATATAAACAATATAAAATGTAAGTAATGCAAGTAGGAAATAAAATTTTTATTATTTTACACAAAAGTTTGCATTTTATAGAACATGGCTTAACAAATATTGCTGATTTCATATTTATCTTCATCGGAGTCAAAAGATGAACATGGATTGGTGCGTATTAGGAAACAAATGCGGGTTGAGAGCGACATTCTATCCTTGCGAACGAAAGCGTAAGTAAAAAATTTTGTATTTTATATCAATTAAATTTTTGACTGCAAATGTTTTTTAGATTTAAACAGCGGTTCCGATTGTCAGAGGAGGTATTCAATTATGTATTATCTCATGTCAACAGCAGTGCCACTAAAGCTGCAGTTAGCTGCAGAACTTTCCTTTCTGGCTGCTGGTCCCTTTCAGCATGGGAGTTTTATTGATTACCTCATTGGAATGTGCCGAAGCACGATTAGCAAAATAGCGGCAAATGCGGCCAAGGAAATGGATTTGGCAGTATTTATTTTTGCTTTAAATTTAGTTTTAATATTTTTCCTGATACGTACGCAATAAAAACTATTGATTTAACTCAAAAAATATATAAAACTTGAATTTCGCACAATTTATTGCTTGTTGTTAATGCTAAGGAAGCCAATTGTTTTGCTTACGATAGACATTTTTTTATCGAACAATGATTGCAAATATAACACTCGATGGAAGACTCGCTATTGAAAGCCATCATCTCAAGGTTTTTCTTTAGTTTTTCTTCGATATCGAATGCCATAATCCCAAAGCAAAAATTTTCCATCTAATTAGCTCGAAATCGAAATCGGTAATTAGTCCCCAGTTAAAAACAGGTCTTAGGACATGACCCAGAACCGATACGGGAATATCCAATAAGTTTGGCAGAGTGACGATAAGTAACAAAATTGAAGAATGGACAAAGCAATTTCAGGAAATTCTGCATATAAAGCGATGAGCGTATAAATTAACGAAAGAAAAACCTATTAGGACATTTCTTGCAGCATGACTTTGAATCTCACTAGAATGGGAATTTGCAGTACTTGGACTACATGAATTTGAAAGGGTTACGGGAGACAATAAATACAAATGAGCTAGAGCAGGACAGCGAGGAGAAAAATATTTGAATATAATTAAAATACCCTAATTATTACTATTTAAATTAAGTGGTTGATGAATCGGAACAGAAAAACGAAGGAAGCAGATTTTTCATGAACTGGCAGCAGAATTTTACGATGGCTAACCACAATAATCTTGACCATACAGCTGCTAGCCATGCTCGTCGTAAAAAATCATTTGGAAAGTTTAACAGTCGCGCCCATTCTAATTGCTGGACAATGCTACTTTCGATTTCTGGTTGCTTCGCTAGACTCAGTCGATATTTGGATCACTGTTCACTTCTTATGGGCAAATTATAAATGTATAAATTCTTTTAAGATGTGATTCGAAAATTGCGTCATAGAGGAAAGAAATAATACCGTTTGATGTACTAAACTGTGATACTTTCGTTTTAAAATAATTGCAATTTTCACGGCCAAAAACTATATTCTACTCTTAAAACATGTGATAAAAAAGACCAAAGTCAGCGTACTTTCAGCAATTGACTTCGAATTTGCTGGCCTCCCCACAAAACAAACATGCAAGGAAGGACATGTTTTGTGCGATATACGAATACATGCAAATACATATGCGTGAGCTTATTATATTTACACACATACATATAAATTGCCTTATTATCGTATTTCGTTTAAACTACAATTAGTATTTCATTTCGTTTTATTTCAGTCATATTTGTAAATTTCCAGATTTATTTTAAAAGCACAAGAAAATATATTCACAGTTGTATGCGTGTCAGTTCCCTTTAAATTTTCTCCCTTATTTCAGCCTACTGAAGTTGTAAACATTTTCTATGGAAATTCCACCGCATACACAACGGAAACTTCACTTTTAATTAGTTACACAAATAATTTTTGCTGTTTTTCCGCGCTGTTGTTGTTTGCTTTACATAGTTTTATATATGTAAGTGAAAAAAAACCTGCTATAGCAATTAATAAAATAAAAATTAAATACTATATATTTCTACGCCATGGTAAATAGCCAGTCAACCATCCAGTCGACAAAGCAAGCAACCAGTCAGCAATGCAGCCACTCCATCCATTTCTAGGCAACCAAGTTTAAGCCTAAAAGGTGAATAAACATGTAAATTTATTTGCCTGGATATGTGCTTTAGAGCTACAGTGAAGCCTTGAAAAAAATATTTAAAAAAATATATCTGAAACAACAAAACTAATGACTGTTGCATATCGCTAATGGGCGCGCAACGTTGTTGTTCTTGTTGTTTTAGTGGGAACAAATTTTGTTAATAAATATATTGATTTCCTAAATAAGCCGCTTTAATTTCCTAAGTAGATCTCTTTACAAAATTTAGCAACAGTATCCTGCTATCATTACCATTAATTCATTGGTCTAAGAGTTTTTATTTACCTTTCAATTATCAAACGATCCCACTGTGCAACATCATAAGGTTTTGTATGCAACCAACTTTATCGCACGCACACAAAAACACATTCACACAAATAAAGAGCCCTTCGTGTTGTACTTCTGGTTTGTTTTCGTTGGTGTTGTTAGTTGTTGTTGTTTGTTGTTGGGCATTATTTGATTGAAAGTTTAGTGCTGTTTATAAGGATATTTAACACATTTACATTCACATACTGCCCCCATACCAATGAGAAGTTCCAACACAGGTCAACATTAAGTTCATAAAATTGCTGTTATTGTTATTGTTGTTGATGTTGCTGTTGTTGCAGCTCCACATGTTTAATTTTTTGTTTGATTTTTTTAATTTATTTATTTGTTCGCTCGCTTAACTTTGTTTTTATTGGAAATCTTTTGTAAAGATTGAGTTATAAAATTTGGTTTTACTAATTATTGGAAAAATGCCAAACAGCCAGCAAACAAAAACAGAAAGAAAGAAAAAACAAATGCGAAAACGAACACAAATCAACATCAAGTGAAAAGTTCAAAAAACGTTTAATGAATTTTTAATCGCAAATAAATCTTTAAATTAACATTTAGTTTGCAATTGATTTGGAAGGTTGAAAGGCGAATAATTTCATGTACGATTTCATAAAAATAATAAGTAGAGCGATTTCTCAAAAACAAGCACTTTAAAGTTTAATTAGGAAATATATGAACGACTATAAGTTAGATAAAGCGGCCTCCAAAGACAGGACGCAGTTTCGTTCTACTTTTGTTTGGTAAAATCTTATGAGCTTATAATTTTTAATAAAATCAATTTTAATTAATGATCTAAATACAGCCTGATTTGATAACTTTCTATTATATTTTTCTTTTGAAAAGAGAGTATTTTTTAAAAAGAAATCTGGCAAAGAGGAACCGTATGTTTTGGTATTTATTTAACTCTCCTCTTTTAAATTATTAATCATTAAATCTGTTGACACCATGCAAATTTAACCAGCTCTTTGCATATTAAAATTTCAGAAGCTTCTGAAAATGGACATCTCTTACAGAGACGAATAAATTTCTATTTTTTAAAGCTTGGAAACATGAAAATGTCGCTGGACGGTGGATGATGCAGCAGTATGATTGTTAGCTCCTAGTTTTTGTATCGGAAACTGCATACGAGGACTATCGCAATAAAGTATTAATTATATTTTACTGCAGAAAAAATATATAATTAAACTTTTGGTTACGATGGACAATGAATTGGTAAATATTCAAATGAAAATTTCACTACCTTTTATATGAGATTCGTTCAGTTAAAGAATTTTACCAAAAATTGACCAAAAAAATTATTTCAAATTAAAAAAAAGCAAAACCAAAATTTAAAAAAAAGGAAACAAAATCATTACTGATTGTTTTGTTTAAAGTCATTAGACAAACTTTAAATATTTTGAGTTTATTTTGTTAATTGATGTGCTTGAGTAGAAAATATGTATGGAAACCACTCCAATAACTGAGTGGTTTTCATAAAAATTATTCACTCAATTCAATTGGTTGGATTCTATGAGCAGCACATGAAACTTTTCTAAACGTTTCAAACTTGTAGGAGAAATCAACAAATTGTTTTGAATTTAATTTTTTTCACACAAACGTTTCAAATATTAAGAGACGTTTTATTTTACGAAATGAGACTCTTAATGCCTGTTTTTGTAAATGAAAATGATTGCTTGGGAATTTATTCAGAAACAACTAACTAATAAATTCCAAATTAAAAAATTTTTTATTGATTCTCAATTTCTTTGAAAATATTAAAAATCTTTAAACAAAAAATTTAACTCAAGCAAACAAAAATATTTTTAGATTCTATTCTTTTTTTAATTTACCAAACAAACTTTTTTGCACTTATTACAATGACGCAGTTGATGTTAAGACTTTTTAACTGCAATTCAAATAATAAACTGTTTTTTTGAAATTATGCCCTTTGCTTTTCTAAAAAAATGTAACATTTCTTTTACTTTTTGTTGAAAAACATGATATTCAAACTTTTCTTAAGACAACAATTTTATCTCGTAAGTGATGATGCAATAACTTCTAATAAACTCACTATTTAAAAAAATCCTCATATTGCAAATTTTCAATAAAAAGGGCAAAAAATGTTGCACTCTGGTTTTTTTTAAAGAACACCATTAAATATCCTTTTACATACTTTTAAAAGCAAAAAAATAAATTTTTGTTTTGTGTCCTTTGCATGTTGAAAATGGCTCCTGAAAGCATGTGAGTTGGTAAGTTCAGATACTTCTGTGCACATCCAAGAAGAAATGGTAATTGCCATTATATTTTGTTTGTGTATGATTAGGCTGGCGTAATCAATTTTGCCGGTTGCTAAATATTTTGCGAATAAATTAATCGGGAATTAGTCTCACGATTGCACATTATTTTCAATTGTAAGCAAGTCCAACAGCCATCTTGCGGGGAGCTTTTGCATGCCAAATTCATCGTAGAATTTATATTATTAATAAGCAAACACGTTATTTAGATCCCTTTTGCGGCTGTAATATTGAAACGTTTTAGGAAAGATTAATATGCTTCTAAACGCGTTTTTAAATAGACTATATTACGCCTAGTGGTCGAAATTCGACCTCCGGTTTAAACGTATACATATTTTAGTTGCATTTATTTAAAGAGAAGAAACTACCTAATTACATATTCCCTTCCCCATGGAAAAAAACAATAAACGAAATAAAATTGCTTACAAACACGCACATTTATAAAAAAAATCTTATTACTCATACACATGTGTACGAGTCTTTATATACTCTTAAACAATCTCATTCCTTTGCATATTTTTTTACTTGAACCAATACTTACATAAGTGACTGCGTGTACGTGTGTATTTTTCGCATTTGTAGTGGTGTCAACTTTATTAACCTTTTATTCCTTTAAAATTGAACCGATTTAAATAATATATAATAGGGTCACTAAAGCTCAACAATGTTTACCATTTGGTAAAAGAATGAAGAAAATCGATTAGCAAACAAAGGAGAAAAATGGATCTAAAAATTTTTGCTCTACCTATTTATATATAGATGTGCACAATCTTAATTTTATTTAAATCTGTTCGATATTTAGGAAGCTTTAATCGTTTAAAATTTCTACTAACCCATGCACACTTATTGCACATGCATGTATCAGCTTCACGTTGAAAAATAAACAAAGTGTGCATGTCTGTTTGTCCAATTTGCTTTTGCATAGAAATGAGTTTTAAATTCTTTATTTATAATGTATTTTATTTTCGTATTTTATCGTTTAATATTAATTTCTAGAATGCAGTTGATTGAGTCGACCGCTGGATACATTGGTATACAAATTATTACACTACATTAAATAATAACTTAAAATTGTCATCTGTATCATTGAAACATTATAGTTTATCAAATATTTTTCATTTTTAATTCCAATTTTAAATCAAAAAGTCGAAAGGATATTTGGACAAATATTTAAATAAAATAACTATAAAAGAAATTGTTATGCATAATTTTTGGAGCTACAAGTAAAAACCCTTTTCATTAGCTTTCCCATGGTAAGAAATCACATTTGTAAGGGGCTTAGTAACACACGTATGGCATGATATTTGTTCGCAATATCTCACTTAGAAGCATTTCTTGTGAAACGTTCATTTCAGCACCGTGAGTGTATGATAAAATTATACCCATGGTAGAATAATACAGGTAGTGTCGAAACGTTAACAGGCCTTTTTTTGGTTCGCATCTGTCAAATTTTTTTTTATGTTTTACTCACACACACCTACACTACTATAAAAGCACATTTGAACATTTCTTTCAAATGCAAATAAGAAAAGGAAAAGAAACAAAATTCTTTATAGAGCAGAAAATGCAATCAAACACACATGTGAATACACAATTTTTGCAATATTTCTTTTATGGTTTTTGACAACTTCGAACCTAAAAACAATAAAAAGCAGAGTTGTTGTAGCTTCAACACTACCTGCATTATTCTACCATGATTATACCATTGTACTTTATAATCGTATAATAAATATTATTTCAATATCTGCCTTTTAGTAGCGCTCTCTAGTTTGCACCACTGTGAATGGATGTGTAAAAATTACGTCTTACGTGCATCAAAAAGTAAAATACAAAGAACTTTAAAAATGTTTTGCATTTATGCAGGTAATTTGCATGGTCTTACTATAAATTAATTTACCAGAAAGAGTATGTATTGCTTCCAAAATGTCGATATTTATTACTTGCTTACATACTTTTACGAGTATGTCATGCTTCCCACATCATGTTTTACCAGCTTCAACGCCAATACATAAATACATCCATTAACTTCGCTATCCTGCAACTTATTTCCTACAAAACTGAGCAACCGAGTTGTTGTCTTTTTATGTATGTATGTATAATCATTACTTATTAATGTTAGTTAAAAATTCCTAGTAGCGAGACTCTATACATAAAAATAAAACACGTTCGTCTGAATGTGATAGTGTACAAAAACATATAAAATTGCACAGCCGTGAACATGCACATGCTTGTATGTTTGCATATGTATGAGTAATTATATAAGAATGAAATGGATATGAGCTGGTTATATTTATAACGATATCAAAATGAAACATTATGTTTCTGTTGCGGCTGCTGTTGTTGTTAAAATATGTCAAGATAACAACAACAGCAAAAACGAAACACTCACACTCATAACTCAACAAGGACTTCATGTCCAATACCATTTTGAATTACAACTCCAACATTTTGACTGTTGCTGATGTTTTCTTTCTGCTGCTGCTTTTGTTGTTGCTGTTGTTGTCGTCTTTCGCTTTTGTTGGAAAGTTAACTACAAAATGGCATGATTATACAACATTATAGTCTGCATGTATTCATGATTTTTGTTTATGCAATAATATTTTTTATGTTTCATTTTTGTTTCTTTAGCGTTTCAAATGGTTGGACATTTCTTAAAAGATGAATAAATTATGAAAAAGTTACTGTTGAAAAATGTTGTTGCATACATTTTTGCGTTTATCATGCCATAACATGTCAGGAGGTGTTTAATAATTAATTTTTCGATAAGAAAGGAAACAGGTTTGCTTTGTAAGCTTCTTATGAAAACGAGCTATTTACGATATGAGAGTTAATACAATTTTGGATAAAGATAATATTAAACGTGAATTAGTTACAATTGAAAAATTTAATTTTCAAACGGAGGCGGTCAGGACAGCGGCAGCTGTTTCTGCAACAGTTAATCTGAAGAACACGAGATGCCCAGAAAAAAGTTTATAAACTTAAACTTATTTACGTTGTTAATTCGGTATTTTTGACACTTATAGAGTTTTCAACGAATTCGTAAGAAAGCGATGCATTCAGCTTTCACATTTTTTCCATAAAATGTGCTGAAGCTCTACATGGCTTGTATGGCGCAACTTTAATTTTTTTTAACACAAACAATTTAAAATTATTTGCGCTCTAAAACGTATGGTTCAAATTTGTTTCGTTAAGTAAATTAATTACTTGAGTTATTCTCCTAATTTTATTCCAAAAAAGATTGCTTGTCAAGACTTGAGCAAGCCGAATTCACAACAGGTGGCCTCGAGAGATCGGGTGACTGAATTTGCTTGTATTTCGGCTGTCAACATTTTTTTCATTATTTTGTTTGTTTACATAAGTGAACGATGTTAAAAGAAAAAAATGCTAAAGTATATTAATACTAAAAATATTTTTTATTTTAAATACCATGTTGCTTTTAAAAAAATTTTGCATTGTGCTCTTTTTTGTAAATTATTTATTGCGACTTACAGATGTGTCATGAACAAAGTTTAACGTAGTTTTTATACCTGCAACCGTAGCCACAGCTCCAGTAGCTTTATCCGACTCTGGTGTAGCGCGAATGGGTGTAACTAAACATTGACCTGCAGGTACGCCTACACCCATCATTTGCTTAGCCGCAACATCAGCACGGCGTAAACAACTAGCTAGCGTTACCCCCGACAGGGCTAGATAGAGCTGTAAGAACTGCAACTGCTGCTTCTGTCATCTGTATGTTCAACAAATTGACGTGATTTGAAGATACTGATCGAGCTGTGGAGTCCGAAATATTTCCTGCGTAAATATCGCTCCTTTATTGCAACGTAGTCATATCTCAAAAAACTCGTTCGTCAGAAAACGAGTTTAAAGTTTTTAATTTACAATCACATAAATAGAAAAATAAATAAGTATTCTACCCCCAAGAGTTCAGTAGATAAGATACCAGTATTTGTATGAATTCTTTACATAAAATGAAGAGCGATACGACGAATATTACTGCATTCTTATGACTGGATAGATATGACTACGTTGCAATTAAGGAGCGATATAGTTTTCCTTAACCACTTTTATTTTCACTTTTTCAAAAGACATTTTTTTATTTTTCTTCTAAATTTATCAACCGTTTTTGACACATCTCTTTATATTTTTTAAGGCGAATTAGGATGCAAATACCTGATGTGAATCTATCTGCCTTGGGTTTGTGCTAATCTAGAGATGATATCGTTAGTAAATTTTCTGTCACGCTTATGGACGCTCTCGATTTAAAAAAATGTTGCTCATGCACGCTCATGGATGATCTTATACATTTAGTTCACTTTGGTACATGCTCACGTTAGTGTAAAAAAAGTTGTTCACACTTACGAAAACACACACTCACACTCACGAAATACTTACGAAAAAAATATTAAATGATTTAAAAAGAAATAAAAAGTTAAATGGAAATAAAAAAATAACATTACAATAAAGGAATAAAATAGCAAAACAATAACGCCAAAAATTTACTGATGCACGGGCATTCAATTCCAATTTTTCATACTCACGTGAATGCACGCTCACGTAATTTAAACAAAAAACTAATCACGATCGTGCTCTACAGGACTTTTCTAGATGTAGATGAAAAAACTATTGGCTCAGTATGAGTTAATTTAACAAACAGCATCGAACAAATGACAAATGCGGCAACCATCATTCGCAAGCGGCGCATGCAAAGAGTTTGCTAAATTATAAGGAATGAGTGCGCCACTCAGCTAGGACATTAAACGGTATCTAATTATCTTCCTGTAATATTAAAAGACAAAATTAATTTTTCAGCATGACTTTTACTTAGAATTATTTTCGGTATTTTAGTCCAAATTTATTCATATTATGCTCAAGTTCGTTTAGTTTTAGTCAAAAAAAAATTTAACATGAGACAACATTCCTAGAAACAAAGAAACACTTAACATCAATCGATTTCAAACTGCACCAGAGATAGTAGTAATAATAACTCATGATATGTAAGAGCTGCAGATTTTTCTTTTCAACAAACTGCCAATTATTAAAGACCCTAGTGTTTTTTTTCTAATTGAAATCTGTGCTGCCTTAATTATATACATACATATAAAATAATTGAAAGGTAAAAAAAAAAACATTAGTAAAACTTTTGTAAACTTAAAAATTATGCTTTACTAAAACACGTTCTACATTAAGTTTCATGTTTTCAAATAATTTGTTTATGATTTATACGAATACGTGCTCAAAATTGTTGCATACTTTGTGGCAACTTCCACTTAAAGTATATTTTTAGTTGCTTTCAAAAAGAAAAACGAAAACACATTACTATTTTACATGACTTCATGCTGGCATATAGAAATACTATTATTTTATAATTTAACCACATGTCTCCGGTTTTAAAACAAAAACATTAACGCGAAAAAGAAAAAAGTTTAAGGTTAAACAATTTCAAAACAATTCCAATTAATAACTAAACTCTAACGAAACAACTTCTTTTATCTCTATATTTATTTATTTTTTCGATACTGTTTGTTTAAACAAAAATTATATATGTATTTTTTTTTGAGAGATTTATTCGAAATACCCTACGAGAGGGAAAGTAGATAAATATGCAAGATTTAAGGAATGATTTTTGATATTTTTTTTCATCAGATTTCTACAAATAATGCTAAAATCAGGAAATGATTTTGGAAAATGATTTTGGGAAATGATGCTTTTGGTCTGTCAAAGTCTTCTCGAGTGTATTTTAACAACATGACAAAAATATAATTCAAGTGATCTGTATTCAAGAACGGCTCTTTATATTAGGGAAATAGCATAAAAAGTACATGTATGTCGACTTCGCAAGGGCCAGCAACTGGACCGGCCAATTACGCTCTAAGCTGGCTTCTTTAAATTGAAGGTAAAGCTCCAAGTTTTCAGAGTCCTTAGAACTCTCTCAGGTTT
Organism: Gymnocheta viridis; assembly: GCA_956483585.1. Lineage (NCBI taxonomy): Eukaryota > Metazoa > Arthropoda > Insecta > Diptera > Tachinidae > Gymnocheta > Gymnocheta viridis. The sequence goes on along the minus strand of OY101443.1, from coordinate 55,330,622 downwards.
GGTAGTTAGTTATTAGATCACCTATTCGAAACAATTTAAATGTATTTTTGTAGCCTTATGCAAAAACCCAACTGAGGTAATCAGTTTTGCTGATGTGCAACTGTTAGCTGAATTTATATATTTATGTATGTCATTCACGTTGCGACCGTTGATAAAACTGGAGAAGGTTGTGCGCCAGATTATAACGTTTACGGGCTGGTTTGTCTTACATTGAAGTTGTGCCTTACATTAGACTTTGGTAATATAAATGGGTTTGATCAAAGGTTCTTGTCTAAAACGAGCGACTGAACGAGTTGGACCCAAGTATATCTTACATTACATTATTAGAGTTGGGTCCAACTCGTTCAGCCGCTCGGTTTAGTCAAAATCCTTTGATTAAACCCAACTCTATCTGTTATGGATAACAAGCAAACTTCAGTTACGTTGCCAGTCTAGAATTAAACAACTGTGATTGCCAGAATGTCAGTTAATGGCGGCCAAAATTGACAATTCTAATTGCCAGTTGCCATTCGTATTACCGTTTTCAATGGCTGGCAACGCAACTGAAGTTTGGTTGTTTTGATTTTTTTGATGTTGTACAGCTTGATCACAACGTTAATGGACAAATCGCTTAATTTCATTAAATTTCATGCTTATTTGCTCGGTGACTGCATTGAAAACAAATACATTGAACAAAATAAACGATGAAGTTGGGAATGAGATTGTTCGCGAAATTATGTCGTTTATGGACGGTCGCATTCTGTAAGACGAGAATCTTTAAAATCAGTAAAAAAGAAAATAAAAGTTTTTTCAATATTAATAAGTCCAAATGAAACTAAAAATGTATATTTTTTATTTAAAAAGTCATAGACAATGAAACCGAGTTCAGGGTATCCTTGAGTTCGCCTAGAATTGCAAATGATTGCAACATTTGCATGTTTCTCTTATTTCTAGTTTGTTTGCCTCACATCCTTTTGCATGTTGCAAAAAGGAATATACTTATTTTTAGTTTACATACGTATTGTAACAATTTATCAGCAAATAATTTTTCAGCAGTTTTGTTGTTACATGTTAGCAAGGAAAACATGTTTTACTTTTAAAGTGATTGTTTTCTAGGAAGTGGGACTAATGAGAAAGGATAACAACTGAATTAAAAACGATGCTTGTAAGCTAAAAAATACTTTTCGTCAAAAGATCGAAGTAAACACTAAACCACATTTCAATCGCTCTGCGGACAAGCAGTTAAACAAAGGCTGCGTTTTTTTATTTTTTATTGTAGAACTTTAAGACATTATTGCTTGATATGTGTGACATTTTGTCAGTTGTCATTTGCTTTGTGCTTAGATTGGTTTGCCATATGACTGCTGGCAGAAGAACGCAAATTTTTACGAAGACTCATGCGAAAATTTTCTGAAGCTAATTTTTCATTGACGTCTCCAGTTAATAAGTGATATAGCCATCTTTGAAGAGAAAAAGTTCTTATAGCATTTGACGAAACGTCATTACTGTCACTGTTTTGTGTGTTTTGTCGCCAGGTGGAATCTTTTGTCCATATTTTAAATAATATCTTGTTTTTAAAAACAAACACAAACTGTTTAAGCTATTTTTTTCTTATCTTCAGAATCACCCAGGGTGTTGGAAGGTATAGTGGCGGCTTCGACGTTACAGTTAATCGCGACCGCTAAGGAGTCATGATCACTGACCTGTTTGTATCACAATTTGATGTCCTTAATGTGGAAAATCTGTGGTCTCACCAAATTTACTGCAACATTCTGCACAGTAGGTGTCATAATTGATTTACTAATAGAAACGTTCGATATATTAATAATTTCACGAAATGTATCAGTAAGATTATCAGCTTGTAAGATTATGTGATTTAACCCCGCTGAAATATTTGTTGTGGGGGTGTTTGAAATTTCTGGTCTACGCTGATAGGCCATTGCCGATTGTTGCATTAAATGACAGCATTTGCTACGTTATTACATATACATATACTGACTCCACTGCTGCAAAAAATTATTAAAAATTGGACTCGGGTGTACGTGGCTAAAAATTAGTGTATATACAAGTATATTTCTCATAAAAAAGTTCCAGCGCAAAGTTTTACATACCTTAAGGGGCGCCATTTTAAGCTTTCTTTCAACATACAAAACTAATGGAACAAATATTTCTGTGTCGTACAGAAATTTCTTTATAAGGATTCCTTAATTTTAACATTTTCAAAATATTATATCAAATTTTATTTGAAAATTTATTGGAAAACGCATAATTTAATGTTTGTTTTTTTGGGAAAATTTATACATGTTTTCGTACTTCCTTAACAATGCGGTAACAATTAAGACACCAAATTATGACTTTTCTTGATTTTTTACTTAACTGCCGAAATAAAGGTTTATAATGTTCGGCATATCGATGGTCATACGTTGACAAGACGCAACAGAATTTTACAACGTTGCAGTTGATGAAATCATATAAGAATTATGCTTAAAGCGTTGTTAACCATAAAAGAAAATAACTTAAAATTAATTAGTAGATACTATTAACTAATTTCGATTTTATTTGTTCATATAAATGCACTCACAATATTATTACAGTAACGGACTGTACGTTATTCAAAAAGTAATTAAAAGAATAATCATTTAAAATTATAAGCAATATTATTTTTAACTGATTCTAACATTCATTCAAAAAACTCAGGACATATTAATACGGATTTTCGGTTACTTTCAATATTGTTGGAGATTACCTCTCCTATACAAACATAAGAAAAATCTTTTATTTTTATGGGCTTAAGTCAATTAATTTTTTGACAATAAAAATCAAATGAACTTTTAGTTCAATTTAAATGAAAAGTGAATAGACCGATTTTTAAGTGAACTTTCATTTATTTTAAATTACAATTTCGGTTAATTTTACGTACAGAATATTTTGAGTGTAGATATTCAGTTACGAGGTCTCAACATATGACCATCGATTTATTGTTTCTCTGTTTCAAAGATGTTAATATAGCTGAAGAAAGTTTCCAGGACATCCGAGACATTCTGAAAATCCCAAAACTAAATTGACTTTGTCTAAATTTTTTCAATGAATTGATCCATTGATTTGACAGTTGTTCTATTGCTGGTGTATCATGATAAAAGTTTTCGCTATATTTAGTTATAATCGAACACATTCATTACTATAGTGACAGACAAGCTCTAAGCCAGCTACTGGAATAGTCATGCGATTACGAGGTACCCACCTTGTCAACAGCTCTTTGAAACTAAATTATTAATGAATAATATAAATCGGGGTAACGTACGATATCCTTGGGGGCTCAACTAGCTTCCCAATAATTTTTCATAAATTTTCAATTCAATATATTAAAACTCTACTGCAATTTGATTTAGGAGTTTAACAAGACTCTCTCTTAATCCTTGATTCATAAAGTTTATGTCCCAATTACCTCTAATAGGTTCCACTGTAGTCGCTATGAAATCGTTACATAACAAGGAATTTCTAACTACCATACATGTACTACGTCCCCGTCTACCCATATGGGCGCTGAGTATTTGAATAAATGCACACATACATATCGCTCCTTTATTACAACGTAATAATATCTCAAAAAACGTGATTTTTGAGTTAAAAATGCAGAAATGTTCGTCGTATCGCTCTTCATTTTGTAAAAAAAAAATTCACACAAATATCTTATTTACTCACTCTTGACTACTTTTTTATATTTCTATTGATGAGAGTGTAAATTAACAACTTTAAACGTGTTTTCTGACGAACGAGTTTTTTGAGATATGACTACGTTGCAATAAAGGAGCGTTATGTATAATGTTTCTTTTTTTTTGCTCATAAAACACGTTTGTGTAAAACTAACAACTACTGCAACAACAACAAACAACACCAACTAACAATATTAAAAGCAACAAAAATTGTGATTTAATCCGCTTACAGCCATGAAAGATAAGCTTAATAAAAATACAACATGATGGCTGTAATGTTGGTCGTATGGTTGGTTGGTTGATCTGGTTGAGTCGTTTGCTGATTTTGTTTTTTTGTAGTTTAAAGAGAAAATTTAAGTCCAACTATAAAAAATAAACATTTGTTAAGCGCCTAAAAGCATGCAGAGTATTAAAGTAAATGTTTTGTAGGTTCTCACTAGAGTTCCTTTTGTTCAATTGGTTTTTTTAATATTAATAATACAAATGCGTGTTATATATATAGTAGACTTTCCTTTTTTATTTATGCTTTATTTATATTTATTTGACAGGCTCTTATTTAAAAATTCGATTTGTCAAATAAATTGTAGCAAAAAATTTTTATATCAAAAAAGTTTTTAATTTAGTTTAGCGAAGATGGTTGGTTACTTTCTTGAAATTTTTGGGTAAAATATAAGAAGGGGCTGCCGCATAGTGAAACATTAAATCTACTCTCACATTTTATATTTTTACAAAAATGTGCAATCATCCTAATAGAACAATAATGTCTTTTTTATACATGTTAAATCTTATATCTTACTTCACTACGCTCAACAACACAAATCACAATTAGTTGTAATGATTGCATTTTCTTTTCTATAAAGTAAGCAGAGTTTTTTTTTAATTTTTGTTAAGAAAAATTTAATGAAGTATTTTTTTTAAGTAAAAAATTTTCACCCATAAAAATTTATTTGTGAAATAAGCTCCCAGCAGAGTTTTTTCCGGTCACTTTCAATGCAAGAAATTTCAAATCGAATGTCTGTAAAAAGTCCACTCGTTTTATTTTAATTCTCACAACCTATCTTCCCAGTTGCAGCACAAACACTTCTCATGTATGGATGATTCCCTACCAAAAAATAAATAAAAAAGGACGATTGCGAATACATAATACAAATTATGTAAAATCAAACTTATCCTTATAAAGCAGAAAAAACAAAAACTGTTCATTCGTTTACAAACTACTGTAAAGGATCACAATGTGGAAATTCAGTCGGGATAGCGATCAAATCCAATTTGAATACAATAGATACCTGTGTTCGACTAACGTCCTTTGATCCATGCTTGTATATTTATAACTGTATGAATAATTAATGAATATGTCAACCTAATTATTACCAAATGAAACACACACAGAAAAAAATTGGTATTAACTCACATGGAGTAAGTTCTTTCACCGAAATAAAAAAAAATACTGCAGGTATTAAATATTGTAATTATCCTTCCTGAAACAAAATCCAAATAAAGAGATTTTTTACAAAATACAAAATATTGAATGAAAAAAAACACCAGTTACCCAGGTCAGGTTTTTACGTGCTCCTTCGGAATAGTTTTATTTTTGTTCTATAAAGTAAAGTGTTAGAATTCGTAAATTTATTTATCAATTCAAATAAGTTTTTTATTGCGACAGGTCTTATAATAGGAAACCAATACTTTCAGTTTAAAAATTTTAGTTTTTATTTTATAAATTTTATCAACTCGCAACAAAATCGAATGGGGTATTTGATGCCAAAAAACAGTGTTTGTGCTTCTGCATGTTAGTACGTTACATTTATATTTTGAAAAAATCTTACGATAAATATCTCCTCCTAATTTTGGTTTTTTTATTTACTTCCAACTAACGGAGTAATAACGTTTGTTTTTTGTCTCCTGAAAAGTACAAAAAACATTTTAAGAGTGTGACCGACGAAATACTTTTTAGAAGGAAATAAGAACAACTATAATAAAAATAGAAAACCCTAGAAATAATTTCAGACAAACGGTTGTTTTAAATTATAGATTTTTCTGTGCAATACCAAGCAACTTCCGAGTTTTGTTGTATAATGACAGCTTCCTGGATAGATACAATATAAATTCTCCGCAAAAGCCGCCCTAGTCGAACATTTCCAGACATTTCCAAACACAAATGGTGATGGACTAGACTTTTGCAGCATCGAGAATTAGACGAAAATGCTAATTTTTTTATTAAATTACAAAATCTGAAAGCTTTAGAAGTTATTTGAATACAATTGTTATACTTGCATGTCAAATAAGCCGTTCTTTCTATTGACGATATTGAGTTGTGGTGACTGAGTGGGGGGAGATATCTATAATGGGTTGCATTTATTATAATATTTTAAACTTTGTAATTATAATTATAGAATATGAAAATAAAGGAAATTAATATTAAATAATTAAATAATGTTTGTAAGTAATAACGGTGGTACGCGTAAAAAACTTTATCTTGAATACTAAGAAATTCAATTACAAAATACAAAAACCAAGTAAATATTAATGGAAAAATAGCTTAATCTCAGCTGCCAATGGTGCTGAATAAGCGAGAGATTATGAAATATATGAAAAAAATTTTCACCAGAGATGGGATTTCGTACTAATCGAAAGTGATTTAGCGCGTAAAAATTAACAAGTTGCACTTCTCGTACACTAATATGGTTAAATAGTTAATATTCCTGGTCACTAATATCCGCCGTCAAAATTTGTGAAATCGAACAAAGAACGCTGATAAGATGGTGTAGCGACCTCGAAATCAGTACTGCGGACAAATTACTGCATTCGATATCGAACGTAATTTCCATACAAATTCAAAAAATTTTTATGGGATTTTGTTAGATATCGAATGTTGTAATTTGCTTCATGATCGGTTCTGCTAGTTCTGATAAATAATAAATTTACTCTCTTAATAAAATATAATGAATTTATCCAAAAATTTCTAAAAAATTTTAAAAAGAAATGGATAAACTCGGATTTGAAACTGAGCCAAACAATTCGTTTCAATATATGAAATTAATATTTATAGTAACATGCTTCTTTTATTAAAAAAAAGCCAAGTTTGTGCTGCTCACCTTTATGGATACCCAGCAAGTCTTGTAAAGTTCGCGATAGTAGACGCGAAAACAAGTTAAAATCATATCGATTTATGTACATACTTTGTTTCATATAAACTCACGATAACTCTGATATTAATTTTTAAATTAATGTAAAGAAATTATCAAACTCAGTATTGAATGACTTTGTAATTTAAGTGTTCGAAGTAGCTGGGATTTAGCCATAAAACAACTTGTCAAAACTTCTTGTATATGTTTTGTTAACCTTAAATAAACAATTATATAAAATTGTGATAATTAATTTAATTTTCAGGAAATAATATTTGTCATTTCATTCAGGTCTAAAAACGCCTTTAAAATTTCTACTTCATTGCAAATTATTCATATTGTCTAGCAGTCTTTTCGTTTTGGTTAGACAATAGTACGACAGTATTCAAATTCAATTGTCTTTATTGTTATAATGGAAAATAACGAAAGATGAAGAAGGAAAAAAGCACACAAACATGTAAAGTTATCCAAAACATTGCTCGCCTAAAGGCTCATATTTGAAATGTTTAGTTCCGTTTTCCTTTATTGTGTTGCCTCAAAATTTGTTTGTATACGCGAATGTGTGTGTGTTGGTTCGTGTGTGTACGTTTTATTTAGAATGTCTCCGTATTTGTTCCTCCTGCAATATCAAATTTTGTTGCCGCTAGAAGGTTTATGAAGAGGAAAATTGTATAGTTGTTATTCTATGATTACACTTAGTTGAATTCATTCATTCATTCATTCATTCACTCATTCATTCGTTTATTCATTTTCATATTTGTATGTAGAAGTGTTTAAGAGTTTGTGTATTCCATTATTTCATGTTTGCCTGACAGTCAAATAATATTCAGTGGATTTCACAATTTTCCATGCAGCACAATTCATTATATTCAAACGATATGGTCTAGTGCTGTTTGACTCTGATGACGGTGATGATGGTGGGCCATGGAAGTAGTACATACACGGGAAGGTCGTCTAAGGAAAGAATGATAAATGGCTTTCGACTTACAAAGATTACGCTAAGCAACAACAACATTATGGTCCGATGACGGTCATAATTTAAATTGAGTGAATACGTTTTTCTTGGAAATTTTCGACTTTTGAAATACTTCCTTTGCCCAGCCAGGAGTATTTTTTCCGAATTCTTTATAAAAAATAAGATTATGGAAGTAGCTATTAAATATCAATATCTGCTCATTTCTTTTATGTCCATACTATTAAGCGGATCACCTTCCCCTTATAAAGAACCATAATTTTATAATCATTTCATTTTCTATACGATATTCCTTTCACAGTTTGCATTTTCCTATCAGTGTGGCAAATATTTTGACACATTTGATGGATCAGTTGTTAAATTTTTACTGAAGCTTTAATTTAACTTCTAACAAAACCAAGCATGGAAAAAATTCGAGCAATTTAAAATTATACAATTGCTAAAAATTAAAATTAATATCAATTTAACAAAGAGAAAATTCCATTGCCGGCCTGGATGGAGCATCAAATATTTATTTAAATTCAAAATGAATTGAAGTTTTGAAATTGAAGAAAATTAGCTGAAATGAAATAAAATGATATATGTCAGCAAATAAAAATACTAATAATAAAAAGGTCATACGACGGCAATCTATTAAGTCTTTGAAAAACATGTAAGAAGCTTTATAAATGCAAAGAAGTAGTTTTAAAATGTAGCAAAGAGCTCTGAAGGCTCGGTATCCAACTGTAAAATTGTGTAATCGCCATAGCGAAAAATCTTATTTGTCAAAAAGCTTCATTATCGAGTTCTCCGATGAAGCACAATATCAAGGTACTCTATCCCTGCTAGAAACTATTTGGTGTTCAAGCCAAGAACTATACAAATATCAATATTTTGTATTTATTATATTTGGTATGATGCATAAAGGCAGAAGTGGTCCCCGTTTGATAAAAAATATCGTCTTATATTTATGCCAATCACTGCCATGGCATCACAGTTCGAGTCGTGTTTTTAAAAAATAAGTGCCTTCAGTTGAAGTCGTTTCACTATTTAAAAATATCATCGCTAAGGTCTGTTCTGTAAAACACAAAAGTTTCGGCAACTGATTTCAAAAAGGAAATTGTGACTTATTGATGGTTTTTTTATTTTTATTTATTTTTTTTGTTGCACTTTTAGCATTTACATTATATTATTTTATAAGATCCTTGAATATTAAAATTCGTGTGAGTTACAAGCTTCTAATTTGGCTGTTATTAATTTTTGGAAATGTCGTGATTAAAAAAAATCTATTAATCGTAATCTTGTCAATTATGGGAAAATAAATTCCGTATTGTTGCTTGAGAGCACTGTTTCAACAAATGTTGCCGAGGAGTTATGGTATAATTTTGAGTAGAATAAAACTATTTTATTGACAAAATTGACGAAACAGAAAATATTCGAATAACCATTTTTTCATTGAGAAAAAACGGCCTTCGAAAACACAACATTAAAAGAATTCCGATTGCCAGGAACAGAAAAATATTTGAAACCCCGTCTCGGCCACTCAAATACATACAAATTTATATATATACTAAAAAAATAAATGGCTGTATATAAAAAGTTGCATATTTTTAGGCATAAAGAAATTCTTTACAATCATAAATGTTAAATTTTAGTTTCAACCCTAAAAACGAATGGTTAGCCATTGAGTAATTTACGTAGAAAATCGTTACATTATTTCAAATGCAGCAGTAACAACACAACGCTAAAAATGCATGAGCATGAACATTTTTAATTTAGTTTTGTTTTCATACAAATACTAACACACATGAATCGCCAATGTTGACACAAATACACCAATACGCATACGCAAGCTCAGACATGGCCTGATGGAAGAGTGTTGCACAATAGTGCTGGCAATTTGTAACTACTGCTGTTGCTCGATATTTACTTTTCGGTAACTTTATTGAATGATTTATTTTTTATTTAAAGTAATCTTTTCTCTATTTGATACAACATTGAGAAATTACCGTCAAATGAATGATTATCAGTTCACACGATGGCAAAACCTTTGGCAGAAAAGTTTACCATTTCATTTTCAGAAGATAATCTGGCAGTTATTTTTTTTTAACAACAATGTCACAAAAAAAATTGTCAGTTCATACTGATGCCTGATAACTACATAAATTATCAGATCAATTGTATGATATTCTCAGAGTACGCAGTCTCTCTTCAGCCTTGTCAACTTTTGAAAAAAAAAAAAGGCGTACATATTTCATTTAAAAAGTGGGACTCTAATTGAAAGCTGGAATATGGAAGAGTCTTAGCTGCATTAGAATATGAAATTGGATTTCATCGGTACCCAGTTTTTTTGCGAAATATAAAAAATGGGTCCAGAAAACAGAAAAATTCGTAAAAAAAACATGTAGAACTGGGGGGCTACTCTCTATTGCGATGCGAAAGAAAAGTGGTACATAATAAAACTATTTTTACACTGAAATTTCTTGCGCAGGGCAATAGAGAGTAACTCCGCTGGTTTTTGCCGAATCTTAAAAAATATAATTTTAAAAGGCAGTAATTTACACCATTTTCTGGGCAATTAATTTATTTTTTTTTTAATTATTATGAATAATATGCCTCGCTAAGGCGATTAATGTAATACGTTGATCGATGAATTTAAATTTTCTTTTCTAAGAAAAAGTGTAAATTTGTTTGCCCTTTTTATTGAAAATTTGCAGTATAATGATTATTTTAAATAGTGAGTCTATTAGAAATTATTTTATCATCACTTATGAGAGCAAATTTTTGTCTAAGAAAACTTTGAATAGCAATTTTTTTATAAAAAGCAAAAAAAAATTTTAAATTTCTTTAGAAACGAAAACAACATAACTTTCAAGCAAATTCTAAAAGTTTTGAAATGAAAAGGACCGAATTACTTTACGTTTGTTCGATGTTATAATTTTTATAAAAAAAAACAAAATAAAAATCTTGCTCTTGTTTTCCACACTTTCAGTTGTGTTTTAGAAATGTAAGCGACTTAAGTTGGAGTCTTTTCATTATTAAAAATAAATCGTTACTTTCAATGAAATATTCATTACATCGTAATTTTTCCAATCAAGGGCATTGTACTGCCATTGTTTTTGGTAAATTGTGAAAAAACATAAAACGGTGCATGTGTTTTCTTTCGTAGAATTGAATTTCTATCACACTTGAAAAAAAATCTTTTCCAGAAAAAGACACTACACTACACTCTACACTGGGAAAATCAACTGAGAATATTGGAAATATTGCATTCAATTAATTATAAAAATGCAATTGTGAACGTATCGTGCCATCCATTTTCAAGTATAATGTATTCAGAAAACGATGAATATCTGATAATCGGTAACCACTTCTCAATATATTGCCAGCACTATTACGCAAGTGTATGAACCAAAAAGGAAAATCATAAATATCACAACCATTTAGCAGGTAAAAAGTAGTTGCAATTTTATTTGTTTTAACAGTTTCAGGTCTTAATCTTGTTTTTTTTTTCTTTCTTTTTTTTTTGTTCGTTCTACATTCAGTTTTTCAGTTCATATACAATATTTTTTTCTTTTAATTCTTATTCTTGTTCTACTATTTCTATAAACGTTTACTGTTAGAGGGCACGCAATTTAGAGCTTTTAAGTGCATTTGCATTTAGCCGGATGTTTGCACTAAAACTTATTTCAATTAGGATTGTAGTTTTTGTTCGACTTTTAAAGGAAGACCAAAGAAAAACAAGGTAAAATTACTTGAAATGAATGTGCAGAAATGAGGGAATAATATAAAAATGTACATAGTTAAAAATTAATATATATGAGCTATTTAGTACAAGAAAAAAAATTATATGTATAAACATTTTATATATAAAGCTGATGAAAAGCTTGTTAAGATTAAAAGTTTAAAACTGAGACAGCATGGTCTCTTTTAACCCCAACTAAATATAAGATAAGGACATTTTTGTATCTGCCTCTCAAATCAGTTGGCATAGCAAATAGGGCCACTAGATACGCATATTCCACAGCCGAATATTGCGCAGCAACTTATCTATAAAATAAGCTTCTTATTGCTATTCAACTTAAATAATAAATTTGTATAATAGTGTTATTAACTTTATTATTTATAATGTCTCATTTAAAATTAAAACATTCCATAAAAAATGGTTTTACCAACTTCAAATAAGCAAATTAAAATATTCAAAAGATCAAAACGTTAAGATAATTATCTGTAATTTTGACGATTGTTACAGAAAATATTCTTAGGTGTGTATTTGTTATAAAACTAATGCAAAAGAAACACAAATGATAATTACAAATTATTATTTTTGTTGTTGAGTTTGTCAATCCGTTTTAATTAAATTGCGCCACTTAAGGACCACCTCTTCTGCCAGGTTCCACTAGCACGCCCACAACCAGCCATTGACTCAAGCACTTGCTTAGGTTGCTTAACTCTAGAAAATCCCATCCATTTATAAAATTATTCTTTTTTGTCCTACATCATTCATTCATTCCTTTTTAATTTGTTTTTTTCCGCTAAACAAACAGATTTTAACAATTCAATGGCCATTTGCTTTAAGTAGTCGTTAAGGAAAATTGTTTATTAAATGAAAAACATAAAATCGTGCCACGTCTTAAGAAAATTTCCTACAAGAATACTTCAATTATATAATTTAGAGCGAATAGAAAAGTGGAAAAGGGTAAGCAGACGTTATAAAGGAAGCAACATGACAACAAACTCCACCGAGCTAAAGGCATTTTCCTTTATAATAAAGATTCACCAAAGATTGCCATGGATGAGCAGCGAAAAGGTAAGAAGAGGTGACTTCACAAGACCTCTTGAGCATGAATTTTTGTTACAACGGAAATTAGTGCCTAAACGTTTGTCAACAAAAACATTTTTCTTATTGTGTTGGAAAACAGGGCTGGGTGGGGAGAAGTCTGTTGGTTTTTATTAGATTTATTTCCTAAATGTGTTAAAGAAGTTAGAGTGCTACAGATTTCATTCGAAAGAGGCAATTAGTTAATTTTTTTTAATTATTTCTACGATTCTTTATTCATTTGTTCAGGTGGGTTACAAATAAAATCCTGCATCAATAAAAGTAGGCGTCTTGTGTTCATTTGCAGATTAAACGGGAATTTTAAAAGTCATGGGAACTAATATTGTCGGCCAATTTGCCGAGTGCCAGCATTTCCATTTTGATTTTCGTGTTTTTATATATTAGCTGCGTTCGACTAATTCTACAGTCAAATGCAGTAAATGAGTAATTACTGAGTAAGCTGAAAAATTTACTCTCAAAAGAAGCTGTTGGCCAAAAAAGTACGCGAACGGAAAAATTGTAAAAATTAGTAAGATTAAGAAAACAGCTGCCTGCAAGTAAATATAGTGTTGAAATATATTTACACTTTGTACTACTCAACTCTTTTTCTTTTTGGTACGCGATGCAATATTTATTATTTTCTTTAATCGTGTCCATGTGTTTATTTTCATTTTATTTGATTTTCCTAACATGTGTCTGATTAAATTTATTCAAAAGTATGTGAATATTTGTTTTTGATATTGATTACTTTAAAAGCAAGTGAAGTGCTAAGTAACCACATACTCAACATTTTCACAGCTCCAACGAAATAACAAACTAACAACAAAAATGGTTTCTACAAATTTTATTTCCTTTTAAAGTATGTACATGTTTAACGAACGAATAGTTTAAAAATAATTGTTCACCTTTTGAATCATATGTTTTTCTATTTTACTAAATTTAACTACAAGAAATTTCTGCAGACAAAAATTTTTAAATTCTCAGCCATGAACTGTCACTTTACGCTCTCAATTTGTGTTTTTATTTATTGTATTTTGCGTAAACGAATGAAATTTAATAAAGTTCAGTAAAAATTTGTAAAAACTTTTGGGTACTCGAACACACTTATTGTTGTTTTTGTTGCAAAAACTCGATAAAATCCCTAAAAAAATACTTGAAAGCGAAATTTACAAAAAAAAAAAGAAAAACTAATGAACATAAAAAATAAAAAATAGTATTCCATATTACTTTTTCAATAAAAATAGTTTGAGTTTAAAAAATAAAAATTTGTCATAAATTTTTTTTCAATTCATAATTTGAACTGGAGCTAAATAACTACATATAAGTAAAAAGAATACTTCATTTTTTTACGTAAGTTTTTCGAACTGTATTAAATTAATTGAAAGTCGATGCATCTAGAGTTTTTAATTCAAATCAATAATTTATTGAAAATTTATTTTATTAAGAAAGGAAAAAGTATTTTCGCGAGCAGAACGGTCGCTACAATTTCTGCACCAGTATTCAAGTGTGTGTTGCTGCTACCCTTTTCCATGTAAATGCTTCACATAGAGTATAAAACACATAAGGCCCATTCACAACCTTGTTAATTTAGGATTGTATATTTTAGCAATTGTAAATATTTTCCAGCAATCGTGAACCGCATTGTTGATTTATTTTGGAATACTTTTTTGCAAAACACTAAATTCACATTCAGCTGTGAAAAAAGATTTTTTTATTTACATTTATATATTCACTTGCATGAATGACCGGCAAGAGAACATTTCGTTATTCTGGTTTGCAATTAAGTGTTGCATATGTTGAGTTTAAATATAGTAGTAGTATGTATTTAGGTGTTGCTTATTTATACAATAGTATGTAGCAAGCGCATATCTTCGTATTTTGTTAGTGTAGAGTAAAAATATACTACACCACTTTGCAAATGCTACGATGCAAGACCATTTGCACATGATTGTGAATTATTTCGCATACGAGTACACTGCTTTTTTTATTTATGTTTGTATGATTTCTGTGTTTTCTAAATGAATTTCTTTGTATTCAATAATTTCGTACTAATCGAAATTGTTTTATTTTGTAAAAATGCAAAGAAGTAATTTTCGCATTCTAATTTGTAAAATAATTCAATTAAATAGTGGATATTTCTAGTCACTAGTATGCATTGTGATAAGTAATACTAAAGAACGCTGATGAGATGATGTAGCGACTTCGAAATCACTATAAATATATAAGATCCTGCCGTTCCGACAAGGAGCATAGGGCCTCAATAGAAGGTTTGCACATCTCCATATTTTGTGCTTTTGTTTTTGCTACTGATTTTTATTTCGGCATCAATTTGTTTTTTCCATGAGCTGGGCATCCACTTCTTCCATTCCCTTGGTGCTTCCAGTCTACCGCAGTTCTAGCGATGTCGTTAATCTGCTTTCTAATTTTAATCCACAGGATTTGTTGGCTTGCTCTTTCCCAGAGCGTATGCTTCGACAGCGTTCTCGGTCAAAATACATGTAGGATCAGAGCTGTCCAGGAAATCACTACTTGGGGCAAATTACGGCGTAATTCGTTCAAATATTCTGATGATTAATAATGTTCCAATACCTTCTTCATATTAAAAAGTTTCAAGGAAATTACGAAAAAACGTAAACCAACTTTTTTATAACAGAAATGCCACGAAAGTCCCCATTATATTCATTTCGAATGAAATGCAGACCAGCTCTGAAAAAACCTGAATTTTCTATAAACTAGTTATACTTAACAATAGTAAGTCTGAAGCTTGATTGTTATGACAAACGCGTGTTATGTTTAGTGTACTGTGTTTTACTGGGATAATGGACAACTATTTTTCTCTTTACTTCGGCAGTTGTTAAACCGCTTAAGTTATTTTATAGCTGTTGTAAGTTAAGACCGGCGGTATATAGTTTGTGACTGAAAGGTATGCTGTTTTTAACTGATGTGATTACCAAGTCTTACTTGGGTACTTTTTTAGATTGCTTTAAAAATGTTTGGTTTCTCTCCTCATACATGGATCCCCAAAGCAAAACGAAAATATCTGCAAAATTATAAAAACTTTATGTATTATTTCAATCACAAAATAGTGGAAGATTTCGCAAAACAAATAAAATTTTTTAAGATAACAGCTTAAAACAAATATTGTAAATCAACTTATTTTAACAACCAAAAACTTTTTTAAGGAATTTAAAATTTTAAGCAAATCGTATCAAGAAGGTAATTAAGTTATAATAAATCTCTTTTGTATGTTGAAATACTTCAAGCAAAAAATCTTTAAGAAGATTTCCACTCACTTCTAAATCGTTGGCATTTATTTCTTTATTTCAATTAATTTCCAAAGAAAATGCTGAGTAGGATTCATGGCATCAGGTGCTCCTAATACTCGCCTTCATGTCAAATGTGGAAAAATACAATTTAATAATATCAGTTGTTATATTTGCTTTGTTGAATAAATTCCCAGAAATCATGCTGAAACATTCAAAGGTTTTCTTTTGTATCAGTTTCTTTGGAAAATAATAATTTCCTGAAGAAGGTGAAATATGTTAGCGTTTCTTATGTTATTTACAAAACTAATTGTTGTACGCAGATGTTTGCCAATAAATATTATTTCAATTGGGTGGGACGGGCAAGATGCAAAATTATGGAAAATAATATTTGTTATAGCAATATTAAAATGTAATTTGGAGTTAAAATAGTTCCCTCAGTAACAAAAATGTTTGGTAAAATACGCAATAAAATATTTACCTCAAATGTTAATATTATCATGTAAAAAACGTTAATGCCTTTTATAGTATAGACTATAGGATTTTATGGTAGGCGACAGTTTATGTACATTCATAAAATATATTTGAATACAATAAAAAAAACGTATGGTGGAGAATTTATATTATGTCGCTTACGATAATTTGACGCGGAGCGGTCGAAATACTATGGAAACATCTTTTGTTTTATAAAATATATTGTTATATGTTGTCGCTTGTAATAATTTTCTATTTTGTAACTGATAGGCGTGCGTGTAATTTGCTGTCAGTCAATCTAAGGATTTTGTGTTCGATAGCCAACAAGGACTCCAGATTGGTCAACAGTAGTTAGTGAAAATCTTTGTTACTACGGCCGTTAAACTAGCTTAAGATTGCTCATAGTCAGTGAAAAAAATTGTCACTAACTATTTGTCAATTATAGTCAAGATGAACGTGCTTTAAAAACTGTAGGAAATTCTTTGAACAATCATTATCAAATCATAAGCTAGTAACATCTTGGCATCGTTCATTGTAAAAGCATATCTATACGAATTGGGTGGCGACTCACAGCTGTTGTGCGTATTTTGTCGTTGCACAGAGGATTATTTGTGCCAAAAAGTTGGCCAAAAAGGCAAAAATGAATTTAAAGAAATCTTAAAAAGTAAGTACGCAGATCGTTACACAACAAAATTTTTCATCATATTGTAAATTTTTAAGACTTTATGTTGCGATTTGTAGCTCTGAGACACTCACTGCTGAAGTCAGGAAAGTGAAGAAAATTACATGCAGTTTTAATGTTTTTTTTTCGGTTTCAAGATGTTTATACGATATTTTTTTGCGGCTTAATGAATAAAGGTATTACATTGATTTTTCCTTTCGCTGCAAAATCTGCTCAAAAGCTGTTTTGGGTATTTAAAATATTAATTATCTTGAATATTAATGTTGAAATAATTCGTTCAAAATTAAAAAAAAAACTATTAAATTTATTCCCTTTAAAAAAAAAAGAAAAAGGTTTTTAAAAGTGATGGTATTTAAATATAAAGCAATTTGTTTTAAGTGCGAATCGAATTTTCTATCTAATTGTTAATTTTTGATTATTATTTATTTTTGGGAGTAGCACAGTTTGATTTATTAGACCATCTTTGAAAATAAATATTGCATATTTAGAAGAGTTTCCATATAAACTATATAATAGAAATAGAACAATTCGTTCTTTATTTTATTTACATTGTGAAATGCAGCATCGATATTAGTTTATCTCGAAACAGATAAATCCTTGGCCTTACAAATTCTCGATCAATATGGATTCAATTAAATACAATTTCTTTTAACAAAAAAATATAATAAAAAAAATATTTACGTAAAAATATTTTTGTGGCATTCATTGTTGTTATTATTAATTCAGGGGCTTAGATTTTTTTAAAACTTTTTACTTAAGCGTTGCCACAGATGATTTCTTAACTGTCTTAACTGAAAATATCGATATTTTCAAATGTCGATGTTTTTAAGAACGATGTTGCATCTTTTATTTGAACCCTTTTTAACATGTGAAAAATTAAAATTTATGGAAATTCTTTCAGGGGTCTTAAAATATTTTTGAATTTTTTAATCTGCTTACGATTTTGTTATATTTATTTTGCTGACTTAGGCAATTCTTTCTTATTAGCGGCTGTTCGCATTTTAAGTAACGCGATTTTGGAAGGTATTTAAAAAAACATTAACATAAGTTTTGAATGCTTTAACAAATTTTTACCTCTGCATTATGAAATATGAGAAGAGTTCTTATTTTCCTTTTGAAGTTTAAATGATTTAAATGAAAAACACCTGCAAAATGCTCAAGATATTCTCTAATATGGCAGCCACTAGAGACCATAAAATACTAATACACATGAAAACAAAAACACAAACTAACACGCAAACTCATTTAGAATGAACAATTTTGTTTATAGCAACGTGGCGGCAGCAGATGGTTGTGGGGCAACTTGAATCGAAAAAAAAATTAATGGTAAAATTCAGTAAATCGACTTAACATAAACAAATTAGTTGCAGCAATTAGTTGGCAATGAATTGATTGGAGAACTTCAGTAGAGACAAGAGAAGAAGTAAAAAATAAATAAAATGGAAAACGATAAATTGGCTGAAATCAATCATAAAATTGCTGAAATTAAGAAACGTATACTACTGGCAGGTAACTATTATTCTACAACAGCTACAGTGCACTCAACAGAATTATTTTAATTCCTAACTCAACTTTATTAACAAATTCCTTACATTTAGGTTCTCCCTTTTTCTCTCTCGTAAAGTTATTTCCTGAATTTCAATTGAATTTCTTTTATATATTTCCTTTTATTTTCATCTGCAGAAGGCCAAAAAACAGTCAATACAGCTGAATGGCAAAAGCAGAATCGTATCAATTGTGATACAATTGCATCCTTGAAAAAAGATATCAAAGAGCTTACAACAAAATGTGGTCGTTTAAGAAATCCTTTGCAAAGACCCCTCATCATCAAGGAAAGCCCAGCATTTGCTGGCCCTGTGGCAACGGTACCAAATGAAAAGCGCAAAATAAGTTCTGCTGCTGCTCTGCCCACAATGGTTGTGGGCAAAGTAAATTATCCCATTGGCGCCAAAAACATCGAAGATGCCATTTTCTTAACAGACTTGAAAATAACTGAAAATCGCAAGCAGTTGGATTTATTGAGGCATCGTTTCAAGTGTCGAAAACAACACTTTGCTAAACTAATGGAACAGTATCGTGAATTGTTGGCTAATAAAGCGGCTCAAGAACAGAATTTGGGCGAGAAACCACCAGAGACATTGGAAGAGGATAATAATCGAAAGGTGAGTGTGCAAGTTGTTATCTTGTTAAATAGCTTATTAGAAAATATATTAAAGTAAGTTTTCATTTCCTTATTCCTTTTTTACATCTCCACTTAGTTGGTTTGCCAATTGGAAAATCAAATACATCGCACCAACGTACAATGGATGGAAGCCGAACACATACGTAAGAAATATCGTTCCATTGAGGCTTCTTTGATGAACGATGCCGAACGTTTTGAGAGAAGTTTAAAGGAATTAGAGGTGGCTTTAAATGAACAGCAACAAGAAATAAATAGACTACAGGTGAAGTGAATCTCAATTGCGGCACATAAGTTAGTTTGATTTAGAATTGTTTTAAGGATTTGCTTTATTGAGTTTAAGCTAAAGGAATGATTATTATGTGTGTGTGTAAATAAAAAATCCTGGTTTATGTTAGTTATCAGGACTGTGTTTATGAAAGAAGATTGCAGCAATAGTAGTAGCATTGCAACATTAAAAAAATTATATTTAGGTTTTAGTTTTACACTGAAGGCATTTTCTCCAAAGGTATCAACAATTTTTCACAAAAATTAGAGAAAAATCTGAAAAAACTGCTATGGGCACCAAAAAGAGAATTTCGGGGAAGGCAATACAATTTTTAGAACAGTCTCCCCATGCCTATGGATACAGTCACAGTCATAATTGTTGCAGACCTCAGTCTGTAAATAGCCCATACTTATTTGTACAAAACGTAAGTCCACCCCAGGCATGTAACAGATTGATATTGGTTGGGTTAGTTTGGCAATAAGGATACAAATTACACCCAGTGACAAAACTTTTTAAAAAAACCGTAGCAATTGAACCATATATTATTAGTCTAAAGCAGCGAACCAAGAAATTAGGCTGTACTAACAGGTTTTTCTTACGTGATTCGATTTCTTTTTCAAAGAAGTCCAAAATTAAAAAAGAAATCTTCTGCTCACCACTAAGATATCGTGTGCAGGACTACAGGACAATCCAATATGAGGTTTCATTTGAACGAACAGTTGTTCTGACTCAACCCGTAACTACTTGACAGATTACAAGTAAAAACTATGCCATTATAAAAAATGCAACTATATACGCTTCAAAATCGAATTGAAATTAAAAAACACACTACAAATAATTTTGAAACTTTTGCGGTCACAGTTCGCGAAACTCAATAGTTGTTGTGTCGTCGTGAAGCACGTTCTCGGATGGCAATTGTAAAACTGATCAAAAGATTTGAGCTGTTGAGGCAAGTTGGTGATGTGAAGAATTGAACTCGAGCACGTCGCTCAAGATCAACTGAAAATATTGCTGTTGCAGCACATATTGCTGAGGAAAATCCAGGTCTGTATATTTCTCGTCGATCTTTAGAATCGCGCATTCCACAAACGACATTACGCCGTATTTTGCACAAAGACTTCGGTTACAAGGCTTTTAAAATATTCACTTAATACAAAAACTGACATCGCTCTTTTGCATGAGAAGTTTCCCGACTGTGGGATTTCTCGAAGAGGCGATCACAATTGGACACCGAGATCTTATGATTAAATACCTGCAGACTTCTATCTTTGGGGCTGCATGAAAACTAATGCCAATGGCTCACAATCGGCTCAAGACCTTAAAGATGGGAATCGTAAAGTCATCGAGGGAGGACATGCAGGCGCAGATGAGCGAATTGGTGATGGAAAATTTCAGGAAAAGAATATGATCCTGCAAACGTTGCTGTAACATCCATTTGACTGATACTATTTTCCATTATTAATAGCATATCGTCCTCTTTACAATTTTATAAATATCTAATGATTCCGCTAAAAAATACTAATCAAAAACAAGCCTCTTATTAGAAAATCCTAATAACATTTCTCGATATGATATGAAAAATTCTTTTCAAAACTTTAAGACAAACTTGACAATATCTTTCGAATACTACATTCCAATGTTTTTACAGAGTGCCTGCAATATCAAATCTTATGTTCGTTTTTCTTGTAGCAAGTCCACAATGAAGCCATTGAAATGCGTGACTCGGCCAAAGTAATTTTACTGAGACAAGAGCAGCAGGCAAATTTATCTCAAAAGACACGCGAACGTCAAGCAATGGAATTTCGTAAGCTCGTGGAGCAACGCAAGCTAGAGTTGGAAAGAATCGGCCGTAAGCTTTTCTTCGAAGGCAAGACCCTACATCATCAAGACAGTATTGTGTCCAGTACAGGGGAACAGCATACGGGAAAGGCAGATGTCGAAGAAGATGAAAATTCCCAGTTGAAAAATACTACCAGTGAGTTGGAGGACTTGTTTAAGCATCTTATGGAAGTAACAGGTGCCACATCGCCTCATGAAGTTTTCGAAAGATTTTCATCACAAAAAGAGTCAGCAATGCGCTTGAATTATTTGCGTACAGCAGCCGAGGCTGAAAAGGGAAGTTTGGAGTGCTTAAAAGAAGATTTGCTCAAAGAATTGGAATCCTCTAAATTTACAGATGTCAAGGAGAGAGAAGTGTAAATTAAATATAGAAAATTTATTGATGAAATATATTCTTTTTTCTCCCTCAGAAATCAGGAGGTTATAGAAAAAACCAAAAACCAAATAGCTGAGCATGAAGCTGAAAGGCAGAAAATTTTGGAAACTTCAGAAAAGTCTTTGGAGATTTTAAAAATCATCAAAGAACGTTTATGCGAAATGATTTACAAGCTGCAGGAAGTGGATGAAACCAGTGTAGAGCTAAAAGACAAAGAAGTGACAATTAGTATAGCAGAATTACCAAATTTTTTAATTAATACAGCAGAGGATGTAGATTTGATTAAAGTAATTTCAATGACTAACAATATGTAACAATTCATAAAACGATTTGTCTCTTAACACTCAGATTCTTAAATTTAAATTACAAAAGTGTCAAGTTTTAAGCCAACAAGAAGAGCAGTCCCTGGACAAACTAGATTTAGATATAAGTGTAAGTTAACTTATTTATAAATAAACTTAAAGTTTGGTTCCTAATTGAAACTCACAAGACAGGAAGAAGAGTTTATGTGTTCTTTGCAACCACCCAAAGCGCCAGCAACCCAAGAAGGTGAAAAGCCAACTGCTATGCCAACGTGTTATTATAATTTACTGGCTGGACGAGCACAAAGAGCTGCAGGCACTTCTTCATCATCACCTGAACAAGCACCAGCAGCAGGTGACCTAAGAACTTTAAGCTAATAAACTAAGCGATAAATCAATTATATGTTAACCCCTGACCTCACTGTTTCCAGCTACTGCGGCTAATGAAGAAGAAAGTGAAGTACCCTCACGCAACTATTTAAAAAGGCAGTCAGTGCTAATAGTTGATCAAAAGTCTCGCAGAAAACCCTTTAGACCGGCACCAGCAGCCCGAAGGAAATAATTTTTTAATCAAGCCCATGAAATCAATAATATTTTCCATTTTAAAACTTTTTTAAATAAATGCTGCACTTGTACTTCTTGTATGTTGATTTTTTCCTTTTTAATAAGACATTAAAGAAGAGCGGGAATGGCAATATTTTGTGGGCATGAGTAAAGGCAGCTGTAAAGAAGAATTAATTTAAAAATACTTTTAATTGCTGATGTGCATGTTCAAATAAGAACAGTACTTCTTTTATTAACTCATGCCTTATTAATTAAAAGCTTTGCATTGACCATCAGTTGCAACCACATCGCAGAATTCAGCACAGTTCACTGGGTGATGGCCAACTACTGGCCAGATTTATTTATTATACAGCTTTATATATTTATGTATATGACTGTGTATAGTTGCGCATTAACAAACGGTTCGTTTGGTATTTGTTGCTTAAAAGTATGCTTTAAAATTTTAATTCCTTTCCAAGCCACAGATTTTTTTTGGGGTTTTCATTTTGTTTTAATATTCAATTGAATATTTGATAGTAGTGTCTTTTTTATTTATCCATCTTATTCTGTGCAGTCTGTCTCGGTCGGTGTTCCTTTCATTCATATTGACCATTCAGTCAGTTGAAATTTTTGTTGCTATTTTCTCTTAACAAATACAACCAGCACTTCAAATGGCACTTGCAAGCACTTATGTCATCATAATCATCATCATCATCTTCATCGTCGTTGTCGTCATGCCGATCATTGAAGCCAGTTGTACAAAAAACGCTGGGATTGCCACTAATGTTGATATCAACAAATATGCCCCTGACATTATGCAATGGCAGATGTACGAGTATGCAGGCAAACAGCATTCAAATCAAAAAAATGGAGTGGTAAAAATAAAAAATAAAAATAAAAAATTATTTAACCGAAATGGATAAGCTGAAAAAAAACAGAATGTAGATGATATGTTTGTAAGTACGTTGTTGATTTCAAGGATCCATTGTTGGCATATGCAGCTTGTAAAGTTAACTTTATAATTTTTACTATTGTGTTGGAGGTCTATTTAAATTGTTGGTGTTTCAAAATCGGCCTTAGCAAATTTCTTTCTAGTTCTTCCAACCGGATCACGATTGCTGTGGAGGGCGCATGATTTTCAATCTGATTTATGCCCCGGGTTCTACAAATTGCACTGCTCAAAGTTGTTCCAGTGTATTGAGTATGTAATCGGGCTTAAACGATCCAAAACAAAAACAAAATTCTAAATATATTGGAAAAGTTTACTACGACACGGAAAACATAGAGCCTTTGATCTGATGACACGTAAGTTTCCCAGGCGGCGTGTTT
Source organism: Gymnocheta viridis (assembly GCA_956483585.1). NCBI lineage: Eukaryota > Metazoa > Arthropoda > Insecta > Diptera > Tachinidae > Gymnocheta > Gymnocheta viridis. The sequence goes on along the minus strand of OY101443.1, from coordinate 55,306,779 downwards.
TAACTCGGAGAGCAGCAACATCTTGTTGTCGTGGCTTTGGGGTTAAGAAGTAAAGTGATTTTTTTAAAGGAACTTGACTTTTTGCCATTTGCTGCAGGCTTGGATATAAATATCTTAAGGAAGTAGATAACATCACCATGGACTTATCAGTGCCACGAAGTTGGAAGAAATATAAACAGTTAGGGCTGGTCACATATAACGTAACGCCATTTTTGTTTGCTAATTTTAAAGCAACTCCCCTAATTGAGTAAATTTATAGAAAAATATCTCTACAGCCAGCAACTTTTGAAGCTCCTCCAACCAAGTGAAATTCTTAATAAGTGGACAGCCCATAACAAATAATTTTTTTTTCAAAATGTACCATGTAAGCCGTTGCCGTGCGGTTAAGTTGCCACCACATTAGTAACTCTGAAGCTGATGCTTTTCACTGTGTCAGCTGTTCAGAACGTAGGACAGTTGGCGCACTTAATTTTAAGTCTGCGGAGCGTACAAGAGCGAATTAAATAATCAATTTATCTATTTAAAAATTATTAGTTTGGTTTAAAATTTCCATTGCACAAAGGCTAAAGCTGAACCCGTGGCTTGAAGTTCAATGTTTCATACTTGCCCCGGCAAGGCAAATAAAAGAACAAACATTTGTTTATATATGAAGGATTTCACCTATTTCGACAAACTTTACTAGTTTACTTGTCCCAAATCGGAATATTCAAATGGAGAGGAACAACACACACCCAGCTTGTGTCTTAATGAAGACAATTGTTTAAATTTTAAACATATTAAACACACTTCGTCCAAAGTTTTGTTACTTAAACTCATCTGACATGTTACAATTGCTTTAAAAGTAACCCTAATAAAAAACAAAAGAATGAAAAACATGAAAAAAAGAAATAAAATACAAGTAATAATAGTTGAATTTTACATGTTTTTATTCTACTTGTTAAGAGTAAAACAAGCAGCAGTCAGTCAGTTTCAACACAAATACTCTTTTAATTCTTTAAAGGACAACAGCCGCATAAAAATGCACACATTTCGGATACGAAGGAAATATGTAAATTGCTTTCAAAACGAAGAAAAAAACGTTTCAGATTCTTTTATTTAAATAAGATTTCTCAAGTGCCCAATAACGAGACGATTATGAAGATATTTTATATTTGAATGAATAACTCGGCGAAAAGAAGTAAAAGTAATTTTTGTTTTTGAGGAATAATTTTTTGATTGATTCTAAAGTTTCAACTGTTATATGTTTGCCCCAATCAAGAAACGAGTGATGTTATAAGTCTGTGAAATAGTATGTTCTAAACGGCCAAGCCATCGGTTGGCCACGTTTTTAAAACATCCTCCATGACGAATGCATATAAACTCGACCACATATAAGAGACAGCGGGTACAAGTCGTCAACAATATTTTCGAACAAATCACTCAAATCAATCAATCAAATCACAAATCACAAACAATGTCACTCAGCTTGTTGTCAAGGACAACATAGAGGATAAAGTAGTCTGTTAAGTCGTCATTTTAGTACTGAGATTTGAACCTGGACCGTCACCAAAACAGCACAATCTGTAGTAACATATCAACAGGAAAAATAAAAGATTTGTTTGCTTGTTTGAAGATAAAATTTAATGCATTGTGGTTCATCTTGTAAGCAAAGTTTGTTAGAAGACAACATAATCAGTCGACATGTAAGATATTGTCTCAGAAAATTTCTAACAGAAGTAAATCACCCGTATTCCAGTTGTCAACATCGACGTCACGTCAGTACAATACCAAAACATTGAGGAGATCTTTGATGTAAGACAAACTTTAAGACATAATCGTTAGCGTTGTTCTCAGAAGTGTTTAAAAGAGGACACCGTGCAAGACTTTATCGCCTCATACTGACATGAACGACAATTTATTTCAGATTGTCGGCTAGAAATCCTGGAGTTGACAAGCAAAAAGTAATGGATGATTCATTGACGAGTATGTTGTGAGCGATAAACGGGACAATCTGGGTGGAATTCGATTTGGATACTTTTTCAAAAGTGATTTTTCGGGAAAGTTCTTAGTTATGTTTGATGAAACTTTATGCAGCCGCTTCAAAGTTATCACTTCTACTCTAATTGTAAACTTAAGTATCTGGTTGTAGATTACAAATGAATGGATCGCTATTAATATAGTTTTTTTTATGAGTTCTGATTGCAACGAAAAACAGATGTTTGAAAAAAATTGTTTCAACAGTTTCGAAGTTATCATTTCATGATCGGTTTTTAATTTTATGTTAACAACTTACAAATGTTCAACTTAAAATCATGCTCATGGTACAAACATTGTTTAGTCATGTATTCGTATAAAATTTATAGTTTTCAAACATAATATAGCTCAGCCTCGAATAAATAAATCTATGTATATTTATGATAGAATTTTAATTCGGTTTACTGGATTTCTATTTCGAGAATACAAAATTGTACATGCTGAAATTGTAGTTGTGATTCTAAAGTTATAAATGATTACTGCTCACAATAGAACTTTAACAGCAGAACCTCCAGATCTCGCAAACAGAAGAGGGCAGCTTAAAAGTACACTCGAGACATTAAATTAGTTATGCTGTTGTCATGTAAAATATATTTTGACTTAAAACCTGGCCCAAAAATTTATAAAAAAAAACTTTTCGTACAATCCTCGAATAAATGAAAATTCAAACACCACAAAAACTTTTGTAAACACTGTGTGCACTTGAATTTAAACAACCAAAGTATGAGTTACAAAAAGAAAAAAATATATATATGAAAAGTTTACAAGCTCATGAACACACAATCATTATGGCCGTTATGAACAGCCTGGTTAAGATAATATAAAAACGTGCATGAACGTCATGTTAGCATATAATTTGTTAATGTTTACTTGACCACTCCTAATTGCATGCTAAGTATTTTTTATGCTTTATCAGCGCACACAAACACAAACACACGCACACAAACACACTCACACACACAAACTCAAATGGAAATTCACAGTTACTCGTATGATGACTACAATATTTTATATCACCAGAAGATACATGTAGAAAGATATATTACACACACTCTCATTTATATTAAGCCACGTAGCACTTCCTTGTCCTTAAAAATTTTCTCAAAACCATTTCCGTATTAAGGGAAAAAAGGATACAAACTGTATGTAAATCCTTCATGTATAGTATACTTTGATGACTAAAATAAACTGCTAGTTATTATTCATACCCAGAGATTAAAGATCCATGTGTGTTTGATGGAAAAAGTGTTATGGATTAAACTAGTCCTTGTCTAAACTCACAAGGCATACATTATACCTGCACACATAAACTGCTTCCATCTCGTTCTCATTCCCGCTCTCTCTCTATCTTTCTCACTCCAACTCATATATAGCATACTTACCCAATACAAACAGTTGGCAATTCCTGTACGTTGTATGCTGTTTGTTCTATTGTTTGTAGGTCTAAATCCAAATATTTATTAAAGATTTTCAGATTTGGTTTGTTTATTTGAATGTCATCAGCCACAGCATTGTGTATATGCGAATGAGTTCCCTTCAAAAGAGTTGTCACTATTAACAGGTCTTTTTTTTTTTGTAAAATGTTAAAGCTGTATTATGGCTTTTGTAATTTTAATGAAAGTTAAATAAGGAAAAGTAGAAACAAGTTCATTAACAGGGAAAGATTGAAAGAGAAGTTTAGAAATGTTTTTATTTTGTTTTGTTTTCTATAAACAAGAAAGGAATGCTGATTTTGCTTTCAGAGTATTCGAAAAATAATATGCGAGATAATCAAAATATCTTCCTTCTTCAACAAGATTTAAGGATATACGAGCAGAATGTCAGTCATGGATTTAATGCTTCCATAGATTTAGTATATCAGAAAATCAAATGAGTATACTGTCTGCCATAATTATAGGAACAACTAAGATTGACTTTAAAACATTAAATTTCAATAAGAAGTTACAACAAATAAATAATAAATACGGTCATAACTTTAACCATTCCTACTAGATTTTTAAAAACTATCAATAATTTGAAACGCTATTATCTACACTAGTAAAATAAATAAAAAAATAAATAGGATGTTAAAGCAGCAGTGTTGAAAAATTAAATTGCATGGAAAATTTTAAAGATAAAAATGAAAAAAAAAATTCTTACAAATTTCGGGTAAAATTTCTCATAAAAGAAATTCTGGGAAGTTATGAAAAATACTGGCATACTTTTAGACATCTATGAAAATTGCTTTCTTTGAAAACAAAAATAAAACTAACTTAATTTTAATTATTTACGCCAAGCCGAGGGATGGGATGACCCAAAGTTAAAACAATTTAAAAATTAAAAAGTTCGTATTCAAAGAGCTTGACTTAACTAAGTCTAAACTTGGATTAAAAAATAAAAAAATATCAAATAAAAATATCAAAAATCAAATAATAGTACTGGCTCTACTTTTAATTACTTACGCCAGGCCGAAGGCTGGCCTAAAGCAACAAAAAATAAAAAAGCCCGTATTCAAAAAGATTAACTCTCATATTAAAAACCGTTTGACAATTAAAAATCGGCTTAGGAATTAACTCAATTTCAACTTAGATTAAAAAAATTAAAATATCGCCACATATCCATAGTTGGTTTTAGTTCCAACTTAAGCCTGATCAATGTATGGTTGCTGCAACGGTTACTCATAGATTGTCTAGTTACGACCTACCAGCAACTAAAAGTTAGTTCCAGCAGAAACTAAATTAATCAGGCTGAAACTAATGAAAAAATAAAAGAAAAACATAATAAATAGAAAAATAAAAAAATTATGAAGATACTGAAGTTATAAAAATATCTTATAATAGAAGCAAATTTTCTGTTGCTTACTGCATTTACAGGGTGTCCGCCGGGAAGGTATACTACTTTGCTTGTTTATAATTTTTGTTTAAATGAAAGAGAATGGATCTTATATTTATAAATGTTTTATTTAATATCGGCAATTATGTATGGAATACAATATTAGATAAATGTCCGCCTCTGTTAGCCTCACAAATGCGAGCCCTATTGAGCACATTTTTCATTACATTCTCACACATTTCACGCAGTATTTCATTAATTTCATCACGAATATTTTGCTTGAGCTGCTCAGGTGTGTCTTGTTTGTTTGCATAAGCCTTGCTGATATCTCTGCAAAAAGAAGTCCGGTGTAGTCAAATTAGGCGACCGTGGAGGCCAATCAACATCACGATTTCTTGAAATAACTTATTGTGGAAGGAGGTCTCGTAACAATCCCATTGTAATCCTGGCTGTATGCGATGTGGCACCGTCTTGTTGATACCACATGTTAAACAAACCCAAAGTATGCTGTATCATGCTGTTGTGGCGTTAAAAAGTTTTCAATGATATCACGATATCGCTCCCCATTCACAGTTGTCGTTACGCCGTTTTCATTTTCAAAGAAGTGAGGTCTATTGATTCCTCCTGACCATATTGCCACTTTTAATGGATGCATGAATGGTGACTGATGAATAATTTCAGGGTTTTCCATTGCACAGAACGGAATATTCTGTTCATTCACATATCCATTCAAATGAAAATGTGCTCACTCATTATAATTTTTTAATGAATATCGGGGACACTCTTTCTTCGAAATCATTCAATACACGATAAATAGTGCGTTTTGTTGGCACGTTTGTCATCATAGTAATCGATGATTGATTTTGATCCAATGTTTTAACGATTAAAACACGTTGGCTATTGAATATTTTTCCATAATAAATTTGTCGCGTGTCTACTTCACGACTGCCAAATATGAACTACCACTAATGTTTACCAAAATGGTGGCAAAACAAATTAGTATACCTTCCCGGCGGACGCTCTGTAAAACACCAACAACCATATTGACTGAAAAGTATAAAACTTGATTTTATTATGGAAAATGGTATCACTTTCCATCACGTAAAAGAAGTAACGCTATTTCTACACAATTTTTCTTTTTCGCATATCTAGCAGGACTATTTTTCTTTTATCATAAAACTATTTTTGCCACAAACGAGCTACTGAAAAAATTCGATACAGGTAAAGGATTTTTCATCAATAACTTTGTTTTTCAATTGTGGCGACAAACAATAACATGATAGTTTTGACATTTAGTTTTTTAACGTATTTTTAGTAATTGCATTGTCAATTGTTACAATAAATTCAATTTCGCTCGAAAATCGCATTAAAATAATTATAATCCACTATGAAAATGGTGGTTCTGTTAAAATTACGTTTCGCCAAATCCGTGATATTTTCGGAAAACATAATCGTCCTTCTGAGACCGCTATTAAGAATTTGGTCGTTAAATTTGAGTCGACAGGATCGCTACAAAATGTGCAAGCACCAACGCGTGTTCAACCGTGTCGTTCAACTGACAACATTGCAGTCGTGAGCCACATTGTTAAAGAAGATACAAATTTGTCAATTTTGCGTAAGGATTTTGTTAGAATTCTCACAAAGTTCAACTGGTGCAGGAATTGAAGGCGACCGACCACTCACATCGCCGTAGATTCGCTCAATTCATAAAAAAAAAATCAGTTGGTTTTTCTGAAAAAAATAATTTTTAAGAAAATCAGATGTTAAGTGGCCAGTAAGATCGTCTGATTTAACTCTACTTGATTATTTTTTGTGTGGCTATGTTAAGGACAGAGTCTATACGGAGCCAATCGAATCGACTGCAGCCTTAACACTAAAAATCTGTGATGTGATTAACGAAATAGAGCCGTCATTTTGCCAAAAATTTATTAAAAACTTTGATGAAAGAATCGACATCTGTCAGCGTGGTCGTGGTCGACAGATATCGTTTTCCATTCATAATTGCCGAACTTTTCTCTTCGTAATACAATCAAAATTACAATCATCTTCATCTAAATTTTTTGCTTTATTTTGTTTTAGAAGACAAAGTTCTTGTTGAAGAACCCTTTATTTACTGTATTTATTAGACTTGAATGGAACTCGTTTATCCGATCCTTTCAGGCAAAAACTGTTGATCAGATTCATTTAAATTACATGGTTGCGATCGAATATTTTTATGTAAAACAATCCACGAATTTATTCTTAATCTTTTTTTCTTTAAATTTAGCATTCTACTTTCATTGTCCTTCAAATATATTATATTCTAAATACACCAAATTATAAATCAAATTAAACACATATGAGATTATAAGCTATAGAGCAATAACTTTCTGCTCATAAACGTATAAACCAGTTTTTTTAACTACAAAAGTGCTATCGAATCTACTTAAGCTTATGATGGATGGACCTTATCACTTAATACTTGTTGCCAAAGGTATCATTTCTGTGGATTTTCAATAAAACAACTTAAGTAAATTTGAGGCGTTTTTTCATTTCTTTTTCTTTAATCAGCACATTCCAGGATAACTGCCCAGCGAAAATGTATGCTTACCTGGAAGTGATTTGTTGAGGGTCACTATGTTACAGAATCACTAGCTGACGCGCTAGTGAAATGAGATGTAGATAAGACCCAGAAATATCTACATTTATCTAAAACAAATTCATGATCGAAGCTGTTTTAAAATCAGTTTTATCAACGATTTGTATGTATCACAATCGATTGTATGATTTATTGGTTGTAAATGTTGTTGATTAGTTTATATATAAACATTTCCCTGCGGGAATTTAGTTTTCAATTTTGCTAAAAAAAATGGTGTAGTACCAATGTTTTGGTAACATTTCTTTGTTGTTAATATAATCAAAAGAATTGTTATTATTACGCAGCAATTTGGGCTCCTTTTTACATCACAACACGATCTTCCACAAGACATACTTACAATAAAAGATAATAAAACTAAAAACAGTTTTATTTAGTGTCTTTCTAGCTTTCAGCAAAGCGTTGTCATGACGCATGTTTAAAATTAACACCCACACATTTAAAATCATTACAGAAACTGATCATGGTTTTTCGTGACAAGCCTTGCTTTGCCAAAAATATCGAGAGAGTAAAATATGACAAGAATAGTTACTTTCACTAAACAAGCACATTAAGGTTGGATATTGGACCTTGCACCGAGTATTTTAATTAAACCAATGGACCCCTCGAAGTGACAACGCCATGTAAAAGTGACAGGTTCCTTTCATGTAAAGTTCGCGAATTAGAGACGCTTGCTGCCTCTTGGAAGGAACCGGTCATATGTCTAGTGAATATACAACACGTAAATATGTTGTGAATTATAAAAATATGTTTGATGATACGTTTTTACCGAAACATATAAACAAAATTATTTTTAGAATTTTTGTCCTTCAGAAAATCTTAAAAATTTATGTTCAGTTGTTTTGCCACAACTCCACATAAATAAATATTTAACAATTCTGCTATCTTATCAAACAGTTTGTTTAGTTAATAAGATTTTAAATTTCTAATTCCAGATTGTCAACATTTACTACATTGTGGTTTTCTATTTCATTTCAACTTAAGATCAGCATATAAAAAATTTATTTAAAAGAAATTTAAAAGAATAAAAACTAAAAGAAATGTTGTACATCATTATGAGTACATGAAAAGTTTTTATGCAGTTCCCAGCTAACTGCGTGCCTCCGTAATCTCACCAGTAAATTCATTTATTATAATTTCATTCAGTGTCTTTCTTAACAAAAAAAAAAAGATTTCTTGCAGAAAAAAATTCTTCATACCACCAGCTCCCAGCAAAAGAAAAAAAACTTTTAATTTCAATTGTACTTTCCAAATTAGATTAGGTAACAATGAAGACAGAAATCATGAAAAGAAAAACTAATAGAGATTTGATAATCTGCCAATTTTGTGGGAATTTTATGAACCCATCACAACGGCCTTTTGAAAAATATTCGCAGAAGAAAAACAAAAAAAATAAAAAAAATAAATAAATCAATAAAAAAGCAAAAGGAAAATGAATTTTATAACAAAACCATGCAAACATTAAGAGAATTTTTTGCAACTACATATTTTCCATTTTGATACTTTTTGTTTTTATTTCATTTTATCGTAGTCATATTGTAATTTCTATTCATTTGAAGTCTTTACAGTATTCCAAGCAAACAACCAGTTAGTCAGTAAGTCAGTCAGGCAGCCAATTTGAAACTATAATATTAAAAGTTCCATATTATAGACGTCTCTAGCCATGGGGTATATTTTGACTAATCCTTTTTGTACATGTTTTTAATATTTAGTTTTCCGATGGGGATGATTATGATTTTCACTTATATACATTCTTATGCATTCAAATGTGCTTCATTTCTTGATGAGAATACAATATGTAATGGTTAAGGATATACGAATCATAGAAAAATAGACATGAAAAGGGATTTCATTTACTTATTGTTTACTTTAATGTTGTTTAGTATTTGAATAAACATGATTGTACCAGCAATATAAAGATGATGAGTGGCACTAACAATATTCATACGACAATATTTGTCTACAAATATGAAATACAATATAAACAAGTCTCTTGTTTGTTTAGCAATGAGTGCATAGATATTTCCACATATTTATAATATCTACAGGCAGAGAAAGACATGGTACTGTCTGCTGTAATAATGAAATTACTTACTTTTATATAAAGATAGTATAATTTATTTTCTGAGTGACGCGGAAGTCCAGCTTTTATTAACAAACCTTAAATAAATGGTTCAACCACTCGCTAAGCAAAATGAATTTATTTTAAATTGAGTTTCAGTGTATAAAAACATGATATCAGACACAATAATAACATAAAAACAAATACACAATGAAAACTAAATGTCTGCTTGTAGTATTGAACTCGTGCATTTAAGTTATGATTGATGTTTATTTCATTACACGCGAAATATGTATTTTTGCGATCACACAAAATAAAAAAATTGCCAGGGGTTGAACTGCTAGTTTAGTGTATCTATTGTACTCTAATCCATTAGTGCTCTATTACCGCGTCACTCTGTGAATTAATTGTTTATTTATTTACTAATAAGCAATTCTACAACTACTACAATGTAATTCAGACGATATGAAAACTACTGCAAAATAGTGCCAAGTTTTTACCAGGATGTTATTGTTATGTATGACATAATTATGTTCATATTGTATGATAATCATATTATTCGCCTACAGTCGTTTAACTCAACCAGATTATGTTCCTCTTAGGTTATGGCTGTAGCAACCATTTTGTTTTTTTCATGATTACTACGCGGTAAAAGTTTATAAATAACAACGAAATAATTTATTTACAAGCAAATATACTTTAGAAAGTAAGTGCACGCAAAGAACAACATGGTTGTGATGATCATATTCTAAAAGCGGTATATTATGATTCAATTGTATAGTTTTAGCCAAATCATGACAAATGCGGTTTAATAAAGTTCAAAGTTAAAATATTCATAATATAATCGAAAATATTTTGGTACAATATTTTTGGTATAAAATATTATTCTGAACGAGAATCATTATACTCACTATTGACAAACTTTGTTAAAAGCGGCAAAAATTCCGTAACATAATCTGTGGGCAATCACTTGATATAGCGACACCTTAGCACCAAATTATCTTAAGCGACAAAATTTAAATTTGTAATTGTTTTCGATATTTATAATCGATTTTTAGTATAACATGTTTAAATAATTTTGTAACAATATTTTTAAATCCTGCTTACTGAAGAAATTTTGAATTGAGTTGAATTAAATGAGAAACCAGTGGACCTTTTGTGTCAAAGATCTAAAATTTATTCCAAATCTCAGTAGAACACCGAAAATTTCCTTCAAATATCAGCCGAATTCAGGGTGAAATATCAGGCATAGCATTATAAAAAATAACACTTTTACAGAAAATATGTTAAGATGTTTTGTTTGCTTCCATGCATAAAGGAAAGCGAAAAGAACATCGTTAATATTAATATTATTTTCTTTGTCAGTGCAGAAGTTAACAATAAACAAATTAATTGTTATGTGTATTTTTATATTTTTTATTTTAACTATTTCTAAGCATCAGCATAATTCGTGGGAAATTAATGACTGCAAATCAATGTTAATTAGAATTAATTTTATTATATAATGCAGCAATATATTTAATAAAAATCAGAATTAATTAGACAACAAGAAGCTTGCTTTCTTTATACTTCTTTTTATTTCTCAAATAAAAGTGGGTATTTTGATGCTCTTTTGGAACTGTTAAAGAGCTAAGAAAATACTTACCACAATAGTTTAGACTGGAATGACCAGAGAGAAAACCGGTCACCAACCAACTGTAACTTACAGTTCAATTCGAGAATACAAGTACATGAAAATAGTTCTAATAGCGCCTTATCCTGCCTATGCTGACATAAGATGAGCCAAGCATTATTTGCGATGAAGACTTTCTAGGAATCCTACTTGATTCAAAACTTTATATTATTGCTCATATAACAATGACAACAAATAAAGCTAGAGGTGTACTTGGTTTTGTAAAACGATGGGCTTGTATCACTTTTTTAATTTAATAATAAAATAAATTTTAAGGATACTGCTGCTTTCACTAATTAATTGATCCCATTTTTTATTGTTTGTTTAAAAAACTATTATATTTTATAAATATTAAGTGCCGTATTCATAAAATATAATTTGGATTTGAAATGTATCTTAAGACATACATTTCACACAAATTTTCTTAAAATACATTTCAAACCTAAATTATTTTTTATGAATACGGCCGTAAGTCTGCAATTTAATAAATCGTATGATAATATTTGAACTGGAATAAAAAGTCTAGTAAAAAACAAGAATTTTTAAATAAAAAAGACTATGAAAGAAATCATTCCTTTATTAAATGAAATTCGTAGTTGACGCGATCTTATTAAAAAATTTTATCACTTCATCACTATGCCGAAATAAAATTTACTGCGTTCTTGATGAAAAATAAGAACTCTATTTAATCTTTTTAAGACTGCCCTAAAAAAATTTAATAATCTATGCCAAAACGTGCCTGAATGTGTTTTATCAGTGATAAAAATTTTTTTATTTTCCAAAACCGTAACTAAGTATCTATAACATATTTTTTTAATATCTAGAATAAATTTATATAACAAAAAGATAAGCTTTGAAGACCAGAAACATATTTGAGTAACGTCAAAAAAATATTAATTGAAAAAAATAATCTCAACGGGAAGTGCGCTAAAATTTTGTATAGAATTTAGTAAAAGTTAATATTTCCTTCACTTATGCACTCGCAAAGTTTACTTTGACAAATTTTGTGTTCTTTTGTTGGTTCAACAAACATGCAACTAAATGTAAAATCATTTGCATTTTTTCGCCCTTCTCTTCCACAAACTCAAGGCTTTGCAAAAGTAAACTTTGCGTATGTAAAAGTGATACTACTAGCAACTAAGGAATAGAAATTAGAAGAAACGTAAATTTTTTATACCAAGTGCTTAAGAAAAAATGAGCTAAGAAAAAGCTAATCAGCCAGAAATAGATAAATTAATTAATCAAATCCGAAAAAATTTAGATAAAAATATTAAAATTTTTATTTAAAATTTGAAGTTTTGTTATTGCTCTATCATTTTCAAAATTTTCCACAATCTTCCTTCGTAATACAATAAATTTATCCAATCTGGCAAACAAAATTCTCAACTAAATATACAACATTCCTTTTCGTTTTATATTATTTCACTGTTAAAAATGTTCTATCGTGGTCGAACATTTTACAATTTCAACATGTTGAACGACCATGTATTCAATAAAAAAATAAATAATATATTCAATAAATAAAATTCTATATGTCTGCAACACTCAACAAAAAAATTTTGTGCAATTATTATGTTTTTGTTCACACATTTTAATTTGAAATTACAGCCGGAAAAAACTGTGTTGAACAAATAATAAATAGAAATAAATTAAGACTTTTACCTGCAGAAGACACACACTTACTCAAACATGCAATATAAATTAGAAATGTTGATCAGAGAATCAACAATATACGATCTAAAAATAAATGTGATTGGGAACTTATTCACCAGCAGCAGATCGGAGAAGTATACACTTGCTGCTACTAAAGCAGCCATAATTACTGCAATTGAAAATTCCCATTACGACGTCTTAAGGCGAATAACAATCTTAGCCAACTGAAGACAGTATGGAAATCTAACTACATCTCTATGCGAACATGGATATGGATATGAAGCACGGAATACCATAGGCTGCTATCTCAATTCCCTAGAGTAGTCATAATACGCTGCCTTCGCAGGATACTAAAAATCTGGCCCAGCCGCATCAACCACCATCTTTAGTGGGCAATAACACGCCACATTCCAGTATTGACGACAATAAAACGCCGCAAGTAGAGTTGAATTGGTCATGCACTGCGCATACCCCCAGAGGACACTAGCAGCAACCCCATTAACTTCAATCCCCAGTCATTATAAGCAACGATAACTAGACACCGAAGCTGCCCGCTCAAATAAATCATGTAACGAATTGGAGATGCAGGCAACAAAGCAAATGGAATTACGACTGATCGTTCAGGGCCTAAGTTCCTTGTAGGAGTTAAAGAAAACTATAATTCCATTATATTGATGTACAAGCAAGTTTATAAGAAGGAGAAGCAATAGTTTCACTTAAAAGAGCCATCATATGTGTACGAAGACTGCCCACTTGCAAGTACTACATTAAAAATGGAATTCCTTATATTGATTGGAAAGTATTTGCAATACAAAATGCTTTCTGTGAAGTTCTCATTTCATTTCAACTTTTAAAAGTCAGTTCAAATATCTGATATATTATTTTTAAAATTTTGTCCGAGCTGAAATAAAGAGATTAATTTAAAATCTGAATTTTAGATGTAATTTTCGTAGAGCATAATGAACAACCTGCTTCGACATTTAATTTTTTTTTACTGGGATAGCTTTTTATCAATTCTTAAAATTAAATTTTTTTATAGTTTTTCATAAAAACTACAGCGCATCTAAGAAGATACAATTTGGAACATTCATGATATAAATAATTAGCTTTGGATACAAAAATTTTTAGTTTTGTTTGACATTGAGAGCACAATGAAGTTTATTCTTTTATTAAATCTATTCTGCGTTTTATTGACGGTAAAAGGAGATGTTGTAAGAACTAAAGTACAAAGCCATCCAAGTGGGTCTTAATTATCCCAATATTATTTTAAAATAATTTTATAAGATTTTTCACACATTTTCATTTTGCAGATTATCCCGGAAAATGTTTGATAAATGGATTATTAGTTGAACGTTACGCTGAACTTCGTTATTACGCTACTTGTCATAAAATATTTTGCGGTGACAATAGTTCGGTCATTTCTTATACGTAAGTTAAAGCTGAATGGTTTATTTTTGAGATTTATAATTAAGTACATAATTATTTTAAATTATATTTTAGCTGTGGTGAGCAGAAACCACCAGCAGGTAAAAAGCTGGGTGAACTCATTGACCCAACTGCACCTTTTCCTGAGTGTTGTAATAGAACAATTGTGCAAATTAATTAGACAAAATGATGAAAGTAAATATAATATATATGTTAAATTTTCAAGTGTTTTACTGGTTGTATGTGCTAAGTTTTTGTAATTTTTTTTGTAGGTTTTTAATTTTTAATTTTTTTTTATGTATTAAATATATCAAAGTTGCGTGAAGAAAATTTTAAACTTTTTTATTATCAAACTATGTGCATGATATGCACAAAAATTATTAAAATATGCATGCAAATATTCTAAAAAAAATTAAATATGCACCCGAAAAGACGCAGATTAATAATTTTTAATCTGTTTTATTTACACAAATGATTTTTAGAAAATATAATAAATTATTTTCAAGTTTTCAAATTGAAAGGATCTTCGGTTATCGCATAAAACGGTAGAATATATTGAAAATATACGTTCAATATCAGTCGATGTTACTGTAAATGTTGTTTTTAATTTTGAAACCAAACATTTTGATTTAATAGTTTGTCAAGTTTTTTTTAATAAATATTTTATTCTTAAGATTTTAAAGTTTTTCTTTTACGTTTTCTATGACGGATAAACTTTTATGTAAAGGAAGCCTTTTTCAATTTGATTATAGTGTGGCAAATACATTCAAAATTATCTTTAATGCATGCCAAATCTGTTTTTACCGATTAATTCTTAAATAAAGCCTTTGCATTATATATCGACTCTGCATCATCATCAGAAAGTTCCTTTAAAACGCTGCATATATCTCTAAAGTTATCGCAATAATATATAGCAGCATTTAACCAAGATCCCCATCTGGTGAAACAGGGCTAGCGCACATAGAATGTATGAAATTGATACGAGACGGTGTCTTGAAATTAATTAAGTTTATTTGAAAAAATACTCCATACTGCGTATGTATGTATGTATGTATGTATGTATGTATGTATGTATGTATGTATGTATGTATGTATGTATGTATGTATGTATGTATGTATGTATGTATGTATGTATGTATGTATGTATGTATGTATGTATGTATGTATGTATGTATGTATGTATGTATGTATGTATGTATGTATGTATGTATGTATGTATGTATGTATGTATGTATGTATGTATGTATGTATGTATGTATGTATGTATGTATGTATGTATGTATGTATGTATGTATGTATGTATGTATGTATGTATGTATGTATGTATATAGTTCTACCTTAAAAAAAGGCAGTGCAATTTGCAACAAGTGAGTTAACATTGCAAAATTTAAGCGAACAATATCTGCAATTCTAAGCAACCCATGAGCCAGACATGTAACATACAACATTTTATTTATCGCATTGTGGAGCTGCATCCCTTATCACAAACAATTTTTTGTTAAAAAGTTTTGCTGATTTGCTAAATATGAAAATTTATGCCAGTCATGTCAAAAATAGTTTTTTTGGAAAAATTTTGAAAAATATGAAAATGCATATTTATCATGCAAAACGCATAAAAAACTTACCCTGGTTATTACCAAGTATGCATGTGCATTACAAAAAACATGTAAATTGTTTGCTGGGAGTTAAGTTACAGACTGCCACAAAAAGAAACTGTTACATTGTTGTTTTAGCAGATTCTAAGTAAGCTAGAAGCAAACAATTGCTTTTTTTACTGCACTTACCTGGTAATAATTGTACCAGTATCAAACTCTACAATTTAATTTTTATTTGTATGAAGTAAACATAATATATATTCATTACAGTGCTTATGGCAGAGAGGTTAGAGTTATGGCTGTCACTGTCATTAGAAATAAATATTTTGTTCTACTTTTTACAATTCAAATATTATGGCTAATTCGAAGATGACACTTGTATCGAGGCTATATGAAGTCAAACACTGATTTTAACCAATTCCCACTATTCAAAAAAAAGGGATCACGAGATTGATATATCGCAATCTTCCCGGGCACTTCGGAAAGTATTAATTTTCTAAATTAACTTAGTTTATCATCTCAAAATTATCGAAATATTAATGTTGTTATTATAACAAACATTGCTTAAAATATGTAATACATAAATCATTTAAAAATTTTAAGTCTTTTTAGTGATTCAAGCCAACAAAGTAATAAGTTGTTATATTTGGCGCATCCATAAAACGTAGCTGTTGAGCTCAGCTATTGCGAAACTAGCTGCGTTCGAGTACTTTTACAGTAAAATTTAGTAAATGGGTAATTCCTGAGTAAACCAAAAAAATTACTCTCAATAAAAGCTGTTGGCCAAAAAAATACGCGAACGGAAAATTTGGAAAAATTATTAAGATTAAGGAAACAGCTGCTTGCAAGTAAATATAGTGTTGAAATATGTAGTATATTTACACTTTGGACAACTCAACTCTTTTTCTTGTTGGTACTCGATGCAATATTTATTATAACAGGAATTTTTTAAAAAAATATAAGCAAGTTATTTTCTATAATCGTTTCCATGTTTTTATTTTCATTTTATTTGATTTTCTAATTTGTTTTCGATTAAATTTATTCAAAAGTATGTGATTATTTGTTTTTGATATTGATTACTTTAAAAGCAAGAGCAGTACTAAGTAACCATACACTTAACACTTTCACAACTCCAAAGAATTAACAATATAACAATGAAAATAGCTGTAAATGGTTTCACAACATTTATTTCCTTTTAAAAGGTTTAACGGATGAATAGTTTAAAAATAATTGTTCACTTCTCAAAATTTTTTTTTAAATAACTTCTTCAAAAATTGTATACTTTTTGTTTTGTTATTTTTGTTAGTTTACCTTTTGAATCATATGTTTTTCTGTTTTATTAAATTTTACTGTAAGAAATTTCTGCAGTAAAAATTTTTAAATTATCAGCCATGAACTGTCTCTTTACACTCTCAGTTTGTGTCCTCATTTACTGTGACTTGAGTAAACGAAAGCAATTTACTAAAATTCAGTAAAAATTTGTAAACAATTTTGAGTATTCGAACACACTTTGATTGATCAATCAAATCATTATGAATTGTTTTTTTAATTTTACTGATGATTTTTTTTAATTAATTACACACTTTATTATTTATCTTTTATTTAAAATTTAAATAAAACTTTAATATGGTTGTTTTCAATAAGATCAATCGTTTTATATTTTCCATTACTTTTTTGTAATACTTCTTTTTATCTAAAGTAAATTTGTCGACTGTAACGACCTTCAGCTGATTTTTAAAATTCTGCGCGAAATAATTGCTGCTCGTATTACTTCGAATTTTGATTTTAATTGTTGCACAAACATTTCATATGTTTTTATAAAATTGTTCCATGAAAAACTCATGGCAAATTTTTTAAAGTATTTTGACAGCATTCCTTATGAAATATTGAACAGAGTACCGGGCTTAACACGTAATGCTGTACGAAACATTGCTAATTGAAAAATGCCGTCGAATTGATTTGACATTTGCTTGCTCTACGCCAGTTCTTTCAAAAACAGTGGTACTTCTGCAGTCACTAATTTTTAGACCAGTCAGAGAGATTATGTTGTTTTACGTTTTTGTCCTTTAATGTTTTCGTTTTGTTGAAAATAAATGACCACAATCTAACAAGTGGAAAAAAGAACAAGATGAGCATGTCATATCAGCAGACACATGTACCATCATACAACAGAGAAGCAACACAAGACAACATTGTAGGATTCAGGATGAGGGAAAATGAAATTGTTTAAACAATATTTTTGGCCAAAAAGCCAGATGTCCTCTAAGATTTCCCGCAACCACTGTTGATGGTTGTACGATGTTTTGCAAAATGTGAAAAAATATACAAAATAAAAAAAACATACAAGGGAAGTTGAGTAACATTATAACTTAATCGTCGCTAGTAGAAACGGTTGTATATATAACTGGATAAATTTAATAGTTGGTTTTTGATAAGGACGAAATAAAACAAAGTATGTGTGTGCTGTAATTTCATAGTGGTTGGCTTATTTCTTTTTGCGGTTAATTAATCACGACATGATCTACTCCTTTTTGTCAAAAAAAATAAAAATGAAACACATGTATAATTTCCAACATACTTATTTTAGGGTCATAAGCACATTCAAGTTCATACACGAAGGATGAAAATTTAAAATATGGAAAAAAGGATAATAATGAACTCTTTTTTTTATATTATATTTTTATTTTCTTCTTCAACAAAACACATGAATATCAAATCCAACCATCCTAATCCATGCAATTTTAATGGATTGGTTTGCTGGCGCATATCTCCTTTGTGCGCATTTCCCTAAATACTCATGCTATGCGACCGACTGCCTGTGTTCGTCTGCTACTGTTGCTTTTGGTAACATATTCTTTGTTTTTATTGTTGTAATTTCTTTAACAAATTGCTTAAACTTGGTTATTAATCATGGGTCAGCTACGCTTCCCTTGAGGGCATTTCACTTGATTCTTGGCTACAATCCGTTAGTATAAAGGTTGGCAAGAAAATACTTTCGAGCTGGTGGTATTCACAGAAAGAAATTTAAAATCGTATTCAATTACAAAATTATACATTTTATAATTCATTAGAAAATCTTCAGTGCCTTTGCTGCAGATTTTCTGAAGAATTTTATTTAAAAAAAACAAATTAGTGAGAAAAGCTCTTTATATTTTAATAAGAATCTTAAATTTAAAAATGAACGGAAATTACTTGCTCTCTCTCTATACTCGCATCTATCTGTGTCTTTAAAATTCACTAACCATTTATAAATTATATTGGCTCTGACAAAATAGATAATAAAATTTATGTCACACGAATAAAAATAATGCCACAGTCTTATCACCCATTTTTCAATTACTCATTCTGGCATGCAGTACAATCTGCGTGCAATTCAAAAATATTTTTCATTTGTCGAATTTTTTTCTGAAATTTATTTTGTTTTTTCTTTTATTTGCCACTGTTTAATAATTTTTCCTCCATAGAAATGCAAAAAATCAAATGCGCTGTTGATGTATGCAACTAAATGGATAAAAATTATTGTAGACATTGGTTATTGGTTATTGTTGAAAAAATGTGGTCGCAGACTTGAGCAGGTAGAACAAGTTTTAATAAAACGTAAATTGTTGCATTAAAGAAACGGATTTAATAAATTATGACAGCATGTTCATCTATTTACATGCCTGTAACATTCATTACATTGACAATAGAATGTCAGCTATCATTAAAGATTAAAGGATCTTAAATAGAAGATTATTGGTGTGTTTTTATTTTGCCATACAATTACCAAGTAGCCAACTGCACGAACAAAAGAAAAAGCATTTTTGAATATGATCGGCTTGTTTTTTGTATCATATGCGACTCTGTTCATTGTATTGAAGCAACGATGAGTAAACACACTGAAGGAAGCATGTGGTTAAGTGTATCCATGTTAATATTAATGTCAACAATTATGGTGTCTTTTTAGTGATACTGTCGACAATTTGTTTTTTTTCTGTCTTGTTTTTGATAGGTAGAGATAATGTTTTACGGTTAAAAACAAATCATTAATTTGAAACGCAACGAAGTTTCTTTTATATTATTTAACAATAAGAATAATATACCTCAAAGAAGACTGTAAAATATTTTTACCTTATTTTACTTTTAAATATTATTTTAAATAAATACTTGAATCTGTTTGAACTAAATTAAAATGAAATATTTTTGGTGGCATCGTCCGTACAATTTTAATATTGACATTTCCTACAGGTGGTGACAACGTCTATAGTAAATCAGTACAGTTTTACTACGGACATTTCCCACAAAGTGCTGATATCGTCTACAGTAAGTCAGTACAATTTGTCTATTGAAATTTTCTCCATATGGTCTCACAAGAACTACCTCGTCATTATTGACGCAATCTACTGGTAGATTTCGAAGGACAAGCCTGTGTTAAATAGATAGTATTAGTGTGTGTATAACTAGTCAGTAGTAGTGGTGGTCAATAGATAATCAGTATAATTTCACTACTGACATATCCTGCAGGGCATGTATGCACTACAAACACTAACGAGCAACTATAACCATGAACTTGAACACTAACAAGCACGTATGCTTATAACCTTAAACACTATTTTCTAAACATTGAAATTTGGTATGAAATTTCAGAATAGAAATATAATAGAAAAAATGTAACTTGAGTCACGTAGGCTGCGTCACAAAGCGTTCAGTCTTCTGACAAAAAAACGACAAAATTTTTAGGCAGCAAATAAGTTATTTTAGAATTCTTTTATATTCATCTTTCTTTTAGGATCTAGATTTTGTGTACTTTATTGTGCAAAATTCGTAAAAAATTACGAAAACACACTTTAACTTTCAAAGTTACTTCCGTTATTTTGTAGAGTGCGTCACAAAACTTTGTGATCAATTATTTCGCAACAAATACCTGCTAAAAAATTACAACTTATATCCCACTAAGCACCATGCATAAGTTGAAGGTACCTCTATTGAAAGACCAAAAAAAATTTTTTATATAATAAAGTGAAATCGCGTACGAATGTATGGTTCTCACGCAGGATTTACACACATATATATATGTATCATGCGATTTCAAACTTTGTAGTTAAAATTAAATTTGACAATTGAATACAATTTAAAATTCTTAAAGAAAATATAAATTTTCTTTTATTTTAAAGATTTGAAGTGAAATTAGGATCTTGTACTTTAGCGTTAATAGATAAATAAATTTATGCAGAAATAAAATTTTTCCCGTGAAGTCTGTTTCACAACTCTTCAAGTATTCTTCCTGGCGTGGAAAAAATCCTTCGCTTGTAGCTGAGCTGAATGGTACACACTGTATTTGTTTAGCCACTTTTTGCAGAATTGGAAGATCTTTAACTTTTTTCGAAAATCTTAAAATTTCTAGATCTTGTTCGTCTGTGTGAACGCGAATGAAAAAACGAAAAAGAATTGCAGATGTTTTTCTTCCAAATGTTCGCCAGTCGAAACTTGGACTTATACTGCTACTTGGACTTGTTCATTCACATCAGTACATTAATAGATACCGGCACCACTTTTTATGTATTCATGACAAAATTGAAAACCACATACATCCCTATTGAAAATATGAAAAAAATTCCAAAGTCGAAAAAATCACGAAACAATCACGCAAAAAATCTACTTATGCACGCTCACTCACGTTAAGTTTTTTTATACTCACGCTCATGCACGCTCACGTGATTGAAACAAAAAACTGCTCACGATCATGCGTGATCACGCATATCACGCTAATCACGTGACCGATGCCCATCTCTACCTTAAACACAGTGGAACACAACTATAATAATTATAAGAAAATAAAAACACGATGATATGTTCGAAGAATCAAATACAAATACGGGAAAATAAAGTTTTTTTTATTACCATGAGCATGATCATGTATGAAGCTAAATCATGCAGCTTTCTTTTACCAAACCTTTTTATTTATAATGGAAATAAAATTATCTTACATTATTGGGCGACTAATAAGATAAGAAAACATGACAAAGTTGTTAAGTAGGAGTTTCCTTACGTACACTTGTTGTCTCATGCCGTTTTGCAGAGTCTGGTGATAAAGAGTTAAGATGAGCGGCTAAGAACGAATTGAACTTGGGACAAGGTGATGGATATTGTTTTATCATTAATATTTATTTTATCATTAAGTTGGGGTTGGCTGGTTGTCTTTTCGAACGAAGGGTAATGAGAATTGAATACGAGGTTATTAACTGGAAGTCAAGTTTAAAAACGTTTATGTAATACAAATTAAAAAAAAACAATAAAAATTTATTTATAAATCATAGAATTTTAACCACATGCGAAATATGTATCCATGTGGACAAAAAACATATTTAGGTCATTTTAGGGAGACAGAATAAATAATTATAATGTGGGAAATGACATTTACTCGTATAGGTATGATTCCGGAAATATATCGTTGGTACTAATAGATATAGGATGGCACATATAAGGTTAATAATAATGAAAGTTGTGATAAAGCTTATGTAGGTGCCCCACAAAATAAACCGAAAACTAGATTAGCAGGGCATAGGTCTGTCTTTTCTGAAATACAGAAACTATACATGATTACAAAGAACAGCATTATCTTTACATTGTCGCAATTCAAATCACTATCCAGTCTTCGATAATCTATATTTTATCAGACAATACTTACGTTTATACTTAAAACGTCATTATATGGTAGAGATGTTACAGATAATTGATATTTCAACAGATTTAAAAATAAACTTTACAGTTGATACTGATAGTGTAGCAACGAATTATAGGCATTTAATATTCAAGGCTAAAGGAGTAAATATAGAATAGTATAATATTAATATTTTCAAATTTTGGGAATTAGCTCCGGGATTAGTCCTTTCAATTTAAAAAGAAATTTATTTGTCATTTAGTTTTCGTAGAAAAAAACGTAAGAGGAAAATAATTATGTAAATAGATTAATTTGTTCAATTTTTTATTTAAATAGTATATAATTTTTAAGCGATTTATTTGTTATCCTGAAGAAGTAACACAGAGGAGTAGTGAAATATTAATAATAAATTTGTTTGGATGCTTTTTAAATCAATTGGAAAATTATATCTGTGTGTTAAGAATAGATCGAAAAAGTAGATATTAAAAGCAACAAATTTTAAAAACAAATTAGTGATTACTGTTCATATGATCAGTAGCAGTAAAAGACTTTTTGCGCAGTCCAATAAAAAGTTGTATAGAAAGGATTGCGATGTACACCGGCTTTCATGAAAATCACAGATATTTTAAATTGTTTTTATATGTACTTAATTTTACAGTCAATATTTTTAATTGAAAATTTATATGAATAATGATTGTTTTTCAACAGAATTTTTTAGTTTAGGGAATCGTTAAAAATAAAAATTTTTAGTTCATCTTTTATTGGATTTTCATTAAAAGTTAATTAAAAAATATATCTTCCATCTAATTTTAATAATATTTAACGGAAGCTCAGTGTTTTTCTGTTTAAATCGTATTCATTTTTCTTTGTTCAAATACCAGAATTGATTAAAAGTTTTGAATTTAAGATTTATGAGTATTTACTTTTAAATAAAGCCCTTTTACTGACCACCTTAATGGACAACCAGTTTATTTTTACATTAAACAAAACAACTACAATTTAAATCTATACAGGGTGACTGTTGTTAAGGTGTGAAAAATAAAAGTTTTGGATATTGGTAGGAATCGAACTTGAGATTTCCAGACTTACTGCCGGTCTTAAAATAATGAAATCGAAATTGTGAGCTCAAATTTTTATTTAAAACAAATCCAAATTTTTATATTTTACTTAATAACAACAATATTAATTCTCACTCACAATTTTATTTGCCAAAAGCAGATAGAAAAAGTATAGAAAAGATTCAAGCTTAAATTCAGAATAGCAAACTTTTTTTTCTTTGTCTTCAATAGAAAGAACACACAGAGGTATTGTAGGAGGCTTTTAGAAATGACTAAAAATAAAACTCAGAATAATCATGAAAGGTCAGAGTACTCTTGCTGGCATTTATCATGGTTACGAAATTAAAAATAAAGATTCAAACTTAACAAGATGAGCTGTTTTTTGTAAAGGGAATAAATAACTCCATATCATATAGTTTCCAGATATGGATCTCAAATAATGTAAACGGAACTTTCGGCAAAATTCTGAAAACACTGCTGATGAGATCTTAACAGATTGTTCGATAATATTTAATGGCAAATGATTTTGGAGCTGCCAGCTCGATAATGCAGTTAAGTTAATAAACTTTGAAGGGATATTATTGAGGCCGATAAAGCGATATACACCCAGATTTTGTGTGTCGAAGTAAAATTTGCGACTATAACAATTTGTACCAGATTACACACAGATGCACACATTTTCTTTAATCTATTACAAATCATCACTGTTGAAAATTCGACTTCGACATGCATAATCAGGGTGATAGCCATGCCTATAACGCAGTCTTGCGTTAACGCCGCTGTTGAATAAATAAAGTGTGAAATAAATAAATAAATAAATCTTTGCATGTGATTACTTTTATCTTTATGCAATTAAAGGAATCTAGGGAAATCATTTAGAAGTTTAAACGCAATGCCTGCCACACACGTTGCGACCGTTCGAACAACTCGAATGCTAATCAAGTTGGGCTTTTTGACCTCAAATTACATAATTTTGTGTACAATTTCACTCACATCTTTATTTTGCAAGCAAATCAATTAAATTCCAATACGAAAATAAACACGAGTAAAGTTGTTCGACATGTCCATTAACTTAGCGATCGTGTTGTACAACATGCCAAAAGTCAAAAACAACTTCTTATAATCAGCTCGCTAACGTTACAAACATGCATAAAATTAAGATTGCTGAATACTAAAAATGGCACTGTTAAGGTCGCCTCAGATACAACTTCGTCGCTTTGTGCGACCTTTCTTACTGTGAGAGAAATGCGTGAAGCAAAAGTTGTATGACACAATAAAAACTTTGACAACACTCGCGCTCACATATTTTATTTACCTATAAAAGCGGTTGGTAATTTTTATATATAACTAGCTTTTACCCGTGATTTCGTTCACTGCAAATGCTAGATTCACAGAAAAATATTTATACAATAAAAAATTAACAGATATTTTATGTAGTATCTGTTAAACATTTCGTGCTGTCAAAAGTCCATGTAAAAAAATTACCTTAATTGTTTATGAAAAAATGTTTTAGGACAGTACTCTGTTTACTTTGCAAACAAAAAAACATAAATTCCATTCAAATTAATTTCCTCTTAAACACTGGTAAATTTTTTTAAAAATATGTAGACTGTGTCCTTCCAGACTCAGATCTATCTATGTTCTAAATTTCATTAAAATTAATTTGATTGTTTCAGAGAGGCAGAAATTGCTGCTTGCTTCCTTGTTGGTCTTATTAAAAATATATATATATATATGTATATATATAGCCTATTTTATATATATAGCTATATTTTACCAGACTTAAACCTATATATGTTTAAAATTTCAAAAGAATTGGGGTAATATTTTCGGAGAGGCTGGAATTGACCCTAAACCCCTCCCATGGTCCTATTTGTGAAAAATGTACTGCCTATGTGTCAGATATATTCGTCTATCAAATTTCATTCAAATCCATTAAGCGGTTTTTGTGTGATTGTAGTTTAAACATCCAAACGTACAAACTTTCTCATTTATAATGTTAGTAGGATGATTTGTTATAAAAATAAAAAGTTAAACATTTTATTGGACAATTTATTGAAATTGGTTCTAATTGTGATCTTGATGCGTGAAGCATTGGAGCTATTAGATAAAATTTTAACGGGTCCAAGCGCGCAAAAACTGCGAATTTCTCAACTTTCGCGCTGCATTAAAAGTGCTTTATGTGACATGTTTCGTATAAGTTTGAGCATTCCATCTTATATTTTAAAGCGGATCTGTAACGCAACGCGAGGCAAAAGTTTTATCTGACATTTCTCTTCTTATTGTTGCGACCCGCCAGAACACTGAATATATGGAGATCCTATAAGATTTCAATATAAGTAAACGTACACACCGAATGAGTAAAACATATATTACAGATACTCGCATAACAGCCTGTAATTTTATTCTACGTACGAATGTCAAACAAATATATATTATGCACTACACTTGTTAGCTTGTGTACATCTCTATTCCAAATGCAACAAATTAATCCGACAAAGTAAAGCTGCACAGCAATGGATGAGAAGAAAAAAACTAGCATGTCTGACTGCGGCCAAAGCTGTGGTTGGTCTACAAATGGAGCTACTAATGGCATTTAGCATAACAAATACATGCAGTAGTAGTAGCAGCAGAAGCAGCAGTAGCAATAGCCTCCAGCTCGAACTTCACTCTTTTCAAATTAGAATATAATAGGAAAAACTACTAAAGCAAATGAAAATTCCTCACTGACAACGAGGAAAATAAGAAAAAAGAAATAATATACCATATAGAATTGACTCTGACCACATTTAGTAAAATAACCGGAAAATGCCTGCCATTTTCCGTGCTCTAAAAGGCAATAAGCAGAAGTGATAGAGGTAGAAGAAAGTGAATTAAAAAGGTTCATTTTTTATAATACTAGAGCCATCAACGACTCCCTAATGTAAATGAAACTCTAGCTGGCCTTTTTCTGTTTGTTCTCCATAGAATTCAATATATTCATGCACATATAAAAAAAGGCCTAAAGGATTTTCCCAACAAAGTTCAACAGCAACTAGGAGAGCTTTATAGCTTATTATTTGATAATCATTTCATATGTTTTATGTTTGATTAAAAAAAATATTTATGAATGTTACTTGTTCTTTCATATACTGATGTTTAAAAAGCCATTTCTATATTATTTGCTTTAACGCATGACTATGAATTCAAAGAATGCACAGTTGTTACACCGGGCGTTTTAAATAAAAGTACATTTTTAAAGATTTAATAAAATGAACTAAATTTAATTTCTTTTGGTATATAATGGATGTATTAGAAATAACAAGTATTTCTTTTATTAGTGTTCTAGATGCACTTTATATGAAACGCAGGGAACCTTACTCCTGATGATCTGCTTTAGCAACAGTGAATTGCCCAGAGGAACAAATGTATCACATACAAATATTTCCATTATTTATGAAACACGACTTCATTCGTGTGACTGCCACGGCTGGCTTCGCAGTATCTTAGTCCAATTTTGCAAGATTTTTTTGGCGGTTTCTGATGTTATCTTACGATTAGCTTGAACGATATTGGATTATTCGCACACGGTCGGTCTATAACGGCATGACACAAGAGAAAGTCTGCAGAGGTCAAATTGCAGCTCCAAATCAGCCAAATAAAATCGCCAAGACGGCTAATAACACGATTTTGCGGTCAAATTCGATGTCTAAATATAAGTTTGCAATAATTTCCAACGATGTTCAAAGCCGCCAATTTCAGTCCGCCGATATATGGTACTGGGTGCAAGTCAATATCTTGAAGAGTAAAAATTTATATATTCTCGAGTAATTGGGTACCCTACAATATTTTTGTTAATAATTAAAAAATTGAGCCGGTACTTGTTTGGCTTTACGCTGACTTTTTAGCCAATCGATCTCGTTCCGCTTACATTAATTATTCATTTTTAATTGAAGGAAAATCTTATTAGAAACGCCATTAGTTACAACGTGTATAAAATTGATTAAACAGCCTTAAAGTGACCTTTAGAAAAAATTACAACAAAAAATCAAAAGTCAGAAATTCACACAAAAATAAGCAATTTTCACAGCAAAAAATACATAAAAAACTTTAAATTAAATTTACAAAAGTTCTATATAAACAAAATAAGAATATACTTTAGTAAATATTAAGGAAAAAATGTTGGATAAATTTTTTTAGTATGACGAAAGTAACGAAAACATTTTCTAATTTTTACTTTAAATTCCAAAAATCGTTTTACTTTATACCTTGACAAAAGATGTTGGTTGGTTCACTGAATTATGATAATAGTCATAAAAAAATTAAAATGCATGAACACTAAAGATAACTTTAGTAAGAAGTAGATATGTCTTTGATATACTATAGATAATAAAAAGCACACTTTTTGCATAAGAGTCTGTTTCAAACATAATACTCGTAACTGATGTTGCTTTTAGCAAGTTTAACATCAGCTTCATGTACTCTTGTGTACAATTTTCTGTACTATGTTTGCCCAAAATAACATTAATACGATATATTGATTGATATTATTTGTCATGTTTAGACTTTAATTTAACAACACTTAAAAACTATTTATATTCTTAATTTTCTTCTTAATTTTTTATGATAGTGTATAAATTTTTTGTGGTACTAAATAAGAGGTGATTTTTTAAGAAGTTTTGAATTTGCTTAAAAAAAATATATTATATGGAGAAATGTATTAAATCTTGATTTAAATCGATAGAACGATCTATATAACTCAATTATTCAAGAAGATTTCATGTAAATATTGACTACGGCTACGCCTCAAATTGTTCATGCAGTGGGTTCAATTATAGCATACTCTCTCTAACATATCCACCGGTATCTCACGAATAAATACTTCAATATATGCTTCCAGTGCTATAAGCGTTACGGGCTTGTCCATATAGATATGAGCTTTACTATAGGCCTTCAAAAAATAGTCTAAAGGAATCGAATCGCACTACCTAGGTGTTCAACTGACAAGCTCCAAACGTGATATAAACTGTTCACCAAACTCGCCTTTCAATTGGGCCATTGCTTGGCGTGCTATTTGACATTTGTCACTGTCTTGTTGAAACCACATGGTAGCCAAGTCCACCTCTTCCATTTTGGGCAAAAAAAAAAGAGGCCCAATTACTGCGAACGGCGCCGAATCGATAATTCACTGTCATCAACAACACTGGCGGATACAGCTGCGATATTTTTCTATGTCCTTACTCTACTGTATTTTGGTATTTGGTATTTCAATGTCCAATAATGCGTATTTGGTGCGAAACTTCGTCACAAGATTCCGAATAGCCGCCTCAGAAGGTCGGCCAAACTGAGCATTAAATGGAAGAAGTGAACGATGTACTTTTTTAACCGGACATGAATTTTGGTTATAAAATTTAATAATCTGCAAGCGTTTTTCGTTCGTAAGTCGATTCATGGTTAAATTATAGACCAAACTGAAACACGAAAACAGATGAGCTGCCAAAAACAGATGAGCTACCAAAAACAGTGATGCCTAAAAAAGTTTCTAAAATATAAACTTTTAGTTGAACGCGCCCAGCCGCTTATAATTTTTTCTTAACATTATTTATTTTAACATAAATATCTATGTAAATTTCGCACATTTTATTGAATCAACTGAGTTAGTTTCACACTGAGTATAAGTTTTCTAACCACAAACTATATGCAACTATAATAGTTATAGTTGTGCACATTTTATTATTGATTTTCATCATAAATCATACTTACTTTTTGACTATAATGGACAACATGTTAATAAAAAGTTTAAAGGTATTTCTAAAACAAATCCTACTTTAGTGTTTGACTATGATAGTGAGATATTAATAAAAAAATTGGGTAGAATATTTGTCTTCCCAATCAATGAACTTAAGTTCGTAGCTCAACTGACACAAACAGTTTTTACACAAGAATTTTGTAAATTTTTTATACTTGATGTAAAAATTGTGTACTGCGAAGCTTCGAAATATTTTGTAGAATATACAAAAGGTTTCTTGCAAATTTTGTATGGAATTTTTTCAGAGTTGGCAAATTCAACGGAAGGTCTTGAAGCCTAAATTAATTGTACTGTTTTTGGAACAAAATCTAAATTTTTTTGTCACATGCATGTAATTATACAGATTTTTCATCAACACTATATATTTTACAGTAACATAATACAAACTGTTTGTATTGACTGTGGGTTGCGCCTTTCAAATTTCATAAATATTTAAAACAAACAACAAAGCGAATTCATTTTACAGTTGGTGTTGAATGCTGACTATTTCGCCTTGTTGGCAGTATACGTCCGAATTCTTTTTTTATTTGTATTTCCTTAGATTTTCATATACTTTTTTGGCAGGGCATCCGAATTGTGATAAAAGTTATTTAAAATTAATTTTAAATTAATTTTCTTTATATTTTCTTGACATTTTGAGCCAACCAGGCTCACACTATCTGCGAAATGAATTCGCCTTGAATAAATAAAGAAATTATATTCGATATGACTTCATTTTATTTTGCCCCAAAATAATAATTTTATTAAATGCTTTATTGTCGTCACTTCATCTAATTAACTGAAACAAGTTCTCTATCGCAACAACCAGGAAAAGCCGCCAGTGGCCTTATGCGCTCACCCAGTATTTTACCTTCTGGTGGTGTCTGCTCATCACAACTAAAATATAATTAAATAGAAAAACATATTATCTGCCTGCTTTTCAAAATAAAATCTAAATTTTCCGTTGGGAATATAATTTTGAGTTTTTTTCTTGTTGTTTTAATATAATTTCTCAAAGGAAATTTTGTATTTTACTTTCAAGAACAGGCAATTAGTTTTCAAAAAATTTAAGTGCTGTCTGCATCGAATGGAGTAAAAAATTTGTATGAAAAGCAGTTCTAAATAAACCATCTAATCATGTGGACCGTCCCCATTCTAGATTTGACTTACGTGTAATTGGAAACCATACTATTTTCGCTACAAACTATTTTATAGCAGCCAGAATAATATCGAGGTTTTCCACCAATTGTTAATACTGTTCCGTTTATCACACATTTGCCAGGCTGATCTGAAAAATAAGACAAAATAACCCAATAATTTACAAAACTAATTAAAAAAAATTTAAACCCACCTGGATCACTGTATTCCTTGGTTATCAAAACAGCGCCTTTTGCCACCAATAAAACGCAGAATAGACTTAATAAAATAATAAATTTCATTGTGCTCTTAGTGGTGTGTGAAACAAGACTGTAGATTTTGTATCCAGAGCTAATTATTTATATGATAAATGTCTCAAGTTTTATCTAGATGCGCAATTATTGTTATGAAAAACAAATAATTACTTAAATTTATAGAATTGATAAAAATTATTCCAGTAAATAAATGTTAGACTTTGAAGCAGGTTGTTCATTACGCTCCATGAAAATTACAGACGAAATTCATATTTTATATGAATCAAATGCGCCATAAGTTATACATTCATTTCAATTTGAAAAATATTAAAAATAATATGTATATACATATATCAGATCAAAGTATCTGACTTTTAAAACTGGAAATCAAATGAGAACTCATGGAGTGTTAAGATAACTTCACAGAAAGCATTTTCTATTGCAAATAGTTTCCAATCGGTATAAGGAATTCCATTTTTAATGTAGTGCTTGCAAGTGGGGAGTCTACATAAAAATCTGATGGCCCTTGTAAGGGAAAATATTGCTTCTCTTCGTTGCAAACTTGCTTGAACATCAGCTCCATTTTTTTTTGGATCGTGCACGTTTAATTGGTGATGACACTATCTAAATCTAAGGATTTATAATCTGTTCTGGTGTAATCTGTTCTTGTGTAGCAATTAACAATTTAATCATATCGGAAATTCATTCGTAACATTAATCGAGTATTAATTGTTTACTTCCGATATGATCGATAAAAATTCTGTAAACAATAATATGCGTTTATATTTTCCTAGAAGGATCTTAGGCCCTAAATGATCTGGTGCCATTCCATTTTCCTTGTTGCCAGCATCTTCAGCTCTTTCCATGAGCGGGCTGCTTCGGTGTCTAGTTATCGTCGCTAAGTATATCTGGGGCGTCCACTTATATGGCTGCGTTGCGGATTGAAGTCCATGGGGTTGCTGCTAGTGTCCTCTGTGGGTAAGCATAAAGCATACATCCTTCCAATAATTGTTGGAAAACTATTTTAATAACAGATAGTTCTCGCAATGTATAGCTACGGAAAAATTTGTGCGAGAAACTTCATTTTTTTCAGTTGACATACTTTTTGTTTTAAGTCATTCGTTT
The DNA here is from genome assembly GCA_956483585.1 of Gymnocheta viridis. NCBI lineage: Eukaryota > Metazoa > Arthropoda > Insecta > Diptera > Tachinidae > Gymnocheta > Gymnocheta viridis. Next base: position 55,274,932 of record OY101443.1, on the reverse strand, counting down.
CATGTGAAAACTTTAATGATTCAAACAAATTAATAAATACACTGTAGTTGTTTTATTGCTGCTGCTCCTGTTTATGTTTATTGTTGCATTATTATTTTGCCATTTCAAGTCACATACATTTTATTTATGTTCAATTAGCTATCTACAGCTTTTTCCCCTTTTTTTAAGAGAAGTAACACTCACGCAATTAGTATGCCTACCAACCCGTAGGAGTGTTACCTTCTTTGGTAAAGAGATAGTGAGAGAGGACAGATGGTGAAAGTGAGAACGCTTTAAGGCTTACAACTCCGATATTGCGCGTTGTGTTAGCAATTCAGTGACCACTGCTATGTCTTCGTCACTTAAACAGTCCAACAACAACAAGCACAATGGCACACCTGAAAATGCACAGCTGAAAAATGCTGAATGTTATGACTTGCCTGAAGCTGGGTTTGAACCCACGTTCTTAGACATTATTTTCTTTGTAGTCAACGCGCTAATTACTTCAGCCAACAGCACCCAAATAACATTTAATTTAACAATATCTTGATTATATTAAAAATTTTTTATTTGTCAAGCCTTATGTTGTTTCAAAATTAGTTTAATAATCGTTGCTATCAATTAATTAACTAATTAATTGGAACAAATTTTGTTTTGCAGCAGTAGGGAGTAGCCGTCTTTACGTCAGTGAGCTGACCCAGCTTTTAGCCTTCTGGTGGTGTCTTATCATCACAACTAATATAAAATTTGTCAAAGAGAATTGTTAGTAAGAAATAAAGCATTTGTATTTAAGTTAAGTAAGAGTAAAGAAAATCATCATCATCGCCTCAACTTATGTAACGACAGGTAGTGTCATCTCAATACCATCTGGAACATTTATTTACAGGACTTTCTACAGAAAAAAAAAAGAATTAGATAACCTACGACACTCAAGAAATAAAAATATTCAAATTTTTCTGGATTCTTGTACACTTTATATTCTACAGAAACTCTTCTACCTGCAGCCACTAAAACGAAGAATAAGCTTATAAGAAATTGAAACTTTATTGTTGTTTAAATCGTATGTCAAACTGAACTATTAAACTTGTAGACCGACCCAAAACACGATATTTTAAAATTAGTATATCATAAAAATAGTATGAGTATATCAAATTCTTGTCTAAATACTTAATTGTTTTTAAGAAATATAGATAAATTTTTATGATCGTGAAGTCACTATCTTGCTGATTTATATATATTATAAAAACAACATAGTTACCTGCGTGTGTACACTTCAAAATAATTGTTTTTGTTTAACTTATGACTATGATATGATTATAAAAGATAAAATGACGATAAGCCATCAAGGACACGTCTACGAAACTTTAAGCCAATTATGCATGATCGTGTTAAATTGTTGAAATTGTGATGTAATTGTTATTCAAGTTATTTTTAATGAAATCTTACTGGAGGGCAGTTAAAGACAATGCTAACATATAAAACGTTTCTAAGTCACTGTGCTGTGAGGCACGTTAAATAAAATATTTTGATTAACATTTCAATTTGATTTTACCAAAATATTTTCAAATAATAATTTCTAGCGTTGTTATATAAAATTCATATTTTTTATGGAAAACGAAAAACAGTTTTATCTAAAATTTTTCCTAACTAAAAACATTCATATGAAATAGAGATTAAAAATTTCATCTAAATTTTAAGCAATATTTTTTGTTGGCCAGAGTGATTTTCGGTTGCTGAATACTGAGTAGGCGGTTGCTGTAGTTTTGTTATTGCTGCTGCTACTGCTGCTGATGATGATGATGCTTATTGCTGTATAATTATTTTGCCACACTCAAACGCACAAATCTTATTCTCATCATGTTCAATTAGCCATCACTAATTGACCACAATAGAATTTAGTTTTAATGCATTTGTGATGTTGTTTGGTTTTTTTGTTATTCTTTCATTTCATTCTGTCAGATATTTTATTTAATTTATTTTTTTATTGAAGCTTTTATTTGATTTGTTGCAATGCTTAGGCATGATTTAACTTTATCAAATAAATAAAACGACCATGTGTGGTTTGTTGAATAAAAAGAATTTTTTTCTGTAATAATTTTTTAGTAATTTAATGAAATCTATGCTTAAATTTCCCTAATTTAATTTTTTGTAAACTTTGTTAAACGTGTCTGAAAGCTCAACTTTTTTCTTAAAAAATTTAGTGGGATAATTTAAATCGACGACGTTGTTTTCATTGACGTTAGTTAGTCATTTTTCCGTTTTTGCTACTCCAAAGCTAGGAATTTTGATTAATATCGCTCCTTTATTGCAAGTAGTCATATCTCAAAAAACTCGTTCGTCAGAAAACGAGTTTAAAGTTTTTAATTTACACATACATCAATGGAAAACTAAAAAAGCATTCTCCACCCAAGAGGTAAGTAAAAAATATATTTGTATGTATTAATTATTTACACAAAATCAAGAGCGAAACAACAAGTATTTCTGCATTCTTAACTCAAAAATCACGTTTTTTGAGTCATGACAACGTTGCTATAAAGAATCGATATGCACAACATTAAAAGAATCTAAGAGAAAATTTTTTTACGAAAACAATTTTTTTTGCCGGAATATATGATTGTAATTTTTTTTCGCTAATAAAAATTACCTGTTTATTTTTTCTTTTTGTATATTCAGTAGAGCTCAGATAATTAGAAATCAGTTATTATAAAATTTAAAACGAAAATAACAGTGTCACGTTTAACCCGTTTGAATAAATTTTTTCAATACAAAAAAAAATGAAATAAAAAACCCGGGTTTATGCTAAATCTGCCTGTAACGACCCTGTCGTGTTCCTGGAAAAATTTACTATAGACCAAGGCGAATACAATTTGCAGGTGGTGTTGAACACAAAGCTGACCATTTCGCCTTGGTGGCTGGATTTATCAGAATTTATATTTATTTGAGTGTTTCTAATATTTTCAAATGATTTTCTGTTCCACTAAATAAATAAATAAAATAAATATGGATTGCGATAAAAGTTTTTAAAAATGGCTTTTAAATAATTTTTTTATTCTGTTTTTGACATTTTTCACCAATAAGGACGTGCTTGTTGTAAACTCAACGCACCTGTAAAATTTGACTTGGTATAAACGTTATTTTTTTTTTCAAAACAAACAATTAAAGAGAACATCATCTAGCATCGCACAGTGATTCGTTCACATATGAGGAGTAGAAAAAATTAGAAGAAACGTGATAGAGTTCTCAAATTAAATGCACAGTTTAAGATTGACTTAATTAAAGAAGATGATTGGCTTCAAAAATTTTTGCAGCAGGGATTCGAAGACCATCTTAAAATTGCAGGAACATTTTTAAATTCAGTTACGGGTTTTTGAATATCATTACAAATTTATTTAGTTAATCGGAGAAATTATAATTGTAATTGTGCAAAATGCCCTGTAATAGTGCTAGAATTTATTAATTTGCAGAACTATTTTAGTGTTAAGTTGACGTTACTATCCTACAAGTTGTTGAAAATATAATAAAGAAAAATAATGTACAAATATATCACTCTACATATCGCTCACAAATGATTTTTCTCAACAAACGGTACTGTGAACATGTGAAATCTTATAGCAAAAACATTGTGAAATATAAAATTGTTAAAGGTTAAAACTTTGGAAGGATCATATTTTATATGCACAATAAAAAAATAACAACTTAAACAAAATAATAATCACTTATCATTCAACGCTGCGATGAATTTAATAAACAAAATTCTAACATAAGCGAGGTAAGATTTAAAAACAACAACATCGACGAAATAAGAAATATAATTACAAAAAGTACCTCTCCATTGTAATCCTATTGATAAATTTTCGAACAAATACAAAAATAGAAATAAAAATAAAAAACAATAGAAATGGTTTTTTTGCAGTGTACCTACCATATCTTCATCAACTGACTGAAAACAAAATATTAAAACATATCGCTCCTTTATTCGTCGTAGTCATGTCTCAAAAACCGTAATTTGTAAATTAAAAATATAAATTTTTTACGTGGCAGTTAAAAGGTAAGGGTTTCTAAAATTAAAAATTAATAATTTTTCCAGTTAATATGTGTTAAGCAAAAGAAATATATTGTCTTTTTATGTTCTTCAATATTTTCTAAAGCGTTAGAACTGCTCATCAATCTTATTATATTTAAAAAAAAATAATAACACTTGTTTGTTTTCTGCTTATTTGAAAAACTTTACAATTGTATCAATTAGCACTTCTGTTATTGTGTTATTTTGATCTTGCAAATATGAGACCTTTTTAGAGTTCGATATCTTCATCCCTTTTGCTTGTTATTGTATTTTATATTATACTAGATTAACCCAGTGAGCTTTGCTACCCTCCGCCCTAATTTCCAAAAACAAAAACAGTTTTAGTGAACGTTTTAAAATTGGTCCACAAACGACAAAGTTATTTGATAATAAATTCTTAGAGCGGGCACTTTGCTTCTAGCCCCTCCTCAATTTCCAAAAAAAAATTAATGGACCTCTTCTTCTCTCTCTTATATTATAAAATCTGTAAAAAACTATGTGGAAAGAGTAACATGTCTGAGAAAAAAGTAGCCCAGTCCTAGTTAAATGTTGTGCAATATTCAGGAAGATCAGTCCAGAGGTCTAGTCTCCTATAAGGTACAAACAAACAAACATACAAACACTTATTCCATTTTATATACATTTCATTATTTACTTTTTTTTACGTGTCGTAAATTTTAAGTTCACTTCAGTTTCAGGTAAAACAAAATTTTTTATTGCAATGAAGCAGATAATTAATCAGACTATAAATAAGTTTAGCAGCAGATATAAATGGATATTTTACAAACTTTTTTGAAGCCGTCTATTATTTCTAGCAAAATATCTCTATGTATAACAGATAATTGAAACTTTTGTCTATTCTGCGGTACCCAAATATAGTTTGTGGACTACAAAAGATTTGGAGTCGGAACCATGTTACTTGTATTTCTTTTAAGTGTCGACATTTCTCTTTTGTAACACAAGTATGGACATGTGGCCTTACAAATTCGTACATGTATACTTGCTATGCCTCGCGGATCAACCTGCGGTTAAGAAGTATGTCCTCTTCCTCTATGTCCTTTTCTGTAGTCCTAGAATTTTTATAAGTTTTATAACTTAGTAACAACCACTGGTATCTCTTTGGCCTATTCTGTACTCCTTGTATCAAAAATTTCATGACGATAATAATTAGTCCTTGTCATTTTCCGACCCCTAAACTACTACTTGTTGTGTAATAAATCATGTCCATCTTTTGCTCTATGAAAACTCGAAATAAATCAATCCCACGGGAAGCCTATGTGCTATTCCAGACTATAATCTCTGTGCCAAATTTCATACAGATCCATTCAGCCGTTCTGGCGTGATTGAGTAACAAACATCCATCCATACACATATCCAAACTTTCTCATTTATTATATTAATTAGATTAGATGAGTGTACAAATTCGTGGGAATTACTGGCGAAATTAAAAAAACGTTGACCATGAATTAAAATATCTAAATAGGAAATATTTGATTTTTATTATAGCAATCATTTAATTTGTATACAAATCAAAAGATGTATCAATAAAAAAGGTTTAAAATAGTTAAATCTGTCAGACACGTTGTTACAAGTTAAGGGCGGCCACCAATTTCAGCTGTTGTTTTTTCTTTATTTTTTTAATAACAAATTATTCTTTTATTTGCAGAAAATTAATGTCTATTTTAAGCGATTTAAATTTTATTTTTATTCAGTTAAAAAAAGAGCACATATTTGTTTGCTTAACTTTACATCTTTTAATCAAGCGTTACAGCAGTTATTTGAAAACAAAAATCGTACATTTCAATCGTCTATTGTCTAGGCAGGAAAATCAGTATTGAGAACAAAAAAATAAATTGCACAAATGAATGGACGGCTGGCTGGATGGATGGCTGGCTGGCTGGAAATGGAAACAATTCAATTCAATTGCGAAACAGTAGAGAAAGCAAAAAATAAAACAGTTGTCTGTAACAATGCCATCAATGGCATTTGATCGGGCAGAAAAACCACAACGAATTGAACACAAACACATATTTACGCCTACAAACCACCACCCATTTCTATTTAATGCATTTAAAAATGCTATCTACATAAATAGACATATAAAAGCGCAGAAATTAGAGTGGAATTGCAAAGAAAACTTGAAAAATAGTCGGTGGAATGCCGAGTATCAATAACGTGTAAAATGCCTTAGAAAGAAAAGTTTTAAAAATAATCTAAAAGGAAGCTCTGTATAACACTTTTATGTAAGCTTTGCAGTCCATATAAAACTCTTAAAAGCTCTACATTAAACCTAAATATTTTCTACCCGCAAGTACTGCTTTTCTGAAGAGATTTTTTGTGGGACTCAAATACGTTCCCTATTAAAAAAGCGGCAGATGGAACTTAATCATTTCTTAAAATCTATTCTTAGTACTCCACGGGCCTTCCCAAATATTATCTTTACCAAGCCCAGCCTTAAATATTCTTTTTGTAAAAAAATTCCAGCTGCACATAAACTATTCAGCTTGATTATGGAGTGGAGGTTATTATCCTGCCAACAGGATTTGTCCGAATATAATGAAATCCAATTTGCAATAACAAAGAACAATTTGTATAAATTTTTTTATATAATTCTTTTTTTTGTGCCCACATACAATTGTTCTCATTTCATGAGTTTTTCATTGCTAAAAATACAATCAATGATGCATTTTAAAACCAATCGTAACGCGTTATACATGTGTGTGTAACTGAGTATGTGCACTTGTGTGTGTGTAAATGAAACAATGCGTGTTTAAAATTATTGAAACAAATTTGTGTATTAAATGTTACTGCAACAAAACAACACGAATTATAACAAGAACTACATCAACAGTGTAAACGATTTAAGGGACAACACATTGCGGCGGCCGCATGTATTCAAAACGAAAGAAAATAATGTGAAATTCACAAAGAAATAAAATATAGAATGAACATTTTTCCACAGTAACTTTTGGATTAGTTTTGTAATATGTTTTGAGGAAATGATTCGAAAATTATATAATTTCTAAGGATTCTAAGAAAATGATAAACCGCCAGTCAAAATCAGAGTTCTCCCATACATTTTTCATATCTCTATTTTTTACGTGAATGTTGGTTGTATGTGGATCCACAGTCTATGTTCAGAACCTTATATGTATATCACATTTTCACAACAATGAATTTTCGATGGCAAAATATTGAGCACAATAAGCCTCATCTATGGTTTACACTGAAAAAATATACGATTAGTTTCTACAGCCCATTCTGTTTTTGAGAAAAATGTAATTAAAAAAATTTTAACTAAAATTTAATATGTAGTTTTTTAAAATAAATATTAGGAGAGCGCGATACGTTAATTATTCAAACATTCTGTTTAACCGACATCGATTATTAATCGATTATTTGATTAAACGAAAAATGCTATTAATTAAACTCATGGTTAATGAATTAATTCTTATTTTGATTATTCAACATCATAATTATTTTTTATGTGCATTTTGAATAACTTACATTTTCAATAATCGAAAAATTTTAGTTTTTCCTATTGTGTTTTAGTTATTGCTTTCTGTTTCCAACCTTTTTGTTTATATTTTATTCATATTTGTATAACAGTCATATACTTAAAAATATGTTTGCTTTATACTTTTGAATAAAGTTATTCAAATTTGAATAGTCAAACTTGAATATATTTGATTAATCAAAGGTCTTGATTAATTATATTATATTGATCAAATTGTTTGATTAATCCATTAATCGCATATCTCTAGCAATTTCAGCATTTTGCTGATGAATCTGGTAATATTTTTTTTAAAGCGACAGAGTCGTGGTCAAAATTCGGTTGTTATAATCAATGTAGACCCACTACTGCCTCAGCTCTATAGTCGTGTGGCATTGATATGAAACAGAAAATAAAAAAATTTTTGAAATGGAGCACAATGTAAGAAGTTTTTTCATATGAAAAATGTTATTTCAAATAAAAAATCTTTTTAGTGTTAATATAAATGAACAATTTTTTCTTTCTTATGTAAATAAACAAAATAATTTAAAAACGTTTGCAGCCAAAATTCAAGCGAATTTAGTCACCTCGAATTTAGTCACCCTTTGAGGGCACCTGTTGAATTCGCTTTGGTTATAATAGAGTAAAACTGCTCCATATGAAGTTCATATTGAATCAAAATTTTATATTCTGCTCCGCTCGCAGTACAAATAACAAATTGGAAATCTCACAAGATTTGTGAAATACAATTTATATCACACTCAATTTCTAAGAAAGTGCAACCGACTTCCAAACAGAAAGATGGAAGTACAGGCGGGCATGCGGACGGACACTTAATCCAAAATTAAAATAAAAAAATTTAACAAATCTGGAAGTAATTATACGGAGTAAAATAAAAGTTTTACAATTTTGTTAATGAATGGAGAAGTTCTGAAAAAAATAAACATAAAAAGGAAAAATATATAAACGTATTGATAAGCCTCTCCTGTTGTGAAGTCATAAAAAAATAATAATAATTAGTTTATTTTTAATACATTTATTTTCTTCTTATATTGCTAATCGTTTACTTAATTTTTGGTAGTTTTTATTTGTACTTACTTAAATAGGTCTAAGGATTATAAGTCCTTACAAACTAAAAATATTATTGACTACTGAAACGAAGTTAAATTGGAATAGCAGCTATCAAGGCGATTTAGTTTTATAGGTGGTGCTAATATTGCAACAACCACCGACTTCTTGACACAAAATGTCAAAAAGCCCAAACAAAAATAGTTGATTTTTTTTTAATTCAATACGTTATTCTCTGTAGCCAAAATATTATTTAAAAACGGCAGAAAATACAACAACGAAGCCGTCAGCTGCGCTTTCAACACCACTTGTAAAATGAATTCGCCGTAAGATCTGTTACAGAAACAGTTAAACATTGAAAGTAAAATAGTGCCATTATTCTCGATTATTTTTTTTCCTGTTCTTCCAAAACTTTCAATTTTTAAAATTAAATGTTTGAATTTATAAAAGTTAGTAATGAATCCAAACATGATTTGTTATCGAAATGGTATCCATAAAAGAATGAGTCAAATCAAATAAGAAAATATAATGATAATTTCAAATTAACAGTTTCTGCTTCAGAAATTTAAGTAAAGAGATTAAAAAAGCAAATAAAATAATCATAAATAAAGAAATTATTTCCAACAAGCGGGTGTTTAAAAAAACTTTTTTTATTCTCTGTTCACAATTTTCAATGTCAGTTAAATAATGCAAAATAATTGTCGGCATTAGGTTGCCTTTAAAAAATAATTTTTCAATCCCAACTTTATACCGAATGAAAGTTTTTAGCACTTTATTCATTTATGTACATTCATCTTATATTTTTATTAAATCTCTTAAGAAAAAATGCATTGTTAGTTTGAATTAGTTAGTACAGATACTTTAATTTTATCTGAACAATTGTCATTCACTGTTCGTTTTAGTTAATACACGCACACATCCGGTTTTAAAATCAACATCCGCTTAAAAACTAAATGCACTTAATTGTAATGGCAAGCTTTGCAGTCACGCTAATAGGCTGGTGTTTAAAAAATAAAGGAAAATTCATAAAATGAAAAAAATATATACAATGATACTTACTTTTTCATAAATATTTCCATTTTTGACAACAAAATCGGTGTCATATTAATGACGCTGCATAAATAGCAAAAAATTAGCACAGATTCATACTGACACTCACACACATGAGCAGTTTTCTATGCACATTGTAAACATTAAAAATTTCGAAAGATTGTGGGCGTTAGATGTCTCGTTTTAGTTTCTTCTGGCTGATAGTAGGAAGTAATTTTGCAATTTAGAACAACCTAAAGAAATAGTGACACAATTTGCCTTTCGTCTCAGCAAATTATATTCTCTTTTTAGAAGTAGTTTAGAAGAAAGTTTGCATGCAGACAACAGCAAAACGCAGAATGACATAAATAAGGTAATTTCATTGGTTGTTAATGGTGCCCTGGCAGGTGAATTTGTAGAATACATATCACTTTGAATGCTGCTGATTGGATTCTCAATTAAGTTAAAGGATAACTAGTAAGTTATCCATTGCAATATATAAAAAAAAAAACTGTTTCTATGACAGCATTAGAGATTTAATTTTTTACCTCTACGTCCCACTCAGAAACACAAATAGCTGCAGTAGAAACAGTTTTTCTCAAAAAAGATTAGTTTGAAAAAAAGATAATTTAATTATGTTTTTTTATACATCTTTTTCATTTTCGCAATAGAAAAAGTTTGCTTTGCCTAAATCGAATTAAAATAAATAAATTTTCATAAAGATAACTGAAAAGCAAAATCACTTAACTGATACACAATTGCAATATGAATCTTTTATTAATTATACAATATCATATAACATATAAGTATTCGTATTTTATTATTTACCTTCCTAATGCAACAAGATATAAAATCTTATGATCAGATAAGTAGCAAATAATTGCTTAAACATAATAAAACTTGATAAAATGTGCAATTAAATAAAATAAAGATAATAAGGACTAATTGAAATCAAATGTGTATAGGATCTAAGTGTCCTGATCGTGAACTTAGCGTTTTATCACACACTTGTATATCGGTGTTAAAAATAATGACCAAAAGCCGATTAGAAGATTTTTGTTAGTTACATAGTTTTGCATTTCAGGTAAACATATACATAGATATGCAGCCACATGCCATATAGAATATAAATATTTAAATTCATATAACATTCATTTTGTGAATACCAGCAACAATTTGCGGTACAACATAATTATATTCAAATTTTGTCTGAATACAATAGACATTTGGAACAAATTTTAGATTCTGCATGATGGAGAATAGCGGAAATTTATATGATTTGCAAGCTCCAGGACTGCAGATTTTAATGAAAGCTTAATTGTGTTCCTTAAAAATAGGAGTTGACCAAATCTTTTTAGTACTTGAAATTTTAAAAACTATAGGTCAATAAGTTACTCGAAATTGGAAAGATCAAATTAATATCTGATATAAATATATATTCAATTGATATTCTTCAGTAATAGAACTTCACACACAACATGCTCTTTTGTTAGAAATCAATTTTTATGTTTACGCATGCATGCACATGCACTGTTTTGTTGCTTTCATATGTTTAATATAGTATGACCTAATTAGCGAATGTCAAACTAAGGATTTTATTGCCATAGATACATATGGCATTAAAATTGCAGCTTTATGGCTAAAGAACTCAAAAAGAAAAATACATTATTATTTATAAAAGGAAATAATGCCTTTAAATAAAATTTATTTAAATGAAAACAAAACATTTGTTATGTTTTACATTACCGCCAGGTATAATTATAATTTCATTGGAGTATTTTGCTATGTATTTTCATGTTGTGAATAATAAATTTGTGGTGCAGATTTTAAAATACAAATGGAAAACTCCTGCCAAGAAAAACTTTATTGCAAATTCTGTGTTGTCCATTCTTTTTAGTATAAGCTAAACTAATTAATTTAGTAAATTTCACTTTCATTTCTTTGTAATTATTTACATTAATCAGCTGTTCATTATCCAATAGTTCATCAACAGTTGGCAACAGTAAGTGGGTGCGAGTACCAAAAAGTGTTTACAATTTTTAATGAATTTTACTGAATTTTACTGAATTTTATTGCATTTTACTTAATTCCGTTCGTTTACTCAAGTCACAGTAAATGAGAACACAAATCAAGAGCGTGAAGTGACAGTTAATGGCTGATAATTTACAAATTTTTACTGCAGAAATTTCTTGTAGTAAAATTTTGTAAAACAGAAAAACATAGGATTCAAAAGGTAAACTAACAAAAATAAAAAACCAAAAAGTATGCAATTACTAAAAAAGTTATTTTAAAAAAGAAAAACTGAAACAAAATAATAAAATATAATAAGTGAACAATTATTTTTAAGCTATTCGTTCGTCAAACATGTACATATATGAATTTTAAAAGAAAATAAATTTTGTAGAAACCATTTCTAGCCATTTTCATTGTGAAATTGCTGAGTATATGGTTACTTAGTATTGCATTTGCTTTTAAGGTATTCAATAACAAAAACAAATAATCACATACTTTTAAATCAATTTGTTTAATCAGACACAAATTAGGAAAATCAAATAAAATTAAAATAAACATATGGAAACGATTATAGAAAATAATTTGTTTATATTTCTTAAAATATTCATGTTATAATAAATATTGCATCGAGTACCAACAAGAAAAAGAGTTGAATAGTAGTGTAATTACTAATTAACTGCTTTTTACTGTAAAAGTACTCAAACGCAGCTAGTTTTACAACAGTTGAACTCAACAGCTACATACTACGTCTTATGAATGCGTCCAATTTTTGTATAAAATCTGACAGACTAAAGATTTTAATTTACAAATTAGCACTTAATTTTTTCGTTTTTCATGTTGTGATGAACATTTAAAAAAAGAATTTAGGTCTGCATACAATAACAATTTTGGTGTTGGAAATTTTATATATGATGTTGGCATTTCCACATGTATTCAATCGGAAACAAGTATTCAATTAAAAGTAAACAGGATAAAACTAAACGAAAGAAAGTTTGCGGTATCTCTGCAATGCCAGCAGTTAGCACACAAAAATAAAGCGAAATGATTTTATTACAACATTTTTTTCACATTTTCTGAGCGATAAATAAAAAAAATGTGTATGCAAAATTAAAAATAGATTGTAAAAGAAAAATTAATATACGTTAACAACATTGATTGTCTGCTTTGATTTTCTGAGAAACTTCCCAAGGCGAATTCTTGAAAGTTAAAAAAGTTAAAAATTTAAATTGATGTCAGTGCTGATAAAAATAGAAGCAGCTTTAGTTTGACGTCATTTTTAAGTCTTTAAAATCTTCAATCAAAGATAAATTTTCATTTTGCTTTGATTCCAAAATTTTCCTTTTATCATGCTCCCTTTTGAAAACGCCTTTTAGAATTATATCAAAAGTTCCTGTGAAGGCATTCTACAAGACTCTCTTGCTAAGACCTTTTAAGGGCCCTGTAAGAGGAAGCGAGTGTAGAAGGCCTGGACAGCAATGATCATGTGGGAAAAAGACATGATTGTAGTTGGCACAAGGAATACTTGTGTCTGCGCAATGAGCCCCTCTTAAATGTCTATTTACCCCTGAATTTTATTACTGGAAATATGCTGCGCTATTCCTGTTGTCCTAAATTTCTATATAAGTAGATATTTATGTGTGTAAAATCCATAAAAGTATTATGTTTTGCTTTGCTTTTGCTTTTCTTTCTACGCTTGATTTTCTACTCATCTTCTGGGGTTGCCATGCTTCGTTGAATTTCCAATTTTCCTCATACTTTTCTTTTATGAAAATTAAATCATGGCCATTCAAATATGCTGTTCTCATCATTGTTGTTGCTGTTGCTTGTTAAATCACAAGAAATTGAAAAGTTTTCAAATAAAATTTATAATAGAATTGGGAAATTAATCTTGAATTATGTGAACAACAATAGACTTTAAGAAGATTTTGCAGGAAAAAGAAAGAAAAAAAACGTTGAACGTTTTTGTTTTCGTCTGTTTTATGCTCCAAAAAAAAACACAAACTTAAAATGTGACACAAATGATAAAGCGGACAGGCTGTAATAAATTGCGTAGTAACATGATTTTAAACTTAAAATGTTCCTTATCCTTAGCAAAGAGATCTAGTAGTTAAATACAAGTTCATGAAAGTTTTCCAGTCACATAAAACGAAAGGTTAAGAAATGTGTGTAGCATTTTGTGACTTGTTCTTTTTTTAAGAAGTTTGTCTTAAATGGTAATTAAATTTGGACCTTTCATGTTTGCATGAGTAAGACTTTTGTGGATAAAAAAAATTTATAACAAAATAAATGGAAATACTTAATTATAAAAGTTTAAACGCGTATTAGATTAGGTTGAGCAAGGCTGGTGGTCAAACTCAATTAGATTCTTTAAAACATTGTAGTACCACGGAACACTGACCATGTGGAATTAACACCGATTAGAACACTTGCTAGACAAAAAACAACTTCTTTATTCGGTATGAACAATTCGATATTCTCATTAATTTCTAGACCAAATGTATTGCAACTGATTGCTCAGCTTTCCACACCCTCATCTTTTATCCTTTTTACAGGAGTTCTTATAATATTTTTTTTTAATTGCATATTCTTTATTCATAAAAAATATTTTTGGTTTGTAAACTGCTTAAGAAACACATTTTGTATGGAAATCTCTTTTATAAACATTCTATAAAAAGGGAATGGTGAAGCCATGATTCATGCTCCATGCTTTCTAGAATTTACAAAAAAAAATGTATCATTAAAAGTTTTAGTATGAATATTCTGAACAAAAATATATGTTGAAAATTATGATCTGAGAGCTGTTTTAAGATATTTCTTTTATAAGATCATTTAATAAATATAACTTTTTGGAGAGTAAAAACTTCTGATTTCAATAGTAAAGAATCTCCAAATAAGACGGTTAATTTTGATCAGATGTTTATTTAATTGTAAAGAGGAAGGTATGGCATTAATAATGGATGGCAATATTAGTCTAATGGCTACGCTTGCAAGACCTTCTACTTTTCGTGAAATTTCCCATCGGTAATTCGCACATTTGCGAACACATGTCTTCGATAACTTCACGAATTCCATACTTGTGATCTTAAAGCGATTATGAGCCATTGTCATAGGGTTTTATCTTTCAGGGAATCCAAGGAAAAAAGTCTAAAGATATTGAGCCTCAAGATTTCGGTGGCCAATTGTGATCTCCTCTTCGAAAAATCTTGTCCTTTTCACACAAAAGAGTGATAGTATCGATAGTTGATGAGTGATTTGCTTGAGTTAGATTCTTCATATCCCTAACTTGTAACAACAGCTCGAATTTTTCCACCAGTTCTACAATTGCTGGCTGAGAAAGTGCTTCACGATGACCCGAAATTGCTTTATTTTGCGAACTGTGAAAAAAATTAAAAAATTTTTTTGAGTGCATTGTACCATTTTTATTGAAGTCGTAATATTAACTTGTCATCTGTCAAGTTGTTAGAGGTTGAGTCAAGACAACTGTTAAAATGACGGGCTATTGAAAATGCAACATCTTATTGAAAAACCCTGTACTAATCCGCGTAAAATTTAATAATTGTATCATAAAATAAACTAAGCGAGATGAAATTCTACAAATTCGAAGTGTTGTATAATTTATTTAAGATTATAACATATACTTTTTATGAATTATTTACAGTAAAACTGTTACAGATACGAAAGGATATATTTTTTAAAGGACATTTGTTAACTGGTTGTTAGGACGAACCATAAAATAATTTCTTTTAATTTTAAATAATTTTACCTTCTATTAAATACTAATAATGCTTAGAAAATCGTACTTAATAAGATTCAAATAAAAATATTTTGGCATTAGGAAAACAACTTAAAATCGAAAATCAGATGAGCAGTTTTATTACAACCGAAATTTTTTTATTTTTACCATATGTCTCTGGAACCACCAACATAGAGATACTCAACGTACAAGCAACGCAATACATTTTAGGAAATTTTTGTTTAAACATTTTTCGTAATTTGTATCTTATTAAATATTAGGCTGGTTTTCTGCAGACCGGAGACGATCATAATCTTAAATATTAAATATTAAATTTTAATTTCTTTAATTATTCTATATTCTTAAATTATCCTTTAGATCCTGTAATTTGTAATTTAATTTTAAGTAGAATTGAATTATAAATATTATTAATATTATTTGACCCACCCTAATAAATATCCAATATTCATCCTAACTTGTCTGATTCTAATACTGCAATGTATAATAATTTGTATCTTGTTTTATTAGAAATTCAAATTAACAAATACAAAACTTATGTTGCCTTACACATCCCCAGAAATTTCTGATATCGGATAGGCCTTCGCGTCTTTAGCCTAAAAGTTGTTTGATTTGGCGAAGCAGAGTCAGCAGACGTAATTTGTGATATTTTTTGCTTATATTCCTTCGCACCGTCCAATGGCTGCAGCGTTATTAATGCAAATAATCTGGTTTAAGGGACCATCAATGAGAATACGACTGTAAGTCTAAGCAATTATTTCTGTTTATGAAAACCAAAATAAAGTTTGTTAAACTTTTATTATAATATTTAAATGCGAGTATATATATTTAACATCTTCTTGTTTTTTTTAAATAACAAATCTTCTTCGAAATCAAAAAAAAAAATGTTTCTATATTAATTACAAACTCTCTTTCTTTTAAAGCGTTGATAAAAATAATTCTGTAAAAATTCTGTGAAAATTCTGTAAAATAACTGTCCCACAGCTGAAAGGCTGGCAGGCTTTCTGCAAGTAGCAACTCAACAGACTACCAGAAACAAATTCATATTTTTAACATGATTTTTTTATACACTCTTTTACTTTCTTTGACTCAAGTTAAAAAATTAACAGCAAAAACTCATCTTTAGCTGAAGAAATATGGAAAGTGATTATTTCTTTATTTGTCGGAGATAAATTTCTCTTTTGTGGAAATGCAAATATTTAATTTCAATTACCCCAGCTGCCAGTATATTAAAACTGTTTATTATTTACACCACTTTTGCAAAATGGGAACTAATAAACAATTTTATTTCAAAAGTTTCTTCACATTTTCAGAAGAAAAGAAAGAATGAAAACGAAATTAAAAAGAAAGTGATAAGTAAACGAGATCTTAAGTCAACAAGTGATTAAAGGGTTTATATCTTTTCCATCTTGTGATTTAAATGTGCTGCTTGTTTGCCTTCTTCCTCAGATATTTTAATCTTAAGAGCTTTTTGAAATGTTGTAAAATGTAAGGAATGATTTAAACAAGAAAGAATTTAAAGGTAACAAGCAGCAGTCTCGTAAACAAGAAAATGAGTTGTAAACAAATATACACAATTATATTTATAAGAATGTGCTGCAAAGCAAAACATTTTGACGGAATTTGGTCAAAGTCCCTTAAAA
The DNA here is from genome assembly GCA_956483585.1 of Gymnocheta viridis. Lineage (NCBI taxonomy): Eukaryota > Metazoa > Arthropoda > Insecta > Diptera > Tachinidae > Gymnocheta > Gymnocheta viridis. The sequence goes on along the minus strand of OY101443.1, from coordinate 55,257,893 downwards.
TGAAATAACTTGTCTGATTCAGAACGAAGAAATCTTTAGTTAAAAATAACGACGGGCATCGGCTTCCGTGCACGAATTATTGGTTTTGGTGAAAACCAGATAACGAAGAGGCCGCTCAAGAGTAATGACAGGCTTATGCACACATATTAATTTACATTAACACACACAAACACGCTCATTCATTATATAAATACACTGCAGGAAATGTCAATAGTGAAATTATACAGATATTCTATTGACGATGTCGCCAGTACTACTGACAAATTATACCCAAACTAATGCTACCTACTATTGACATTTAACACAGACTTGTCCTAAGAAATCTACCAGTAGACTGCGTGAATAATGACGAGGTAGTTCTTATAAGACCATGTGGAGAAAATGTCAACAGTAAGATTGACGATATCACTATACTGTGTGAAATGTCCGTAGTAAAACTCTACTGAATCTACTGATAGACGCTGTCACCACCTGCAGGAAATGTCAATATGAAAGATATACTAACGATGCCACCAACACTATTTTATTTTAATTTAGTTCAAACAGGTGCATTAAGGTATTTAAAATAATACTTAAAAGTAAAAAAAGGTATAACATATTTTACAGTCTTCTTTGAGGTATACTTATCATATTGTTGAATAACATAAAAGGAACTTCGTTTTGTTTTAAATTAATGATTTTTTTTTTTAAGTCAAACATTTTCTCAACCTATCAAACAAAAAAGACAATAAAACAAAACAAAATGTTGACAGTGCCACCAAAGAGACACCATTGACATGGATACACTTAACCCCATGCTTCTTTCAGGGTAATAATACAGATAGAATGTTATGGGATCGACATTATTTGCCAACCGTATTTTCGATAAATATTATACGATTGCTTTTCCAATTAGAACCAAACTGAGGAAAGTAATTTTCAGGGTCACTTTTACTCCTATTCATGTCTTCTTAAAATGTACATTTATTTCTTATAGAGTTTTCTGTTACGTCTAAGCTGGAATTTGCTTAAAGTGTTCAAGCAAATCAATTCAAAGTGTGCTGTAGGTTACTATTTTTAGAAGTTTTAAAAGATTTAACTGCAATCAGCACCACCATCTTTGTAACGGACTTCGTCACGACGCAGATAGCAATATATTCCACAACACGTTTGCTTGTGACGTTTTCTTACTTGAAATATTTCTTTACAAGACCCAATAGATTTATAATATTGTTGTGGTTATGAAACTGAGTAGACAGCAACATATCCTCATCCGCGTTGCCAGTTTGTGTGTGTTGGATCGTTGTCCTGTTGGGAGAATAATTTAAGTGGCGAATTCCATTTTTTATGCATAACGTTATTTGTTATGACCAAATGTACTTGCTGATCCATGGTTTTTTTATAAGACCAGCTTCACTGTATTTAGACTTTGAAACCATCACGCTTTACCGATCCTCTTGTGTATTATTTTTTTATATACTGATTTTGCTTTCATTAATTCACAATATAATCTTTCTTCTTGGCCAAATATTGAACGGGCAGTTGCCTCTTTTTCTATTAACAGTTAAAAATTTTAAATTAAAAAACAATAAAAAAAATAAAATACTAAAAAGTTATTGTTTCATTTGAGACCAATAATATTCTCTTATTTTTCGACCTTTTTTTAATAATTATTTAAGTGATTATTCAAGCTTTAGGTCAGTTTATATAAAAAACGTATATTGATTATTTTTTTAATTCAAAATTTCGCCAATATCCAATCGATTCTTCAGGAATAAAAAAAATTAAAAAAATTTTATTTCCTGAAGAAGCCAATCAATGATATTGGCGAAATATCGATTTAAAAAATAATTTACATACGTTTTTTATATAAACTGACCTGAGGCTTAAATAATCACTTAAATATTTATTTGAGTCCTAGACGATAACTTATTTTTAATCAAAGTCCTACGAACTCTAGAACTTCTAATGGACAAATTATGTTAAAATATGTATTTAATTTAAAAAAAAAATGAAGACATCAAAAAGCAAAGTTTACCAATCTTTCACTTATTGAGTTGAAGATAAATAGAGAAAAAGAGAGATCGAGAGATTTAAAGTAATGAACACGATTTAATTTCCTTTTGTTTAACGATTTCATAATTATGAGCAACATTGAGGTTTATTGATGATAAAATTGGCTGACGCAATAAGTCTAAGAGAAAGAGCAAATTCCACTTACGAGCCTGAGATCAAAATACCCAAAGCAACAAATTGAGCATAACAAGTGGTAATGTAGACCCAATGCTTTCATTTTGAACACACCTGTAAGTAAAGAGTTTAAGGCCTCTAGACTCAAGTCTATTTGCTGATTCATCAGTCTAACAGTGTGTAAAAATCTCGGACTGCTTATACAAATTGTGCTGGGTTATTTTATACACACTTCAGTATAAACATAAATGAATATAGAAATAAATTTTTTTTGCTAGAAAAAGAGAAAAAATACTTCAAAACAAACTTTGACAGAATTTGAATGAAGAAAATAAAAAACAAACAACAAAATACTATAAACAACATTAAAATTAAAGATAAGGATGTAAGAATTTCTTTTTGCAAATGTGTGTGTGTCATAATAGTTGGTATGAAGGTATGCCCGTGTTTGTATGTGTGCAACTAAGTGGTTGGTAAGGTAATTTTTGTTGTTGTTGTTATTTTTGTTGGTTGTGTATCTAAGGTTAATTAATATTTCACATGCTTACTCTCAACAAAAACACATAAATACATACACACGTACATTCAGTAAAGTTAAATATAATGTCAGGCAATGTACGTGCAAAGATGAATATGTATGAATAAAGGAGTTTTTTGCTTGTTACGGATAAATGTGGACTTTCAGTAAACACAGTTTACAGTGGGTTGTCACAGTAACAAAAACATGAACATCAACCATTCATAATTTCGCTTAAGTTGCAAGGAATGCATAGCATGTCTGTACATACTGTTGTGTTTGTGTAGAACAATACGATAGTGCAACATTTACGAGGGGAAGTCTGCAAGATGTAATAAGCACAAGAGAATTAAATTTTTATGTGGGAGTTTTTCTTATATACAAAATAATCTGCCTTTGTTTCAAAATGCTTTATTTAGTGAGCTTATAATCATATTTTTTTTGCATCAGCAAAATAAGATTTCGGAACACTTCGACCGCGTGCAGTGCACTGGATCATCATCGCATTGTAGGGTAGAGCTGGGCAACTATCGATAGTCGCTCCATTCGATAGTATCGATAGTTTTGCAAAAACTATCGATACTATCGGATAATTTGTGAAAGATATGAATCTTTGTATTATTCTACAAAATTCATCTTTTAGAAGAAAAACAGACCACAAAGATGTTTTAAAAATTAAAATAAAATTTAATTCAAGAATATAAAAGCAAAGAAACGGAAAAACAAAACGCTTACAGTAATGACTTGGTTAATTCATGAGATCATTGGATTATAATTATAATAATATAAATTGGATAATTATCCAAATATAACGTTTGAAAAAATATATTTTTATGAACATATTAGTGGAGTTTTTGAAGAAGCATTATTGGGTAATCCAATAATTTTTGTTGAGAAAAAGAAGTGTATCAACATTTTTGGATTTCAAGCAAGTCCTACTGTCTGAAATTATAGAGCCAGCTTTGCTGAACATTCTTTCAGATTCCGTCGAAGTAGCTGGAATGCATAAATAACGTGTCGCGCAGGATTTAAGTGTAGCCATCTCATTGGCATTATACTGCAAAGAAACATGTAATGAATTACTGAAACATATTAATGAAAGCATAATTCTTACCATTCCAGAGAAAGAAAAAGAAACCATAACAACGGAAAAAAATGTCCGATAGTATTCGATAGTGATTTTCACTATCGATAGTGACGCCAACAAAAAACTATCGATACTATCGATAGTACTATCGATAGTTGCCCAGCTCTATTGTAGGGAGTGTTTCGCTGTGTTATTGTTACTACAATGGAATGTGCTCTAAGAAAATCGAGGAACTAGTTCCCAATAATGGAACTTATTTGCATACCACATGTCTTTTATTACGAGTCCTTCCATTTGTGATCGATTGGCGAATAAATTGTTCTATGCAGTAAAGAAAACATTTGGTTTTTAGTCGTATAGTTCGTATCTGGAATAAACTCCCCGCAGTGATCTCTGCCATGACTTTCAGCATGGGAAGATTCAAATCGAATATCCACGAACACTACTCCATCTATTCTCATTCCCGTAACCTGTTTTCACAGTTCAAACACAATGTATTGAATATGTTGGAGTCATCTTCTAAGTATTGCCCCTAATTAAAAAATAGGTTTTGTGCGATGCAAAGGTGGTACAAAGGTGATACTTGAATTTTAAATTGCATTTTAGAAGCAGAATCTATTCCTTTCAGTTGATCCATCTTGAACCATAATTTTGACTTATTCATGCGTATTTGTAAGTGATTGACTCCACGAAATTACTTCCACGTAAACAGTACGTTTTGCTGAGATATTGAATACTAGCAAAGTGCTATTCAACCAATCCATCTATGTTTTATTTCAAAGCGCCACAATTGTTTCCCTAAGTGCCCACTTTCGATGTTACGAGTAATGAATTTTATGACGTCGAATTTTTAGTTTGTTAGCGAACGGTACAGAGAAGAAAGAGGAGTAGAAAACATGACTCGATTTCTGTTTTTCATGGTTTTTTCATACTTTTCTTTATACTAATTTTTATTTACTCCCATTATGTTTTATATAGGTTTAAAAATTAAAAATTTTAACGTTACAAAAGAGTAAATACAGAAAATTTAAAAAAGTTAGACATGCAAAAAAAACATCGTGTGAATGTAAAGAATATTTCAGAGCAGGTTCAATTCCTGTATATTGCCTGGGTGTTTCTGCAGACAAGCCTAAAAATGGCTTTGCGGCTTGTTTGTGTGAATAGTGTGTAACTTATCTAAAGTTACCTAAAATTGATTAGGAAAATTTGAAAGGCTCTGATTGCTGAACAAATAAATATCGAAATTACTATGTTCTAAAGAAAGCTACTCTATTCCTTTCTCAGTTTCGATTACGGCTTAAGTTTTCACCAAGGATACAGCGACATTTGTCAAGCTTATCTTTCAATTAGAAGTAATGAATGATAGCAGAAAAATTTATTTTGACAAATAACATGAATTAGATTTTTCATAAAATTTTGTAGCAGCCTCTTTAAGATTTTGTGCAGACTTGTTGGTTCATCCTCGTCTTCTCAAGAAATTTGAATCGCCATGGAAACCTTTTTCAGATGGCAGTGCAAAGAGATATAATGTAAGATGAATAAATGAATGAAACAACGTTTAGTTTTTATTTTTCCAACTAAATAAGGAAAAGAAAAATTACAAAAAAGGAAGCAACAACTAAATGCCACAACAACAAAAACCAAATGAAGAAAAAGAAAAATAATAGTAAAACCTGCAAGAAAAAATAAAACAGCAACATCAACAGCAATTTAACAAAAGACTTGACAAACAATTTGACTTTGGGGCACAAAAATATTATGAATTCTTAACAACAGCAACAAGAGCGAACACCAACCAAACGACAGCCGCTTCAAACAGTGCAAGACAAACAAATAAATGGCACCAGCCAAAGAAAATGATTGTAAAGCTTTGTGAGCAAGCAGCACTTTTTTATATGATTTTGCTTTTCTTGTGACAGCTTTGTTTTCCGCATTGTGTGAGTTTGTGTATGTGTGTGTCCGCTTGTGTAGAAAATATGCAACAATTTTCTTTTTTGCCTCAAAACGTCAACATGATCTATAAATTTTCTATACAGGTTTGTTGTTATTGTAGGGCGCCCAACAATACAACAGCTAAATAATAACAATGACAAATACAATGCAATGGCAACACCAACCAGCACAATTTATATTCGCAGTAACAGCTAAAAGACTTTGAATTGAAATCAACGAACGTAAAAACAGGTTTTATTAGGGCCTCGTAAAACTTTTTTATTGCAGACAGATATAATTATATATTCTTGCAACATCAATGGATCTGCTAAAGTCTTCAAGCTGTAAAAACCAGCGGATAAAGACAAGATCGTTTAATTAAATTGACAATGTTTTTGGTTAGTACCGTTTCCCATTTTCCTTGGATCTACAGAAAGTATTCTAAAAATTGGGTTAAGATGCGAGCATTTTAGATTCTTAAACGATTTTTTATAGGAAAATAAAATTTTCCTAGAAAAACTCAATTTGTTTTCTCGATTTTTTTCTGCGTATACTTTCTGTTGTTTGACATTTTATCCTGCAAGGCACAGATAGAATGCCAAACAAACAACAACAAGGTGCATATGGAAACAGTTCGTCACCATAATAATGGAAAAAACTTGTCAAAGAAATTGTGCAAAAAAAAATTAATAAATATAAATAAAAATTTTATAATAATGTTGGCTGAAATGCATGCAGTTTTTTTTGTGTGCTCAAAAGCGCATAAATACAACACAAACAAACCCACCCAAACATAAAAAATATTTTGCTGAGAGAAAACTTTTTTTCTTCGATTTTTGTGCGACAAAAAAAAACTTACAACGTTAAAGTTGCGGGCAAAAAAAAACGGAAAAATTACATTTAATAACATATTTTCCCTCGTTTTACTTTGTGGTGGAAAATAATATTCCATACTAATTTTAATCATAAAATGCATTTTTGTGCGGCAGTTTTTTCTTCTTTTCCTACCATCGACAAAAATACAAAATATAAGCAAACTTATTTAAAAAAATTTTCATATTATTAAGAACCCCAGAAAGAATGTTACACCACACCACTCACGACAACTTCATTCTCGTTCTGAGTTTTTAAAAAATGAAATAAATTTGTGAGTGGGATCTTATATTGAGAATAAAAAAACTTTTCGTATTTTATTGCTGTTTCCAATATAGAATTTCACTTACATTTTTGTTTGTTTTAAATTTGTTAAAAGCAACAGTTAAAGCAAAGTATATACTTCCACAAGAACTTTCTGCCTTTTAGCTGCAGAATTCTTTACATTAAAGAAAAAGTCTGCTTGGCCGGCCCAAACTCGATGTATCCGTAAGAGAAACTTATGGGATTCTAGTACATAATCGCTAATATTTTAGAGTGATATTGTGACTTATCTATATATTTATATGTGCAGCGTGGGGCAAAATTAATTTTCCTCTTTTTACAATATCCATTATAGCTCGCTCTGTGTCGGCTGCAGCTTCTAGCTAAAACCACATGTTTACCAAGCCCGCTCATTCAATTTCGAAGGTAAACAGTCATTTTTCCTGGCACTATAGCGTGTGGTTGACGTTTTTCTGTTTTCAACAAGATCGGCAGCTAAAGCCATTATATTCTCGATAGAATGACCAGTTCGGGGGCGACCACGCACTGCCAGGTGTTTTGAAGTTCCAGTCCAGAAAAGCCATAACCCAGCCATTGTGTACTTGACTGATCTGACTGAATGCTTTTAACTTTCATTTTACTGTTTGTGCACTCGTTCATATACACATTACGGTCACAGCGTCTACAAACAGATGAATGCTCACTCTAACAAAACGTACTGAACAAAGTTCATAAACACTATTTTTAATGTTTGTGCAGAAAGTACGCTAAAACAATCGGTACGAAACGAGAAGTTTGGATCTTAGTGAACTTTTTTGCTTATAAGAAAAATTTTTTTGTAGTCTTTTAAGTGATCGTGCTGTGTGTGTATAATTGCTTTGTGAATCTTATATATACATGTACATATGCTTTCTCCTATGATACAAAGAAGATAAGATTCACAAATCAATCACACAAACACAACGCGATCACTAAAAATACTGTATGAGAACATAAACTTTTGCGTACACTAAAAAATAGCTAGTGAACACAGAAAAAGTTCATTTTAGCGAACTTTCTACGCAAAGACTAAAGCTGGATTCACCCATAAAATTTTTGTCCGGACAAATATTATTTTCATATGTAGTTTGAACTCCCTCTTCTTGGGAGAGAGACAATGATTTTGTTTTGGACAACTCTCAACTTGAATTGATTTAATTTTAATTTTTGTCTGGACAAAATTGATCTGAGTTGCCAAATAATAGAGTTTTAAAAGCGCTTTTACAGCAACTATTTTATTTTTGAAAGTTTTTCTATAAAAGTGTTGAAAATAATTTCTCTATATTTAGTTCCTCAGCTATTATCAAAAGCACTGTTCTTTTAACAATTTTTATGCACATTGGTCACAGATTTTTTTATTTATATATTTCATATCGTAGCCTTGATAATCCGGAACGATCTTTTTTCTAATGATTGAATCGCATTGCAGTAAACTTTCTGTAAACAAAATTTTTTCCAGACAGAAATTTTGTCCGAAACGAACGGGTGAATCCATCTTAAGAAATAGAAATAGAAATAGAAATGTTTGTGAACTTTGTTCAGGAGGCCGTACTTTAGATTTATTTCAAACACTGAACACCATTCACCGATTATTGGTGAACAAAATTAAGTCAATTCTTCCACGCTCTTCTTGCGGAATACAGCGCTTCATTGTTTATCTGTGTGTAAGCTGCGGCTTTCTTGTTCACAAATGACAAATACGATTGACGTACCACACCATTTGCAAAAATTATAGCATCTTTCGATAGGGTGATTAATTTTGCGTCACTCTAAAAAATTTGGGTTTCTCTTCAACCCCCTTCACTTTGACCAGTTTGATGACGCCAAAGAAAATTACCCCGATATATTATTTGATCACTGAGTTTCGCGGTATCGCAAACATTTACTAGAGATTTTGTTAATTTATTGCCTTCGAGTATCATTCTCATTAATTAAAAACTAAGAAAATACATGTTTGCGGCAAACAATTTATGATTGTATTAAACATTCCCATATAAGCAAAATGTTCTCTCAATTTATTGCATTGTTCGATTAACTTTAAAGTAAATAATCCCAGAGTTATAATAAACGTTCTTTAGAAAATTTTTATAATTTCACTCCAGTAACACTTTCCAGAAAAAAATGCACCTTATCAAGCCCCTTCTACTCCAGTGCAGGAATTTGAAATAATATTTTTTATTTGCATGAAAATTTAGATTTAAAAAATCTACACAAAAGAAATGAATTAAAGTATTTGGCTTAACAAAGATTTATACAATATTTAGAAGGAAAAAAAACACTATCAGAAATTTTAAATGAAAAAACAAATTAATTTAGAAATATTTACAATGAATTCAATTTTCTTGGAATAAATATATTAAGCTCATAATAGAAATTCTTATGCCGTTTAATTTTTATCAGCAAAATTGCACTTCAAAGTTTTCTTAAGACGAAAATTTTGCCTTGCAAGTGATGATACAATAATTTCTAATAAGCTCTCTATTTAAAAAATCATTATATTGCAAATTTTTAATAAAAAGGGAAAAATATGTTGAACTTTTTTCTAGTAAAAAAGACACCATAAATGAAAACTATATTCTAATCTAAAATTTTTCCAAGTTGTTATTAAAAATCTGAGATACTCGAATGGGAAGCGGAAGTAGAAATCTTTCCAGTAAGCTCACATTCATACATTGTAACTATGAATATGAAAAGTAAAATTTTTTTTCTCATTTTCTCCCTCAAATAGGATTTTTAATTTTCATTATTATTATAATTTTTTTTGTAAGCTTTGGTCTTCAGAGAGACTTATGCACACATACATTTATTTACTTAAGCATAAAGTTATATTTATGCTTGCATTAAGTATTAAATAAATACATTCAAACTCTGCATTCATATTTATCAGAATGACTCCTATTTTGTTACAAACAAACAAACAAACATCGGGAATAAGAAAGAAAAAATGCCCCAGGGCTGCTAGGCTTTGTGAAATTTTAATAAATCATAAGCTTTCATTTTGCTAGACTCTGATGATGCTACAGTTTTTTTAATACCACCCACTTGTATGTGTGCATATATACCCAAACTAACACTAACACACTTGCACTGATATAAATATATAGTCCGTGTACACCCACTCCTACAAAGATCCATTTTCAGTTGTAGTTCCAACCAACTGACAGTTATACTGTACGTATACGTAATATGATGCTCAAGTGGCAGGAACAAACACATTTTGCGAAGTTTAAATCCTGACACTGTAAAAATTTCTTTCGAATTTAAATTGAAATTTAAAAACTTCCTTTGTATACAACTTTTCAAGCGAATCCTAGAAAAAAAATTTCTCTCCCTGTAAAATTTTTTCGCTGTGTTATTTGCCTTTCTTATTTCTTTTTCCTACTTTTTCATAATTATTATGTTTCCAGCTGCCTAGAATTTTTTATTTAGTTTGAAATGTTATGACAGCGAAAATTCCATCATTTCAGTTGAGATTTTTCATTAAGTACTGGAGCTTGTATTTGGCCATTGTAAGGTTTGATTTTTTTTATTTCTCTGCATTTTAGTTTGATGCAGTCGTATTACAAACAAACAAAAAAAGACCTACTGATATTTATATAAATTCTGGCTCATTTGTTGCACTAGTATTTGGTGTTTGATTGCTTAAATACAAGTACGTTTAGAAAAAAAACAAACACGTTTTTTGAAAGCAAATTAAAGTTCAACAAACCTTGCGGAGAATGGCTAACACAAAAAAAATTAAAATGAACAAATTTTAGAAAAAAATTAAAAGTTTGAAGCATAGAAAATAGACAAAAAACTTTAATAACACCAACTGAAGTAGTAATAAAATTTTTCAATTGCAAAATTTAAAGAGCAAAGCTAAACCCCAGAATCGTTTAAAGCCCAGCCAATGTCAAAGTTTGGTCATAGTCCCAGCATAGTATATAGTATAGCGTAGTAATAGTGTACTCAAAAAATTAATCATGTTCTACTCATAGCCTGGTCATAATCTAGTTATAGTGTAGTTTTTTAAGTTGCACGCACTGATAGCAAACTATCATCTATTGGCCCTACAATAACTTCTTCAGAACCACCCCTATACTACATTAGCATTCTCCAATTTGATTAGGATTTCGGAATTCTAATGAACTTTCTTCTTATTATGTGGCATATGTAATGTTGGCCACACATTGCAACGTGCTTATGCAACTAGACTCGTTTCATTGTAGGTTGCATAGTCTGTAGCCGTGTTTATGGTTTAATTTCGTGTTGCATTCGAGGTTTCATATATATTTCAAATATTTTGATATTTTCTGGTTGCTTATTTTTTTACTAGTTTAGTTCGAGAATGTTTTGTTTTTTTTTTTGTCAACCACGGAAAAAATAAATGAGCTTTGTAATTTTGTGTTTTATCATGTCTTATAATTTAAAAAAAAGTTTTTTCGTCTATTCGCACATAATTTCTGTAATCTTTTGGCTCATTTTCTTTTAACTCTTTCCATAGTCTTTCATTTGAAAACTCTTCTTTTTTTAAATACCAACTTTTTGCCCATATCCATTTTTTTGTTTGGTTGTACTTCACTTTCCTCCTCTTCATAAAACAATTCATCAATAATAATAATTGATGCTGTTTCACTTAGTTCTCGGTTAATTTTTTCAATTATGTTTCTTTCTTGCGCGATGTTCAATGCGAATACAAAATACAGAAATGATGTTGCGTTCATGGTTTCAGTCTTGGTTGCAGTGGGTGTATCAAAATATGAAACATTAACGACAAACGTGTTGCATAAACACGTAGCACTGCGTGTAGCCAGCATAAGCATCAGCTGGACCTTGTTCTTAACTCGTGCTGTTCATTATATTCTGCTAGGCGCACAGTGGCCCAAAACATTCATCTAGCCTGAAAAAATAATTTTTCTTTATGTTTCGAAAGCAAATATTTAGTTCAATAATATGCGCAAAAGTGTCCATAGTGCAGAACGGCAAACTTGTTTTTGTTCAAATATCTATATTAGCTTGCTTTATTATTTTAAATACAATTAATGTATTTTTTTTGCTTCTGCATTTAAAGCTCAAGTGATATTTAAGAGCTTAAGTGAATAAATTGTATAAAAGTTATAAACAAAAATGTCAAATATTTTTTTTAGTGTAACTTATATAATAGAGGTATGAATAAATATTACCGGGTGTTTTTTTTAAGCTAGATAGAACTTTAAATTGTAAAAAGTAACACAAAAAATTAAATTTTGATGAAACATTTTTTTATTTGTTTCAGTATATTCTGACAAATCATCATGAATAGACTCACGCTTGAACAACGCTACGAAATTATCCAAATTTACTTTGAAAATCAGTTGGCAACTGACCCGTTGTTTTATCGCAAAATTGTGTTCAGCGATGAGGCGCATTTTTGGCTTAACGGGTTTGTTAATAAGCTAAATTGCCGCATATGGAGTGAGACCAATCCACAAGAGACCCTACAGACTCCATTACATGCAGAAAAATGCACCGTTTGGCGCGGTTTTCACGCTGGTGGCATCATCGGACCTTATTTCTTCAAAAATGAGGCCGGAGCTCGCGTTACGGTCAATGGAGATCGTTACCGCACCATGATCAATGATTTTTTGTTTGAAAATATGGATGACATTGATCCGGAGGAGATGTGGTTTCAACAGGATGGCGCTACGTGCCATACGGCGAACGCAACCATCGACTTATTGAAATCAAAATTTGGCGATAAGTTGATTTCGAGAAATGGACCTGTCAATTGGCCTCCAAGGTCGTGCGATTTGACACCTCTCGATTATTTCCTGTGGGGCTACGTGAAGTCACTGGTTTATGCTGATAAACCAGCAACAATTGACGCCTTGGAGGCCAGCATTGTTCGTGTTATTCGTGACATACGGCCAGCAGTGCTCGAAAAAGTGGCCCAAAATTGGACGTCCAGAATGCGCTTCGTCAAGAACAGCCGCGGTGCCCATATGCCCGAAATCATTTTCAAATGTTAATGTCACGTATTGATCTTTCGAATAAAAAAAAATTTTGATTACAATTTAATTTTTTGTGTTATTTTTTACAATTTCAAGTTCTATCGGGCTTAAAAAAACACCCCTTATATTTCAGATTTGATGTTTTATTTAGAAAAAAAAATTGCAGTTTTGTATATGTGTATTTTATAAAATTATTGTTAAATGTCGAAGTTCTATAAGAATTTTAAGTATGAATTTTTCGGACTTAAGCGCTTATTTTAGCTTATTTTAGTGTTGTCGTCATCTGTACAATTGTATCTTGTAAATGTTTACAAAATTAGCTACCGATTTTTGCCTAAACGATTTCTATTTGCTTTACACTTTAAAATATCCATTACAATGAATGCTTGATATATTGAAAAACAACAAAATAGCAAAACTATTGCTATTGTAGCGTACGTTTTTTCTAAAATTGGGCTTCCGAATAATGGAACGGATAACTATTGCAAACGAGTAAAGCAATCGGCTCGAATGTTTGTACAGGACTTTTTAAGCAGGATTTTGTTTTCTAAAAGAGAAAATTTAGATGAAGCTGACTAAAATTTTTATTGAAAAACCAGCGGGTTGTTCCTGAATGAATTGAGCGAATCTACGGCGATGTGAATGGTTGGTCGCCTTCAATTTCTGCATCAGTTGAACCTTGTAAGACTTCAAAGCCAAATCCTTATTCAAAATTCGCCATGTGGTGGTTTCGGATAACCACAATTTTTGAGAACGTCGAGGAATTGACAAATTTGTATCTTCTTCAACACTGTGTCTCACGGCTGCGATGCTTTCAGCTGGACGATACGGTTGAACACGCGTTGGTCCTTGCACATTTTGTATCGAGCCTGCCGACTCAACTTCAGCAACCAAATTCTTAACAGCTGCCTCAGAAGGACGATTATGTTGTCCGAAAATATCTTGAATTTTACGAAATCTAATTTTAACAGAACCACCATTTTCATAGTGGATTTTAATTATTTTAATGCGTTTTTTCGAGCAAAATTTAATTCATTGTAGCAATTGGCAATGCATCTACTACGAATACGTTAAAAAAACTAAATGTCAAATCTATAATATTGTTGGTGTTGCCACAATTGAAAAACAAAGTTCTTGTTGAAAACCCCTTTATGTATTCTGAATAAAAAAAGGGCGCCAGCCAATCGAACAAGACTCGCGTTCGAAGCTGCAGGCAAATATTGGCTAGATTGGAATTTTGTTATTTCACCTGAAGTTTCTTCGACATCTCATGGTGAAGGATCTCCGAATCGACCATCGACATGAAATTATCTCAGACCTACTAAAGAATCGTTAGATAAAAGAGTGAAAGCAAAACAAAAAACGTTGCACTTTTATTAGAGAATTGGTCAATAAAGGCACTAACTTTTGCTGCTGCAATAAGGCCCTACAATTTTGAAAAAAGAAATTCTGCGAGTATTGTAAAAACTCTTTAATCTTCTGCAACCATTGTATCTAATATAAAAAAAATATTTTCCTGCAAAAAGGACCAACACCATAAGAACTTAAAAATTAAGATTTTATTCCATTGACGCATACTTAACAATTTTTTAATTTTCGTATTTTTAATTTAAGGGTGCATTGTTTTTAAATTACCAAAAATATGAAACATTTTTAAAAATTTAGTAGCTTCTGTTCTCCTGACGGGAACTTTTTTCCCCTTTGTTCTATTTTGCTTAGTTTTTGGACAAATGTTAATAATAAATAAATCGGTTAATAATAAATGAGTCGCAAAAGCTATTACAAAGCGATTTATGATTATTTTCCGGATGGGTTAAGCTTTCTGAATACTGTGAGGTGGTATTTAACGCATGCCCTTTTTTCTTTAGCGAACTGAGATTCCTCGTCTGCGTAAAACTATATATTCTTTCCCGTTTTCGCAAGAACCAGAGCGGCACTTTTGTCTATGCAGATATCACGCGAAGAGCACTTATTCTCTGTGGTGTCTAAAGTTGCTCAATAACGTATTTGAAGTTCATTTTCATAGCCAACTTTTTGCAGGACATCGTATTTACGAGGTGATCACACCGTTTATAAGTCTCCTTGTGGAGTCCTTTAGGATCCTGTCATTTCTCATCATTTTCGCGAGAGTATTTGCCATAGTCTAGCCTTGTAAATCTCATTAACTGATTATACCAAGAAGATTTGATATTGATGATAAACATCTATTGTATAGATGCTTTTCACACTTAATTAAAAAACTTAAGCTTAAATTAAAAATATTTTTTGGACTTTCAATGATAATTATTTTAAATTTATACTGCAATAATATTTACAACAGCTCGCCTTATCTGTCGCATTTGGAACGAGGTCGATTATCTCTTTTCCTACTAATTAAAGTAGACATGCTGTCCTTTCGCTTTATTGTGTGTAAACGTGCATTCGCTTAAAATCAACTTTTCTGTCACCGCTAACAAACAAACACTATTTACATGATTCTGGGAATTACTCAGGAATATGCATTCGTAAGATAATTGTTTTTCTCCATAAAATTCTTCTTTGAGGTCATGCTGGTTTGACTCAATTACGACTTTTAATTTTTTGATATTCACAATGACCTGCAACAGCAATACAAACATTTTTTATTGTTTAAAAACTAACAAATTGTGGCAAATGGCAAATTCATGTTTGTTTTTCGGTTGTTGTTTCTATGTGTGTAAATGGCACAAATATACAAAATGAAATAAAAAATACTGACATTTTTAAGCAGGTCACAGTATTTTTGTTCACAAATTGTTGCAACAATAAATTTTTCAGGTCAAAGCTTTATAATTGAGTTTGTAAAATGCAGTAGCATAAAGTTTGATTAAATAGATTTTGCATGTAGCAGAGAGGTAGTTATATGGAAGGGGAATTGAAGCTTCCAAAAATTGTTGCCCGTGCAGCGCTTATTTTGCAAATATTCTACATTTTCACTTCCGTACCTTAACTTATACGTTAAGAAAATAGGTGAATGTATATTAAGCATTAAGCACTTTAAAATAAAATATCTTCTTTGATCTCCCCCCAAAAATTTGTAAAAGGATTACAGAAACCAATTGCGGAGTGTAAACCAATTTTATTAATACAGCAATATTGTGTATAAATTATTAAAATGTGAAATTGCAGTCTTTGTTTTCTCCTTTTTTTATTATTTTTTATGCATAATTATGCATAACGAAAAAAAAATATTCAAATCATATCTTTATAATTGCGAACTTTTTACACTTAAATTAGTGCTAGACATGAAAACTCATTTTCTAATGTTTTTTATTATCCTTCTAGAAAAATGTCCTTGATACGCTTCTTTTTTGAATTTTTTATCAATATTTGTTGACATTTTTAGCAACATAAATGATGATTTGCTTCTGCTGTTTGTTTTTAATAAGATGCTTTGAAACGTATCCATTCATGCGTGTTGTTCTTTGTTTGGTCATCAAATTAATTTTTTTTTGTTTTTGTTTTTTGGTATTTTGTGTTAAATTTTAATGGGAAAAAGTTTTTGCCTCAATTCATATGGCCAATTATCCTTTGAAAGTATACAAAAAACATTAAAAATAAAATTTGAAACAATTAGGACAGGGAGTACGAAATAGTTTTTATCAAATATTTGTACGTGTGGACACTTAAAATTTCTCATACTTCTGCAACAGTTTTTTGGGGTAAAATAAATTTCGCATACACACATAAATAATTTTTTCCTAATATTTGTAGGCAAAAAATTCAACCTTGGCTTAAATAATGCTTTAAAGTCTTTATCAAATTTACCTCAATAAAACATTAATTTTTCAATGCCCTGTCGTATGAGCAATATGCAATGCAACATGCCGCAATATCAGTCATACTCATGGATTGTACAAAAATTATTGCATACTTATTTGGCTACATGTATCAAATTGCGGACCAATAGTATGAAAATATAGTTATAATCAATTACAAACACAAGCAACTGTTAATAATTAGTTTTTAATATCACGCCAAGCACCGCTTGACATCTTTAGAAAATTTCAATTAAATTCTAAATTCGTTTACTCCCTTAATTATAAAAAATATTTTATTAGTAGAAAGAATTGGACATGAGACAATATTTTAAAGGTACAAGGGATAAATTAACATTAATTAAATTCAACTTACACGGCAGAACAGAAACAACGTTATTTTTCGTGAACCGCTACACTCCCATCATCCGTGTTCATGTGTATTTCCATATATCCGCCACTGTATCCTTTTCGGTTCATAATTTGAATAAATACAAATTTGAAATCGTATTCAACCCAGGCACCTAAGCAGTGGCGGATATATGGAAACACACATGAACACTGATGATCGGAGTGTAGCGGTTCCAAATAAATAACGTTGTAACTTTGGAATTAGTTGATGTTAATGTTTTCCTTGTACTTTTGAAATATGTTCTCTTACACAATACTTTCTACAAAAATGTCGCGAACTTTAGCCAAAATAATAAGCACTTTGGATTAAAAACAACTAAAGCTACGTTCAGACGAATGTCAGATCTTACAATATTGTTAGATCTGGCAATGGGCTGTCAATGAACTGCCAACGAGCAATTGTCAAAACATAAAAAATTGGCAGTTTAAACGGTTGTCAGAAAAGCTTACAATTTCATTGCCAGACGATTACCTGACAATAACTTTATCTGGCAATATTGTCAGACAATAAATTGTCAGTTCACACGGTTGTAAGATTACTGCATAACAAATATTATCAGATCTATTTTCAGACATTACCATACTCAAAGTATTTGACAGAAATTGTTTCATGTGTTTAATAAACAAAAAGAAAACATTAAAAAAACAACATAAAATCAATAAATACATAAATTGTTTTAAAATGTAAATTTATTTGAGAAGTACACATATTTGCATTAAACAGTTTGTTATGGAGAAGAATCACACATACATATATTTGAGGTGTTGCCCAATAGAAAAAAGTATGACAATGATACCATTATCATAAACTTCACACATCTGACAATAAAAAATTAGCTTACAACGTCTGACAATGATTTGGCAATAGCGACGAAGGGTGTTCACACGATTGCCGGACTTCTGACAATTTGTTTATATTACAATAAACTGCCAATGCTTTTTCTGGCAACATTGTTAGACAAAAATTGCCAGTTCATACGATGTCAGAAATTTGCAGAACATTTTACTGACAATATTGTAAGATCTGACAATCGTCTGAACGTAGCTTAACAACCAATTTAGTTCGAAAAAAAAAAATCACATAAAAAAATATTTTATATTTAGTCAAGTTTCTACACAAAATTTCTCAAAAACGTTTTTTTTTAACTTGGACCAATACTCAGGGAATGACCTGAATGACAATGCAATGCATTGTGCCGGAACTGGGAAAATTGGTTATGGTAAGGAGCGTAATGGGATTATTGTTTGTTGACGTTCGACTTGAACTTTCCCACATTTAAAGTAACAGGATGGACCTCTGCAGGGTTATTATTCCATATATGAATTGTTCGGTTAAATAACGAATTATCTCTGTAATCCAATGGTGCTCTGAAGGTAGAACTTGTTGTTCGAAAAAATGAGCGGGTTTCGTAAACAAGTTCCCTGACTTCATTAGAGCAAATTCCATTATAGTAACAATAAAAAAGCGAAAAGCGACGATATTCCACTGAATCGATATAGTTGTCTACACTGCTGTCCCTGATGAGTTTCTTCGCCCTCTGCTGTACGCAGTGGAGTAACTACAAAAATGACTTTGAAGCACCGGCCCATACATGAGAGATGTATTCCATTTTCGCTCGGATTAGATGGTATAAATATTAAGGAGTTTAGGTGGAGTGAATAATCTCATACACCGTCTAAGAAAACTGAAGCACTTGAATACTTCTTTTGATAATTGAAAAATATAATCGGTCCATCGAACATCACATTAAATTTTCATGCCAAGAACATCAAGAGTCTCTGATTCCTCAATACCGACATCACTCATTATTACAGATGGAGCAGTGTGATTGATCGTACATCTGTGTAAGGATACAAAACTGGGTCTTATGACCATTAAATTTAACACTATTCGCACGGCACCATTCGAAAATTTTTAATAGATCATGATTTAGCGAATCATTCACATTTTGCCTCATGAGCGCTATTTCCGGCAGGCTGGTTCCGTTACTGAATGAATATGTATGGCACACGCTGTTGTTATCTGCAAAAGAGTTAATAGGATTGAAAGTTTAACATACTCGTAGGTCATTTAATAAATAAGAAAAATAATGGGAGAGAAAACAGAAGGGTCTGTCCCCTCTTAACAATCATAAAATATTTTTTTTTAAACAAGGCTCTTAGTGAGAATGAGCAAAAAAATTATTTTGTATGACAAATTTATTTTTTGCTTAACAGCGACTTTTTTTAACTACAAAAAAACTTTAAAAAACTAATTTTTGCAAAAAAAAAAATTTAAAAATATATAAATATAAAGCCAGGATTTTTAAGAAAAAAAAAGACATTTAGTGAGTTCTTCAATAGCACAGTTGATTTTTTCTGCTGGATTGAATTTAAAAAAAGTGCAAACTTATTCAACGTCTGTCCACATTTAATATGAAAATACCATTTATGTATAAAAAGCAACTCATAAAAAAATATTGAAATTGTGTTGGTCACTCGGTCATGTTGTGATTGTATTATTGAAGTTGCACAAATTCGCATTAATGTGTGTGAACGAATGAATGAATGCATGAGTTTAGCCATTTGGATTTCACGCTGTCCTTTTGTTATAAAAATCAAGTTTGTGCTTTTTGTGTTCCTGATTTATTTGAGTGTGGCACCATTGTTTTCCCGTGTAAGTACAATTGTTAAATATTCTTGTTCGGTTGTTTTTGAATTAAAAATTTATTCCGATTTTTATATATCGTCGGATTAGAGTGTATACCCGCTAACGAACTTCAAGAATATTTAACATCACAGAAAAATTATTTAAAACTTTTTTTCAGCCTAAGAAGATAATCACTTTGAAGTTCGTTAACTTAATAATATTCTAAAAATACTCTATTTTATAAAACAACTTATATAAATACAACGAAATATAAGTCAGCTATTAAGCTAGGAGCCGACGATATGACGATACTAGTACGTGCATACGGCAGCATCACAATGCAAATTCTTGCAAATAAAAAAATGTCAACTTTATTCACCATTTTATACATACATATTGAGTGTTGAATTATAGTTGCAACAGTCACATATACGCAGCTGTTTTTAATTGTTTCACCCCAACAAGCATAAAGTCAAACGTTTGTAGCATAATGGGTTTATTATTTGATATCAAACTTTATTCTTTTATGAAGTCTCCAACGAAAATTTTGAGTAAAAGAAAAATAATTTTTAAAAGTGTAAATTGCAGTTGAATATTTTTAATAACAAAAAAATTTCTGGTGCTTTTTATGGGAATTGCTAAAATTATAGTATTTTAAATTTTTAACCGCACTTTTTCCCAAAACTAATATTTTGCATGTTTAGTAAAATATTATATATAAATACATGTGTATGTGTAATTATAGCTAAAAAAAATAATAAAAAATTCTCTTAGGGCGTCAACTAGTTCTCTCCATGAGTCTCCGTTATAAGCAGTCGATTTTATTTGAGTCCAGGAATGATTTGCCTTCATACTTTCGCTACGCGTTGTTCGTTGCCAAGTATTTCTTGGCCGGCATGGCCGTCGTAGTCCTTGCGGACTCCATTCTAGCGCTGTTTTAGCTATGTCTCCCTGAGATCTTCTCAAAACGTGTCCAATCCATGATTATTTTCTACGCACTATTTGTTTGTCGATTCGCTAGTTGGCATAATTAATCGTTTGTTACCCAGTTTGTCCAGAAAATGTGTAGGAATTGTCTTAAGCTCAGGTTAACGAACGTTTGTAGTTTTCGTTTTTGTTGTTGTGGGATGCCCCAAGTATTGCAACCGCATAGTAAGTCCGAGATTACGATAACATTGAATATTCTTAGTTTTGTCAAGCGAGATATACAGCTGAAGCGGCACACTTTATGTAGAGTTTGAAAGGCTGTTCTTGCATTGTTAATGCGCATCTTGATGTCCCCGTCTGTGCCACCGTTCTTTGTCAGTATACTACCAAGGTAGAAAAATTTGTCGACATCTTCTATCTGTTCACCTTCCAGAAATACAGAGGTGTAGATCGATGAGTTACCCGCAGTAACTTTGTTTTTTTAATGCCTCAGCATTTATTGCAAGTCTTTCAAGCTTTAGCTTTATATCGGAGCAGTTTTGCGCTATCAGGCATACATCATTCGCATAATCTACGTCGTGTAGCTGTTCATTAATGGTCCATTAAAGTCCACGCAGTGCATTTAGGATTGTTCTCTGCATAACGTTGTCGAGTAATATTAGAAAGAGTGTTGGAGAGAGGACACAACCTTGTTTGACTTCAGTAGATATCGAAAAGGGTGCTCCCAAAGACCCGTTGAAGTTGGCCCTGGCTTCTGCATCGCGGCAGAGCTCTTTAATTAGGCTTATTTTCTTATCAGGAATACCTATTGATGTTAGGGCGTCCCATAGGGCAGGTCTTGACGCAGTGTCGCTGGAAGTCTAAGAACAGTAGGTATAGTTGACAATTGTATTCCATCGAATGCTCAATAGTTATGCGCAACGTGTTTATGTGATCTGTGCATGATCGGTCTCTCCTGAAACCACACTGTTCTTTGCGTAGTAGAGTTTCGACTACTGCGGAGATTCGGTTTAAAATTATTTGTGCCGTGATTTTGCTGATGACATTTTGTAGTGTGATCCCTCTCTAATTTTTGCAGTTTAATAAATCGCCGTTTTTGGCAAGGTGACAATTTCTCCATCCTTCCATGACTTTGGCGTATGATTTTTTCTCCAGACATCCTGAATAATATACGTAATGTGAGAGGCTATTGCATTTGCGCCATACTTGAGAAGTTCTGCCGGAATGCCGTCTGGACCAGCCGATTTGTTGGTTTAAAGCTTTCTGATAACGCTATAAACTTCTTCATATGTCGGTTCTGATCTTGATATATCTCGACGGGGGTTTCGACGAATATTTCTGATAAAAATAGGAGAGCTGTCATATTGAAATCTGGAACATTCGGAGAAAAATTCTTTCCATCTGCAGAGTTGATCCCTTGAAGAGAACAAATCAACTCCATATTTGTCTTTTATAAACGGAGTGCTCTTTACCTTTCTTCTTCCCAACTTTTGGATAGCTGATTGCACACCTCTAAGATTGCCGGTGTTCGCAGCCTGCTCGTCTTCTTTTGCAATGCTGTTATAATATCGTTCTTTATCAGCATGGACTAAGGATTTCACCTTTTTAGCTTACTCAAGATATTCCTGTCTAATTCTTTGTGTAATTGTGGAGTTTTTTGCCTGATACAGTTTTTTCTTCAGCTGTTTTCTTTTTGTTATCTCCAACCAGGAGTGAACACTTATGCACATGGGGCCGTTTCTTTTATTTCGTCCTATTACACTAGCCAACAAGGTTTTTGACTGGAGCAACCAAATACATTTCCCAGTGTAATTTGGTGCGCTGAATTCGAATCTGTAAATGGTTTTTCTCTATCACGTCAGGTTTTCGAGATATAAAAAAAAGCTTTTATTAGATTTTTCCATAAAAAGTTATTAGTTTATTTAAAAATCAATGAGTTTTCAAAAGTGAATGGCGTTATATGATTGTCGTTTGTATTTCGTTGGTTCGGTTTCACGTATTAGAGTCCAACAATAGTCTCCCAGCATACTTTTATCCCAAAATCCTTGATAGTTTCTTTCAATTTTCATTAAATCTTGATGGGCGCGTTCCCCTTGTTCGTCGCTAACAGCACCTAGGTTTTGTGGGAAAAAATCTAAATGCGAATGGAGAAAATGTATTTTGAGTGACATTCGTGCACCCAATTCATGATAACTTTTCAATAATTCAGCAACAATTTGTCTGTAGTTTTCACTCTTATTGTTTCCAAGAAAACTTTTCACGATGCACTTAAAAGACTCCCAGGCTGTATATTCTTTCTCCGATAAACACTGCGAAAAATTATGATCATTGATAAGCTTCCTGATCTGAGGGCCAACAAATATCCCTTCTTTTATTTTAGCATATGAAATTTTAGGAAAAACTTTTAACAAATATTTAAATGCTGCACCATCTTTGTCCAGAGCCTTCACAAAGTTCTTAAAAAGGCCCAATTTTATGTGCAGCGGTGGAAGAAGAACATCATTTGGATCAATTAATGGTTTATTTGAAATGTTTTGTTTTCCTGGTGAATATTCAGTCCTTTTTGGCCACTCTGTTCTGAGGTAATGATGAAGTGTGGCGCGACTATCCCATAGACACAGGAAACAGCAATATTTTGTGAAACCTCCTTGCATACCAGTCAACAAACCAATGACCTGAAACAGATTTAAAAATAAAAACTGTTATTTACGATCATCTATGTATAGGTATATTACATATGTAAAGAAATTTAAATCACATACCTTAAGATCACCACAGATCTTCCATTTATTATCATTGTATTTAAGTAATGTCAAAATTTCAGTCATTGACTCATAATTTTCCTTCGTATTAATGGCATGAGCAATTGGTATGGATGGTTTTTCATTGCCATTATGTAAAAGAAGTGCCTTTAAACTGTACTTAGAGCCATCAATAAATAATCTCCATTCAGTTTTGTCATATGGCTGGTTCATTTTTCGAAATAAACCATTAACATCAGTGCAGTACAGAATAGAGCCTTTCTTTTCAAAATATGCAGTCAATTCCAAACCTCTTTTTCTATAGATTGTTACTTTCGTCCCAGTTGCAAGATGTTTCCACTGCTGCATGCGTGAAGCAAGTATTTCTGCGTCTTGCTTCGTTAAATGCAAGTCCCGAATTAGATCACTCAGCTCAGCTTGAGTCACTAAATGGCGCTCATTATCAGCCTCGTACAAACTACAACTGCTGCCGAAAGATATTTCGGACTCACTGCTCGTAGCACCGGGAATGACTGGTAGTGGATCAGTTGATAGACGTTGAACTGGTTTGGAAACTGATAGGACATTAGGGTAGGTTATACTTTTTCGATTTTTCATATTGAATCCAGTAACTTTTGTTAAACAGAAATAACAATCAGTTTGGTGGTTACTTGACTCTCTCCAAAGTACTGGAATTGAAAAATCTAAATAGATTTTCTCGCCATTTGACCACTTGTATAAAATAGTTCTGCAACGATTGCAAAACATTGTCGGTGTCCACGGTTTGTCCAAGTTTCCGACAGCAAAACCAAAATAATGTAGATATGCATATTTTAGTGATTCTGATATTGCATATCCTTTTTTTCCAATCAGATATTCACCACACACAAAGCAAAAGTAGCTCGGATTAGTAACACACGATCTCACTGACATGCTTATACTCTACCTTTATACAAATTTATAATGAATGTAGGCTTTTGTCAAATTAATAACTGTGAAATTGTAGCGTCAGTATTAACTATTTTACAGTATTGCCAGCATGCGATAAAAAACGAACTGGACGTGATAGCCCAACTTTGTTGCCAGATTCGAATTCAGCGCAGCCAGATTAGCTAAAAAACATACTTCGTTTCCCCAGTCAAAATTTTTTGCCTAATTTGTTGGCCAGTGTTATTGACTGGGCATATGATTTGCATGCATCTGCTATGTGAGACCATTCACATGATTGGTATGTCTGCAGTTTGTCTGTTGAGGTGTCGCTGTATTGAGTCTGTATCTGGGAATCCTGTAACCGACCCACATTGTAATATTTCATACGAAGCTTCGATTTTGCAATGGCTGCAGGCCGAAGATGAAAAGTACTAACTAGTAACTGATGGTCACTATCGATATACGCAGCTCTGCGTGTCTTTACATCTAATAGCGAACCGACGAAAAGTTTGCTGACAATATTAATAGTTTAATTAAAAACAAATTGAAATTGATTATGTAGGGGTCATAGTAGCTAGTTCCTTTGCGCATTTCACTGTTGGTATTGCAGATCATCAGGGAACTTTACCCAAATATTTCTTAGAACAACCGTATATATATTAAACCTTTATTAAAATAGTATTCCTTAAATCTAATATAAGTTGAATTAAGAAATATTTAACGAAAACTGGAAATAATTTTTAAACTTTTTTAAAGATTATTAAAAATATTTGTACGTAATAAGTTAAACTATTTTATGTTTAAGTTGATTGGAGTTGTTGTTTGGCTGAAGTTCTAATCTGACTTTACCAATTTCCCTTTTTAATTTAAGAAATATGTTCAATACTTCTAATTATATTTATTAAGAAAGTAATATTGGAACATTTATTCATTAGACTAGCAGAACGGATGGGTACTGATGTCGCGGTCATCTTGTCATCCTTTGTTGTTGAATTTTGCCACTTCTCACTCACGGTGGATACTACTGACGGGAAACGTCAACTATTTAATGGAATTATTTAACAAATTAGCGTAAGAAAATTACTTCCTTTCATTTTTACTAGTAAAATATTTTTCGAGTAGTACGAAATTCTCAGCTCTGATAATTCTTAAAAATAATGTGCAGCAGGTCACGTTTAAAGTTATGGAATTAAGTTATTTAATAGAAATCAGTATGAACATTAATGAAACAAACTAACTTCAAATATCTGGCATATTTATTTAAAATTCACATTTAAAAACATTTCAGAACAATATTTGATATTAAAATTGAGAATAAATCTATATCTTAATTTAAAAATTAAGTTAATTTTTTGTTAAGAATTGTATGTTTGACAAAATACATCCAAAACATTTTCAAGAGTTTATTATATCAGAGGGAAATTTATTTAAAATGATTCACAGATCAAGCCCGTATGTTCGCTGGGATATCTACACTTGCACATGTTTGTATTTTATTTAACACTTTTTGTGTGAGCTATTTTGTACATTTTTATAATGTTTTTTTTTTTATTTTTTCTTGTTTTTTTTGGTGTTTGAAATGTTCAATATAGTTTTCTAAAATAATAGCCATATAGAAATCGTTAAAACTTTTTGTTATTTTTATAAAATATATAAGTAAATTGAGTCACGCTATTACGGTTATTACATTTTTAACTTCGCTATTTTTTAAATACCATTCCACACAACTAACAGGTTTTATTGTCTATTGCTACACTAATAAGTTTAACGGAAATTTTAAAATAATTAGAAAGTAAATGGTTTGTTTTAAACTTAGTCAGAGCATTCTGATAAGTAAATTTCTGGTGTGATCTTTTTTTAAATACTCCAGAAGTATTTTTACAAAATCGTTTGGAATAAGTTGCTTCTTCTGTCATTTCCAGGCAAACATAATAATACCTTTACCGTATTTATATTTTAGTTAAACTCCAAAAAATCAATATCAGCACAAAATAATGCTAATATTTAAAAATATTTGTACTTTGCAAAAAATTGCCTTTCAAATCACTGTTTGGTGGCTGCAATTATTTACAATTGTCATTGCACACTCAAACTTCACTAATGAAATTCCATACCAACAAAAGAATTAGAAAAATAAGCTCAACAATAAATAATTGTGTTCAACTTCTGAATTTAAAAACTTTGTATATTAAAAAGAAGCTCTAAAAATTTATTTTTTGGCCCAAGTTATTTAAGAAACTTTACATAACTTCAAATTATCAGACTCGCAGAATAGATCAGTACTGATTACGGGGCAACCACGACATCTCATCAGCGTTCTTTGTTGAATTTACGCATTTATCACGTTGAATACAAGTGACTAGGAACATCAAATATTTAACGGAATTATCTAACTGGGGACCGCCGTGATAAGTGGTACAACAGAACAAACAATAATGCTGAGATAATGTAGCGACGTCGAACTCAGTACTCATCCGCCGGCCTCCTATTCTGATGAATAAATGTTCCAATATTACTTTCTTAGTAAAAATATGTATCTTGAATTTATTCAACATTCCCTTAAAGTTAAAAAGAAATTGGTGAAGCCAAATTTAAACTTGAGCCAAACAATATTTTTCAACTTAATTGTTTTATTAAAAACATATTTTAGTTGATTATTGAGGGATGTAGTCAGTTCCTATAAGAATTTCACGGTTGCTAATATCGATCATCAGAAAACCTTTACCCAAATATTTCTGAAAACAACAAAGCACCCCATACACGTTGCAATCCAATTGGCAACTTAGTCGGTTGTTGTCCAAATCAAGGCGTGTACTGCTCTATCAGTTGATTGGTTTGACAGTTGTCGAGTCTTTCAATTCGATTGTGCTGTGTGTTTTCGAGTCTCTTGATCAGCTTTCACAATTTATATTTGTAGTTTTCTTTTGCAAAGAAAAATTTAAGTGTTTCTTTTATTTCATTGAATTTTAAATAAAAAATATAAAAATTACATTGGTGGCAAACATGGATGCTTGGTTATTCTGCAATTGTGTTTCTTTTTTCAGCCACTGCAATAGAAATTTTTGATTTTTAAATTTATAATTTTAAAAAACATATATGTATATTTGACAACTGAATGAAAATCGTTCAATCAGTTTATGAAGTTTATGGTCAAGAATCAATTCAATTGATAGAATAAATCGACAATTGAATTGAAACGTGTATAGAATGATTAAGAAATATTAGAATAAACCTTTATTAAAATAAAAATTAAAAGTTTAAACAATATCAAAGTTGAAACAAGAATTCAATAATAATTATTATTATTATAATCAATCGAAATTAGTGTTAAAATTTGTCCTCGTTCCTTTGGAATATTGTCTCATGTCCAATTCTTTCTGACTAAAAACGTTACGAACATTAGCCAAAAAATAATAATTACTTTGGATTAAAAACTACGAAATCTTTTTATTTTGCTGTTTTATAAAAGACCATACTTGATTAAATGTACCGTGTACAAGCCTCTTAAGCCGTTTTTGGCTTGTCTGCTGAAACTACCGATATCAGTTATTACTGACCATGACGATAATGTGTGCGCATATTACAAGTAAGTTTTAATATTTTTAATATAATAAATAATTCTCCTAAAAGTTAAGTTTCTTATTAATTATGATACAAACTTTAAGTCATTGAACTTCTTAAATCTTAATTTTCTTCACCAGTCTGTGCTCCTCTCCAAATCACTGACTTCAAATTAGTTGTAGACAGTCAAACATTTATTTCCATGAGAATAAATTATAAAATACTACTAAATCTGCTAAATTAAGAAGATAAAATGTAAAGCAGAGAGAAAAAAACAGCTCGTAACATGTCTGTGTCGAAGGCATAAATTTTGTGTTAAATAAACAGGAGGCCATAATGACCAACCACATTTAGACACATAAATCTCTTCAATCTTTTACTGGTTTATGTGCCGGCTCTATGGCCTGCCACATGCGAAGAGAAAAAGTTAATTCAGCACTTTTAATTGCAACATTTTCGAAAAGTTCAGTTTCCTCTTTTCTTTTTTTCCTTTTTTTTTGTTGCTAATAAATAGCAAAGTAACTCCCACATTTAGCAAAGATGGCAAAACAGCTTGGATTATTTCTAGCTGCATTATGTGAAGGCTTTTAGAAAACTTAAAAAGGTAAAGGCTTCTATTCAATTTCAAAAATAAATGGCAAATAGTTGAACAATTTTGTGTGATTTAGAGGATTTATATGAAAATTTCAAGTTAAGTTAAGCTCAAAATAATATGAAAGAATGATGTAAAAAACAATGGAATGACGCTTATTTTAATAAGTCAAATTCCACTTTTCTCTGGCTTAATGTAATTTAATACTCTTAATCAGCTTTATCTACTAAATCATTAATGCAGCATACATACATATGTATACACGTATGTAATTTCCTATTAAATTACTGTATGCTCTTTGCTTTTGCCCCGTTCTTGCTGACCTGTGTTGCATATAAATTATTTCCTTTTGTATTTAACTCCTAATTAAATCTTCATTATTGACTGAAAATCATAGTATTACTTCATTCTATTTACCTTTAGGCACAATATGAAATTATTCAGTGTTATAACATTATTTTTCCCAATAATAATTTCGTGTACCACTCGACATACTACACTACACCGAACTGCTTCAATACGCGTTTCGTTGTGGTACATTATAGCAATCGGGTTTTCGAAAACTTATATACCATTTCAATTTCTATTCGAGTTACTTTTACATAAATTGGAGGCGTTTATGTGATGACTGGTTTAAACAATTCCTGGTCGTGTGCTCCGGGTTATAATAAAATTCACTGTAAAATAAACTGTGCTTAAATTTCACTCAAACAAAACTTTGGAAGGACTCTTTAAATATTAAATACATGATGTTTTCTATATAAAAATATTTCTTAACCAAAAATATTTATACGCATTAGTTAAGTTTTTTATGCCAAATTTTATTCACCATTTTTTTTATCGTTTATTTATTTACAATATTTATGCTTAAACTATTATAAACACTAGTTAACAATAACAATTTCTAGGAGTCCCATAATCGAGCTCTCAAGTATTATTTATATAATAATAATTGGGTTTTCACAAATTTGTTTATATTTTTTTTATTTACAATAAATAAATATATATCACCAGCTTTTTGCAATGAAAATTAGTTTAAAAACATTGCTTATATTTATATCAAGTAGGCAAGGAAAGGCTAGTGATTTTATTCACCATTACAACAATGAATTAATATTTTCGGCCCAGAGTCGATAAATGAACAAATTGTGGAAAAGTAGTGGATCGATTCTGCTGACAGTTCTGCAATATGTAAAAGAATGATTAAACCTGCAGATCCGTAGGTTGTATGGTGCCTTCATAAAATCTTTTTAAAGCCCAACATGACTAAATCTATTAATTTACTCATAAGGTGCAATAAAGTCATAACTCAAAAAACACGAAATAATCGTCACATCATTATCATTATATTTTTTTCTCCATTACCCCTCTTGAGAGGATGTGGCTTTCAGAAAACATTACAACGATTTGTTGCATTTGTTTTAGCATCTTCATTGTTATTTGTGCCTTGTATTAGTTTCGCTAATCGGTTGTTGCTCCTGCTAAGTAGATGATTGGTCTGCTTTACCAGTTCCCAGAATAATGGGGCGGCTGCCATCAGTCGAAGTGTATTTGTTGTAGTGGTGGACAACCTTGCTAATCTCTGATGCCGGCCTTTTTCCCCAGTGTTAAAATTTTTTCCAAGACCTTGGCATGGTAAGGGGCTTCTTGGATGGATTGTTTGTGGATTTTGAACTCGAAAAACCCCTGATGAAAATGTTTTCTTCCTCGGCCAGGGAACGGCCTGAAATGTCATGCATAAGTACTCCTCTGTTGAGAAGAAAATATTATCTTATTTTTCCATTAATTTGTAAGTAAATTTAAAACTTTAAAATCGTTTTCGGTTAAACTAGTTCTTTGAGTTATGACATTATTGCCGCAAGCAACTTAATTGGTTTATTGCAAATAGCCATTTAGCTTGACTTGAACTGGTATACTTGATCGATACGGTAAAATATATCCAGTCCTAGTCAGTCTTAACAACCATAATTGCTGCATAATTTGAATCTTGATTAGTCATGACTTGACATGTCACGCTTATGAACTACTTTTGCTTTCATATGACTCGATTTCGACAACAATTCGATAATGATTATGACTTTTAATTTCCTATGACTCCATTTTGACAACGATTTCACTATGACGATGACTTTATTGAAGCAACGGCTTGCAAAGGATTTTATTTATAACGCTACATTGATAACAATCTGTACCGATTATTTTTACACTTATTGACTCAAAACCCATTTTAATGCTGAATCAATTTCATTGTAGTTTTCAAAATTCTACGATTTTAATACAACTCTTTACATTTATTTGCCATAAAGATGAAAACCCCAAATCTAATTATATTCACTATTGCCGAGTTTTTCTTTCTTTGGATACCAAGAAACGCCATTGTTGCATCAACCTCGTTTGTTTTTCAATAAGTTTATTTTTTTTTGTCTCGCTTTCTGTTGCCTTGGCAAAGAAGGGAAAAATCATCGGAATCATAATTGTGGTTTACGTTAGAGTTGTTTTGTTGTTTATTTATGTGTCTGCAACAATTTAATTGGGACTGAGGTGCCCCAGCAACAGCAGTCGTTAATGCATTTATCCAGCACAATTTCCGAACGCAGCGCAGTAAAGCCGACTTAAATGAGTTAAATCACAATGATTTTTAAAGTTTATTTCTCTTTTGTTTGTTTCTTCTACAACATTTACGTTTATTACAGTATAATTGGTCTGATTGCTGGTAATTTATTTATTATTTTTAAAGAAAGAAATTTCCTTATTTTTGTTACACCATTTATGGTGGTTGTGGCCGAATTCAATTGAAACAGTTTGGCTCAAGAGAATGTAAGGATTTCTTAAGTTAATAAGATTTGTTCGCCATACGTAATTTTTAAAAAGCTGGCTCCATAACTGAAGTTAAAACTAAGTCTATTGTGGATACTAGACTATGACTAGACTATGACTTCTGGGCCCCTTCTTATGGAACATAATGTATGATGATCTATTGAACTTCGAACTACAAACAAATGCGAAAATAATAGTTATATCTCAACGAGAACCGAAACTAATAGAAATAATAACAAACGACAGCCATATTCGCTGTAGCAGATGGTTAAATAGGAAAGGATTGGAACTAGCAGTAGCAAAAACTGCTGCCATTCTGGTAAGGGATCGTAGGGCATTTAAGCCACCGACGATCTTCCTAGAAGGCAGTGAAATACACTTTCAACGGCGTCTGCTTGATCTGCGTGTACAAAATAACGATAGAATAAATTTTATTCAACACGTACTTATGATACGATAATGCCAAATTGTGCAGCTCCTAGGCCCTACATAAGAAGTCTTATAAATAGTTTAACATACTCTCAACTACTTTACGCTGCCCTTGATAATTGCCGCGTCGATGAGCATTAAGGAAAGAATAAGCCACAAAGACTAAGTACAATACGAATCATATCGGCATATCGTACGGTGCCTACAAGTGTAGCACTAGTTCTAGCGAAACTACCACCAACAGACCAAATTATGGTGGAAAAAAGAGATTTTTGGGGAAACAAAACGTAAAAAATGTGAACCATGCAACCTGATGGAACAAAACCAAAAAATCCTTTAAAAAAAAGAAAATGCAAGAGAATTCTAATAACAAAATGGCAAGACCGTTGAAACATGGATGAAAATGGGAGATGTACATGTAAACTAATTCCCGTTATTATATTCTGGATAGAGAGAAGACTTGGTAGCATGGGATACTTTCTCAAACAGCTGATGACCAATTATGTCAGACTGACTAGATACTTACACAGACTTAAGCTTCGACATGCTGGCAACTGTGAGACATGCGAAACTCCCGTGGATGACGCAAACCGCATATTTTTTTTAATGTAAGAGATGGACAGATACGGGACAAGAATTTTATGATGAACTTGAAATATCATTAACAACGGAAAATATGGTCAATAAAATGTTAGAATCTGAGAGAGCGTGGATGATGCGCTGCAGGAACGTTCCGAACCTCTTACCCTAGTGATAGGAAGGAGGTCGTAGGACTCGTACAGAAAGTAAGCAACCGTCCTGATGAAATAGTGTCACAGTTTCGGGGCGGAGTTGGTGGAGTTATCGTAGGGCCACTATTTATATTTATATCATTACGTCCATAAAAAACAAAAAACAAAACTAGCGTACGACTCGACTTTGACTATACTACGACTATAGTATGACTAGGCTATGACTTAACTATGACTAGACTATGACTTCTTTCTCTGGAACGTTATGTACGATGGTTTATAAAAGCTAGAACTACAAGATGGTGCCAAATTAATTGGCTATGCCGATGACATTGCACTCGTGGTAAGCAAACGATAGCTTATATCGATGCAGCAGGTGGTTATGGAGAAACGGCTTGCAGCTAGCGGTGCCAAAAACAGAGGCGATACTAGTAACAAAACGCAGAGGCTTTCAGATTCCCAAGCTGCGGCTGCAGAATAGCGAGATTCAATTTAAGAGAAGCTTATGCTATCTCGGCGTACAATTAGATGACAAACTTAGCTTCGCGCAGCACGTTCTTAATATCAGAGACAAAGGCCTGCGAACAGCCATGTCGCTAGCTAAAATAATGCGGCGGATCAAAGCCTTTTATAAGAAAGCTACTAAACACTGTAGTGCATTCACAACTTTTGTATGCTGCACCAACCTTCCTCAGAGCACTAGATTTAAAACACAACAAAAGATAACTGCAGAAACCACAGAGATTAAGTGCTTTGCGTACTATATCAGCGTATCGTACGGCATCTACAAGTGCGGCACTAGTGCTGGCAGGTATACCGACAATAGACCTAATAATGTTGGAAAGAAAGGAAATATGCATCCACACCAAGCAAATTTATGGTGATAGAAATGGCCCACTTGAAGACAGAAGGAAAATTTCTGAGATAAGAGAAAGTGCCGGAGATAACCTAATAAATAAATGGCAAGAACGTTGGAACCAAGAGGAGACTGGGAGATGGACGTACAAACTGATCCCTAATATTAGAATGTGGATAGAGAAGCGACATGGAAACCTGGGATATTTTTAACCCAAGCTATGACAGACCATCGCAATTTTAACAAATACCTTCACAGATTTAAACTGAAGGACGCAAGCAGTTGTGATCCATGTGGGGCGCCAGAGGAAAAAGCAAATCACATACTTTTCGAATGCGCAAATTGGGTGGATGAGAGGCAAGCCTTGTATAGCAATTTAGGGAGAACCTTAACAGCTGAAAATATCGTGAGCGTTATGTTAAACCATGCAGAGCACTGGAAACTATGCGAAAATTATATACATAGGATCTTAAAGGAGCGATGCACCGTAGTTCCGAACCTCCTTACTTTAAGGAGGACGTAGGAATGACACGTATGCAACCCCCCGCCCTGATGAAATGTTAAAAACGGTCCCAGGGTGCTGCCGGTGGAGATTTCGTAGGGCCACTAGATGATAGCGCGCTATCACTACGTCCAACAACAAAAAAATAGACTATGACTAGACTATGACTAGACTACAATCAAACTATGAACGTCTATGACTAGTATGTAACTAGTATAAGGCTAAGCTATGACTAGAATTTTTCTGTCTTAGAATGATTTTCCTTTGTTAGTTAAAGTTTTTCATTAGCCGCCGTTAGTAGTGTGCATCTTGAATTTTATTTAAACCAAACTTCATCTTGACAGAAAACAACATCAAATTCTGATACAAAAAAAATAATCTTGTATTTTTTATTGTTATGGGATTTTGTAGGCCTAATTGAGTTTTCAAGTTGTTGTTTTTGCAATTCTATTGTATTGAACAATAAGTTCTTTTTTTCGCAAAGGATAATAGAAATACAATTTTTGCTTACGTTTACGTGTTTTCTGCTTCAGTAGGTAATAAATTATTACGGAAACGTGTATTTTTTTGAGAATGTATTGAGCCCGAAAAATAACAAACAGCAACTTTCAAAACGCAGTTTGTGCTGGCATTGCTGGTGTGAGAAAGAGGTTGCAGATATGTTTGTACTCGTATATGCGATGTTGTATTTTCCAGAAGCGGTTTAACTTTTAATACCTTTCCATTTATTTGAAACAAATTATAAGTATTAAGCTCTTATTTCGTTTGTTATTTACAATGTTACTTAATAACTGACTTTGGCAACTACTCCAGCTATTACTTAGTTTTAGCTGTTATTGACTAATTTTTTTTGTGTGTATATAAATTTTTTTGTTGTAATAGAAGTTTTGTTATTCTTTTTATTATCCTCAGGATTAAGTTGTGATGCGCAGATGTTTAACGAGTTTTATGTAGAGGAGATGATTGCAGTAGTAGGAATATAAAACGTATTCCGTAAGGACATTTGTAACGATTCCTAAATGTTTTTTGGGGTGGAGTGGGAGAATCAATAATAATGAGAACTACTTATTATGGATTTGACATGAAAACTAATTAAATAGATAGAGCAATAACTAAAAAACTATAACTTGTTATTAGTGAAAAGTTGTGGAAAAAGAAATGAAATAAAAAAAAAATAATTACAATTGTAGAATGGAAATAGAATAGTGGGAATAAAATGTGTGTATAAATTGGTAAATTTTAAAAAAGTATTCTACTGACACAAGCTGTATCTTTGAGTGAATATATGGACTATATTGTCTTTGTAAAGTGTATCTACCAAGAAGCTAATCAGTTTATCTTTAACTACTTATTATATTTCAAACAATTTTTTTAATAAATCACAATTATAACCCACTATATCGAATTTGATATGAAATTGTACATCCTTCAATATGCAGTTAATATTAAAACGAAAACTCGAATAAGATCCTTGAGGCAATTTGTTCAGATATATACTTTCCTATTTCATTAAAACTCATAAAGCAATCTTAAGGCGCTCATCTATCAAAGGAAAAGATATAAACAGCAGCACTCCAAGCCTCAATTAAAACGACCACAAACTTTCGACAATGATTGGATTCCATAATTTAGTATATTATTGGCACTTGCCCTCCAGCCGCCATCAGTACAATGTCGCATCTTGTGCAACATATATTCTGCAGTAATTAATTATTAGAATTCCTTTCATTGCTGAAAGCTTTTTGGCCATTAAGTAAACAACATTTTTCATTGAACCTCATCATTTCAACGTTTTAAGCAATTGACTGCTGTAGTGAGAGGCGGTTGTTTAAGGAAATTACACAAAGTCATAAACACATTTAATTTTTGGCTTTGGAAAGTTTATTCGTTGGCTGCTTCAATTGCCTTACAAATTTTCAATTCTGTTTATTAATTTAATATCATATATCATGCAATTATTGCAATTAATTGAGAGTATTAAGATATAATAAATCTCACATTTTATGCAATATAAAGTAAACATTTTTTCAATTTCCTTTTAAGTGTCGCTCATTTTAAATCTTTTTATTTTAACAAAATCCTCCTTTTTCCGAAAAAAATTCGCATACAAAATTTTTCTTGCTTAACTGTCTTTAAAAATTTATTTTGTGTTTTAAAACAATTTAATATGTTTTCTCATTAGCATGCAAACCATGGCTAACCAGGCTTTTTAACTCCCATTACTATGGTTGTTGGTTAGTATTACTGCCATTTGGCATCATCCTTAGTGATTTCAATTCATCGTCAGTTGAACGACATAAAAATTCTGTCCCAAGTGAAAAAAAAACAGGAAAGGAAAAACTTCTTCCATTGCAAAACTACTTAACAAAGATATCACAGAAGACTACAAAAATCATCTCGTCATTCGTGAACACGTTACATGAACCGAACATGTGAAGTGGATGCGTGTGCGTGTGTACGATTTTGCCTTAAGAATCATAATCAAAGTTTCTTTTAATTTGGCTTTTGGAGTTATTCTGCTATTATTTTATTTTATTTTCTTTTATAAAAAAACACAAATACGCTTTAGCTTAAAAAAACTTATCCTTTAAGAGTTTTGCTTTTCGAGGAGTGGTAAGCTCGTGTTCTGAGTATAAGTGGAACGATTTGTTAAATAATGAAATGTCTCAAAAATTGTTCGCTGTATTTGTTTTAACACCAACGAGTTTTACAGTGGAAAATGGCTGCAAGGAATTTAATATAACCAACAGAATAGCTCAGAAATAAAATTTTTGTACTAAATATAAAAACACCAGAATATGCAACAACTTTTCACGCCTTTTATTCTTTTTTTAGTTCCACTGTGTCTGAATATTATTCTGATTTAACTGAACACGTCCCAGTTAAAGTTAAAACTACAACTTTAAATATTCTGGAGTGGCGCACTGTGGCGCCTTTTCCCAAAACCCGTGGCAAAAATACAAAATTTGATGACAAAATTATGTAAAATGAATGAACACATCGTATAAAGAACTTCTTACTGATCCCAATTCAAAACAGTTTTTTCAATTGTATTAAAATTAAAGCTGGTGGAGCTCCTTAAAGTCAACATTTTTTTAGAAAGCCAAAAAAAGTTGATATTTTAAAAAAAAAAACCTTGAAATTGAAGTGTCAGAAAAATTGCCGTTCACTGATCATCACTTTTTTTAGTATTGTTTTAAAGGTATGTTTATTTTTTATTAAAAAAAGTAACAAAATATTCATCAGATGTCCCACTTGTTCGGCAGTTGTCATTTTTCAGACAACCTATATTTAGGTAATTTTTACAAATAAAATATACCATATCTAAAAATGGTCTCGCCCATATTTTCTGAGCATGTTTGCAATATAATACTTTAAATAATTTAACTAATTTTATCCACAAAAAATGACAGGTTTTCTTGAAATATGAAGAAAGCTGTTACAATCTCATGCATTTTTCTTGAATTCTGTTTTCTTAAAAATAACTGCAGTTGTATAATCCAGTTAAATGAGGCCTGGATTTCTTTTTCACAAATCAGGTAGTTTGAACCTTTTTTTATTTCTGCGTATAAATTGAACCGCAATTTTTTAATGCAGGCAATTAAGTTTTTAATTTGTAAAAGTAGTGATCAGTACCAGAACTTATACGATTTTACTTTAAAGTGCGATAATGTCATTTCAAAATTCAGAATTGTTTGAGTTATTCAGAAACTCACATAATGAAAATATATTTAAATTGACTATTGTGGAAAAATTACACGATTTACCAAGATACCACGAAAAGGATGTTAAAATTAAAAATCACTTCGTTTACTTGGAAATTAATAAAAAAATGGCTTGCCTCAAACCTTTATGGAAAAGAACTCAGACTGGCTAAATAGAGTAACAACTTTTGAAAACATCGAAGATCCGAATACATCTTCTGACAACAGAAGGGGAACCCTTCAAAAACCATAAACGAGTGTTCGGAGTACACAAAAAAACTTCAAAATGCCACAAAAGATATATCTAAATCGCATCTTTCAGAAGCATTATGTCTTAAGTATGTAAAAGATAAAGATAAATCAAGGTATGACATCACAAAAGCTGTGGCGCTTGCAAGCCCAGATCGACCGCAGAGGATTAAAGAGAGTATTACAACTCCTCCATATGTTTTACCCACAAAGTATAGCATAAAAGAAGCCTTAGCGTCATTTATGGACCTGGGATTGTCAAAGGAAAAATATTCTATTTTACGAAGCTCTTTAAAGAATCATATTATGAATATTCTTCCTGAATACAAAAAGGTTACATCTGCCAAAAAAGAAGCAGTGCCATCTAATGTAAAGGTTACTGAAGTATCGGTAGAGGTTAACCTGCAAGACTTAATGGATCATACAGCCAAGCGCCTTATTCAAAGTTTGCTGAAAAGGTAGGCTTACATTGATAAATAAGAGGGAATGTGATGGATCATCTGGTGAAAGTGCTTACAAACAAACAATATCGACAAATGACACAACTATTACAGAAATATGTTTATGGCTTCTGTGGTTCTTTTACGACTGAGAAGTGAAATCTTTGAGCATCGTAAAAATCCTCGCCCATCATCAATTCATTTTTGCCGCTCGATATTTTTAAAAAATGC
Organism: Gymnocheta viridis; assembly: GCA_956483585.1. Taxonomy (NCBI): domain Eukaryota; kingdom Metazoa; phylum Arthropoda; class Insecta; order Diptera; family Tachinidae; genus Gymnocheta; species Gymnocheta viridis. The sequence goes on along the minus strand of OY101443.1, from coordinate 55,219,514 downwards.
AAAGGATTCTTCGGAAATAATCAAATCTACAGTAAATGATATAAAAAATCAATATTCTTAACTAAAACCTTATGTTCTTGAAATGAAGAATAGAAAAACTGTTTTCATTGATTATGAATTTTCTCTTACAATGATTGATGGCAAAGTCTTAAATGCAATAGCAGATACTTCGTCAACTTTGAAGTGTGTGATTTGCAACAAGTCGCAGAAAGACTTTCAAACTTTTGATGATTCAAGTGATGAGCAAAACTATTAATATGGAATTTCTCCGTTACATGCCAGAATTAGGTGCATGGAGTTTATTTTAAAACTAGCGTATACAATTCCGCGAGAAGGAGAATGTTTTGATAAGAACGCAACATCAAGAGAAAAACTATCTGCTCGAAAAAAATTATACAAAATAAATTTCTTCAGGGGTATGGAAATACTAACGATGGTAATATGTTCAGAGCATTTTTTCAAAATGATGAGGTAACACCCCAAATTACTGGGGTCGACAATCATATTATAAAAAGGTAAATGACATAAAGTTTAATGATTATGCATCAAAAACTGCCCAAGTTTTGGCTCAAATGCACCATGAGAAGAAACTTACTCCTACGGTCCATAAGGTTTTGGCTCATGGTAAAAATTTAATTGAATATCAATGTTTACCAATTGAAGAGTTATCAGAAGAAGCCCAGGAATGCAAAGACAAATACTACAAACATTTCAGATACATGAATACTTGCTGTTGGAGGCCTCTTCAGACCCATTAATTTCATCACGAAGACATATAAGATCTCGAAAGGATTTGGAAGAACATAATTATAGCTCCGATATGTTAAGTCTATTAGATATCGCTCCCAATATTAATGACTATTTTATAGAAAACTAACGAACAAAAAATTGATACTAGTTTGAAGAAAATATACTAAATAATTTAATATCATTATATATAATAATAATGTGTATCTGTAGTGTAAATAAAAAATATAATGTTAGTCTAAAAATTATATTATAGCGATATTTTTTATAGACTTCCTTATGAGAATATCATTTGAAGCACAAAAATTTTAAAAATATTATTTCAAAAGATATGATTTTTGCGACAAAAAAGATCAAAAGGTGTCACCGCGCCCAGTGCCTATCATAATGCGGGAGCACTTATTTTGAAGCTGAACGATTTAAAATTCAAGCGATTTTTAACCATTAGAAATATCTTGGTAACTTCAAAAATTATGATTTTTTCAACGAAAAAAAACACTGTTCATAGTCCCTCTGTGGGCCTATGGTCATGCAGATTACTTATTTTTAAGCGGAAGCGGTTACATTTGAAATGCTTTATAGATTTTTTTAAAATATCTTTATTATTTTTAAAGTTATGATGTTTGTAATAAAAACAGTCAAATGCCGACACTGTGCACAGAGCCGCGGCTAACCAAAGACCGTGCAAATCATGTATACTGAAGCCTGAGGAGTCTTCTTTCTAATGCTTTTTAAAATTTTTAAATATCTTTATTACTTTAAAACTTATGATTTTTGCAACGAAAGGCCCCACTGTGCGGCGTTGGTAAAACTACAGTTTTAAATGAAATACAAATTAAAATAAAAGAAAACTTAAAGTACGTTTATGAAAGATACAACACCTCTACACTCTTGCTCTACCAACACACTTACACATGCAGATAGATTGTTGCAAATGCGTGCGTATGTGTATGTGTGTCAATTTTTGGAAATTTTTGTGGCTAAATGTACTTAGCATATCATCAGCATTTAAAACAGGTGCCAGCCATGTACTCGTATGGCTTTTAACAGCTCTTTTCAAACACAATTTAATCCTTTATTTTACAGTTTGTTGGTTAAATATCTGCCTTCCTGCAACAGAAACTCTGAAGGATGAAAAGTAGTAAACAAAATTAATACGAAGGGTATGTGCCAAATCTCATAAGCCCTACATGATATTTAGAAACCTGGTTATATATAAAAAATAATTACTATTGAAATAAGGGCATACTCTCATCTAGTGCTCCAAATTTGTTATGTCCTTTGCAAAATAAGATCTTAAAAGGCTCTGACAGTATTCTTAAGGTTGCTCGACTTGCATCTTTTTCCATCGAATGATTTGCTTGAATTTGGAAAATAAAATGATCAGAGAGAGTTAAGAGTGAAGGAAAGGTTGCTTGCGGCAACAGTTCGAACCCGGATTTGCTTAGTTTTGGACAATGGCTTTTTACTATTTTTATCAATTAACTTCTTAACGTGATTTAATACTCCAACAATTTTCCTATGCAGATTATTTTATGCAATATACCGGCACCGTTTGATACTGGTATATGCTAAAGTTGTAAAATAATTAAACTTTCTAATTATCACCATCAGTTCTACGTCACCAATATCTCTTTTCTAAAGAAGATAACACACCTACTGGTTGGTAGACATTAATTGCCTGAGTTGTTGCTTTTTTTAAAAACAAATAACAAAAAATTTAAGCCTTGATAAACATAAAGTTGATGGAGTATGATAACATGCTCGAAAACTATCTTTCTAGCTTTCATCAGTATCTTTTCAAATATTAAATAAAATTAATGAATGAGCTCAGTAGTTTATTCTGTCAATCCAATTTCCCAAGACTTTGTTGATATTTTATGAATATCTCGACAAGCTCGACCGACATTAGCCTTAAACTTGTGGATCGTTTCTGGGTTATTCACTTAGCGTTGGTCTTTAGCAACACCCTACAAGAAACAAGTTAAACATACATTTATCTACTTAGGGAGAGTTAAAAAATTTTTTCAAATACTACAAATGGAATGATAACACAAAAGCACTTACATATTTAAAAAGTTATTTGCCAGCTTAAAATAATAGAATAAAATCTGAGTAACTTTTTGGCATGCAAAAAAACTCTAAAATAATACCGGCAACAAAATACCAAAACAAAAATCCTGCTTAAAATATGCACAATATAAAACAATAGACACAAGAAAAAACTTTTAGCACTAAAATGCATTAAAGCATTAACTTCACTGCACAAATACTATGAAACGGAAGTTGTTCGAAAACTGCACGGCGATTATAACAGTGACAACAACTACAAAAGCAATGACAAGAAGCACAATAATGTAAATGCCAACACAACTCTAGCAAAGTAACAATAACAAATTAAATTCCAAATAAATCTAAATAAATGAATTAACTACAGTTAAAATATTCACTTGGTGCTAACTTTCAATGTTCTGCTACTACAAATATTTTATATTACTATGAAGATCGTAACTCGCCTTTGAAATTTCTAGTAGCCGAAATATTCCAGAATACAATAATCACATTACATTTGTGCACGGGCTGTTTCAATTTTAGTAGCATTTCTCTACAGTCTTTAACTCGTTCATGTTATAAAATAACGTATATATATATATATATATATATATATATATATATATGTTATAGCTCTACAGTAGCATACAAACAGAATTTGTTGAACCAATATCGTAAGTGTTCATTTTAATTTCTTGTATAACAAATATTTCTGGCAGCAATTTGATTTATTATTTTACTTGTGCTACTAATAGCATCAATAAATAATTGCAATTTTTAGCAATTCAGTGGTGTTAATATTGAAAACGAAAGCATATTTTTAGTTATATTAATTTTGGTTTTGTTTTTTATGCAAATTCGAAAAAGAATTAAAGGTGTAGCACTGACTGAATTTGGTTTTTGAAAAATACAAACGAAATCGTATTTTTACAATTATTAGGACTTTGTTATTGTCTTCATTATTAATATCAGTAAATAAATAGCAGCTAAAAAACGTCTCTGAGTTGCTACTGACAGTAGCATAAATAAAAAAATCAAATTGCTGCTAGAAATGTTTCTAGCATAAGAAAATAAAATTGATACTTGTGTCGAAATTTCTATAGCACATACTCGTAACACAATAATATATTTTGGTTATTGTATAAAATAAATGAGAGCTGAACATCAATCTTTAGTAGCAGTGCTATTAAAAAATATAATGTTTAATATATTTTAGCATGACAACTGATAAAAGTTGTTTTTTGCTGGATACGGCAACTAATAGTAGTAAATAGTAATTATATCAAATCCAGAAACTTACAACTGACTAGAACATAATTTGGAAATTTAACTCAAGAAATTAAATATCTAAATCACTCACTTGTTTCCATTTCCTTTTTCAAGTTCGCTTCAATGAATATTTTTATTTTTTATTAATTTTTTTTTTCATTGCCACCGCTTAATTTGATTACTTTATTTCTGATTTTGTGAAAAAGTTCACTTGTTAAATTCTCATGAAAATAGTTGTTATTTAAAAATGATGGTCGGCCATGCACGAGTGGCAATTAGATCGTTCAAAATTAAAAACTTTTTAAAGTGATAAAAGGTTTTGATTTATTCACGCATAAAACTGTTTCGCAAAAGCTTTAATGAAATTTAATATATTATATAGTGTACGTTTTTTTCTTGTTTTTGTTGAAGAAATATTTATATCAAAGTATATGATTACGAGGATGAAGCTCCAGAGCATATTCTGAAGGACTGTGAATCCTTATGCCACAGATAATATAGTCAATTGAGCAAACACCTATTGGAGGATTGGGAACTGTCAACACTAGAATTACTGTCCATTTTGAGATTCCTTAGGAAAGCAGGTTTAGATGAAGAGCTCTAGAAGCTGGCAAGAGATACAATAGATCTCCTTCGGTGGCAGTACTTCCCGAATAATCAATTCATTCATTCATTCATTCATTCCTATACGTTTTATGAAAACCCTAGAAATATAAGTAAGTTATTAGAAATCACTAGAGACAAATGTGCCGCCATGTGCTACAAAAGGCGATATTGTCGTATTTTAGTTAATATAAAGAAGAAATTATCAGAAAGCTTTGAACGCAAGGAAAACATCCTCTTCTTTATATTAGCTATCATAAGCTTATATAAATTGGAGAGATAAGCTGTTTAAAAATTTTAAGCTTCTTTACGCCTTATCGTCCTCGTACCAGAGATGAGATAGTGTATAACATTTTTCAAGCGCACATGAACAAAAAAAATGTCTTGCAAGGTCACATATCATATTGCTTTTATTTCAGAGGCACTTTAAGGCGTGCTCACGTGAAAGTAAGCAACAAGTTTCGATAACAATAGCTTGGCTTTCTGCCGTAATAGCCCAAGTTCTTTCTAAACGCCGATTTTCACTGATTTTCGATTTTTCAAAAAATGTCTATCTGTGAAAATTCCAAATTTCGCATTTTGTAACATCGGAAATATATATAAAATTGGGTTTTTGGTTTTCGGAAAATTCCTCCTTTTTAAAAAATAAAATAAACGTTTTATATAATTATGTGAACTTTTAACTATTTAAAAAATAAAGAATAAATTGTGTAAATTTTTAGATTTAAAAAAAAATTTGATTTTTGAAAAATGTCTATTTAAAAAAAAATTTTTTTCTTTAAATTATGTGCGGAATTTTTAGTACTTTTGCGAACAAATCTTGACGTGCACTTAATTCTAACTTAACAGTATCTTAGTTAAAGCAATGTTAACTTAACAGCAATGGTACAAACGGAGTTAACTTCACACATCTTATTAAACAATTGTTTTTTATTTATTTAACAATTAAAAAAACACGTAAATTAATAACTGAAATAGATTGTTATTAAGACGCCTGGAAGTGGACAATGAATTTCGGAACGTGGCATAATAAAATAAAATCAAGAAACAAATATTTTTAAAAAGAACATTTTCATCTAAATGTTCGCTCAACTTTTAAAAAAATATCACTAAGAAACGTATTTTATTAGCTTCATGCGATATTTTTCAAGCTTAGATCATTTTTAGCCAACAACGAATTATATTTATTTTGTTTAAAACGAAATAAAATCAAATAGGACACACAATAATTAATAAAATTCACCAAGCACCTTGTCTTGCACCAAATATTATTTCGTATTAAAATCCACCAGGTCATTCGATTTTTCTGATAGTTAATTAATGCAATAAATAAAAAAACAGGACAACTTGCCTGTTTTAAATCTATTCCAACTGAAACTACACAACTCTAATAACTCGGAAAGATAAACAATATTCTTTTTGATTACTTGCAACAATCAATGATTCTTAAATACAAATTTTTTTCTAGTCCCAAATGTAACTATTTACCACGCACGCTTACGAAAGTACTTGCACTCCGTGAAATCGACAACAAAAAAAATTCTTGACAAGAAATTTAATTAGGATGAAAAATAAAAAAAAATGTAAATTACAGTCTTTTAATCAATGAAAGGCTTTGAAAAATATAGTTATCATGTTATAATTAAAAATGTACAAATTAATAAAGTGTTAACACTGAAAGTATTGACAAGTAAACACTTTCACACGACATTCTACTTAAAAGAGCGCTAACAAAATGACTTATAAATAAAGCAATTATAATTTTGTAGTTTCTTGTGGTCGTTAACATCTGTTAGTAAAAATTGATAAGAATTGTATATTAGATTCAGGATCGAAATTCTTAATTTGAACAAATACTTAATTCGGTAAAGACTCCTGCTCTGCTCAGAAAATTTTCTCCGTTTCATGTTTCATTCACCAATCCTCTAATACTCTGGGTTTTAGGGATCAGTTGCGACTAGTAAGTCTTTGAGAATTTAATTATTATTATAAATTGAAATATTAATCGGATACACAAAGTCGTCTAGGCTAAACAAAGCAACCAATATGAAGGTCACACCATTTGTATAATTAAAAAGTATCCATCCTTTCAAATAGTCAATAATACAAAGAATGCAATGAATAAAATCCTTAGAAAATATAAATATCGTTTATACACTTATTTAACACGTCATTCTTGATTCAGACATTGAAACGCATCCTTGTCTACGCTTAGAAAATATTAATTTAAGTTCAAAGAGAAGACACAGAAAACAAAAAAGGAATTGCTCAGCAGACATGGATTTAAAATGGGCTAAAGATTTGAGACAACCATTAGATTCAGCTGACGGCCTCAAATATCTCTCAATTATGTGGTCCACCATTGGAACAAATCCAGCAAACGCTGCACTACCAATTCATTGGCGCATCCTTTACTATGTGTACTCTGGAATAATTAATTTTTTTTGTGGTTTTTTCTTCCCGGCCTCAACATGGACAAATCTCTATTTCATTGACTCTTATAAAGATTTGGTGGCAAATCTGTCCCTGAGTGGCTCGTTTTCCATATCGGTTGTAAAACAATTAGTCGTTCTACGGCATAGTCATCTTTTATTCAAAGCAGTTACATTCTTAAAGCTGTTGGATGAGCGGAATAACCGTCACTTCCAGGACCGTAAAAATATTTCTAGCGCAGTGTTTTATTCGAAACTGTACGCTTTATATTTCCCATTTTATATCTTTTGTGGAATCGGTCTTGCCTACAGTGCTTGGAGTCATCATCAGTTTATTTATAACGCTTGGTTTCCTAATATCTTTTCGAATCCGGAAGACAATTATCTCGCGTCATTTATATTTCAATTGGTATGCCTGATATATGTGTGCCTTCAAAGTGTGTATAACGATATTTATCCCTTGTGCTATTTAATTTTAATGATTGGTCATTTGGAGTCTCTGGCAGCACGGATCACAAGAATTGGATGGGATAAAGAAGAGCAAAATTCGGAAGAACAAAATATTGAGGAACTAAAAAATTGTATAAAGGACCACAAGAATTTGTTAAGGTGTGTTAAGTGTTAATTAATATCATTTTGTTGTTGTTTATATGAAAAAAAAACTCATTCACTTCTTCCAATTGCTTGCCAGCTATTTCGACTGCATACGTCCTATAATATCCATCACCCTATTCTGCCAGTTTTTCATTGCCGCTTTTACTCTCTGTATAACCGCTATTAATTTGACATATTTCACTCACGGTTTCAATGAGCAGTTCTTCGTTCTTATCTATTTGATTATTTTATTAATACAAATATTTCCCTGCTGTTGGTATGTCAATTCTCTAATGGATAAGAGTAATTATTTGACGACTGCCATGTACAGCTGCAATTGGATGGATCAGAATCTAAAATTCCGAAAAATGCTTATAATTTTTATGCAGCGTTCACAAAAGACAAATACAATAATGGCTGGTGATTTGGCACCGGTAACATTACAGACATTTTTGGCGGTAAGTTGTTGTTGAGTTTGAGTTTGGTGTTCGATTTAACTTTTACAGTTTGTCTTTTGTATTGCAGCTAATTCGCTTTTCATTTTCCATGTTTACATTGATTACCAATATGTAATTAGCGAAAATCGAGACCTTTCAAAACGTGTAATAAATAAGAAAATTTTTTTTATTATGATTGCAGTTGACAGCCGGAAAGAAAATAGCTCTTGTAATATCTTTTTTAATTTTTTTTTATGTGAAGAAAAATTGTAATTTTAAAATTTTGAAATTTTTCGTCTTATTATTTTATTTCATTAGAAGGCCTTGAGTAGGTGCATTATTGCGCCTCTTAAGCTCATTTACCCACCTGTAAATAGTCCTTAGCGCTGGTAGATATAAGAATTGCTCTGGATCCAATTTTTTCCATTTTTCATTAAAAAAAATTTCTCTCAACTAATTGATAGATGAAGAAAAATTAGACACGTTTTAAAAAAAATTCTTTCGTTATCTGCGATTTGAATACCCTTCGTAAGAATCTTTAGCAAAACTCTTAAAAAGTGTATTTGAAATATGATATCATCATACCCAGTCTTTATGCCCACTTTAATATATTCGCCACTTCTCAGGTGACTCTGTTGAATGCGATTTCAAATCGTATTTATACAAATTATGACTGCAAAAGTAATACATTACACATTATTAATTGTTTTAAGCAAACAGAACTTCACCATGATCACTATTTAAATATATTTTATTATCACTAAATTAACTTTAAATTAACCCATTGTTTTACGTTGGTTTTACCCCATTTACTTAAGACAAACTTGTTGAGTTTAATGGGCTTTTGTTGTTGTTATTGTTTTTTGATATTTTGCTGTAATTTTTGATCTTTTTAGTCAATGCAAACTAGTTACTGAACATTTCAAGGCTCAGGCCAGTAGTTATTTGTTTATCTTAATGTAATTATAAATGTTTTGAAATAAATTGGTTATTAATCTAAAGCAATTATTGTTGGGCTAAAGTTTGTAGAGTTCCTAGCGTTTTTAGTTAGAAGGAATTGGACATGACACATTTTCTTTCTGGCCCAAGGTATTTATTAAAACTAATATCCTTTTTTTGTGTTTGAGTGTGTGTGTAGGCGTATAGTTTCAATATTGCTACGTTTTGACCTTTTCGAAAATGTTTGGTTGCTCAGGTTCTTTTAATTTTTCAACCTTCTACATGCTCCAACATTTTCATTTTAACTCTAATTACGTTGGCGAAATCGTATTACTTACAAACTGATGGGTTCGCCTTCAGTATAATTAATTACTAATTCATATTAAACATTTAGTTAAATGCAAAAACAAAAAACATTCTAAATAAACAACTTTAAACTCTGTCTCATTTATATGCAAAAGCAAATTGGAAAAACACACATGCACACTTTGTCTATTTTTCAAGTTGAAGCTGTTACATTTAAATATGTGTAATAAGTGTGCATGTGTTAGCGGCAACTATAAACACTTATAGCATCATAAATATCGTACCGATTTTAAAAAAAGTTACGATTGTGCACATCTATGTAAAACCCCATTTAAAAACATATAAATATTTAAAAAATCGATTTAGCATTACGGCCGCAAAAGTGATCTAAAAAAACGTGTTTGCCTATTAATAATATTGAAAAATCCCGTGAGCGCAGTACAATCAATCGTTTCCTTTGTCCTTCTTGGTGCCTTATCCAAGCATTACAGAACTGACATACACAGTTCGTATAGAAAATAAGTGCAGGATAATCTTTTTGTATAATTTTTGTATGATCATTTGATTATTCTTCCAAGGCGATCGCGTGTACTTAATGAAAAATCATAGAAGAACGATAACTGGGTATAATTAACTGACGTCAACCTCTAACATATGCAAAAAGTGAGAATTTAAGGACTAATTGGAATAACGAAGACGAAGGTATTATGCGACTGGCTCTATGAGTTTGATAAACATGTATTTTTGTAGTATGTCACATTTTTTTATAACACTACAACCAATATATAAAACACGTGCTTAAAAGAGTTTGTGCAAGACTCTATTGCCTACAAAGGTTCGACATGACCAATAAACCAGCATGGGAACAAAAGACTTAGATTGACGACGAATATACGATTAAAAATACGTTTTTTTTTTATTATTACGCATATTATTAGCAGATGTACCTAGCAAGAGCGTATATCTTTTAAGGACATTGTTGAATATAACCGACATTCTTGACCAATAAGTTTATTGTCATCTCTAAGCAAAATTCTTGAAAAACTTCTTAAGGAAAAAATCGTAAATTTCTTTAACGAAATCATGTGTTTTCAAAGCAGCAGTTTGGCTTTCGAATGAGACAGCAACACTTCACACCCTCTGATTAGAATTAAAACTAAAATAAAAAATAATATTATTGAAGGAAAATCCACAGGTATAATAATTCTGGACATTAATCCGCTTTTGAAAGTGCATGACACGATGGTCTTATTTATAAAATGATTCTTTTGAACTTCCCGCTAGAAATTATCTTATTGATGCAAAGCTTTCTATCCAACAGAAGATATAAAGTGTACATTGGTAAAGCCTGTTCATTGCCAATCGCAGTATCTATGGGATGTCCAAAAGGGTCTTGTCCTCAGCATTATCAAAAAAACTTCAAGATGACTTAGAGGTAT